>JAFEMH010002496.1:0-155000 GCA_022495995.1 Adenophora triphylla var. japonica | reverse complement strand
TATTTTTAGTGTATTTAGATGTATTGTGAATGCTTTAGATTTTTAGAACTTTAATTTTATTTTAAGAAGATCTGTTAATATATTGTTTCCTATTGTTAAAGTTTTATATTTTAATATTTTTAGTGTATTTAGATGTATTGTGAATACTTTAGATTATTAGAACTTTAAATTTATTTTAAGAAGGTCTGTTAATATATTCTTTCCTATTGTTAAAGTTTTATATTTTAATATTTTTAGAATATTTAGATGTATTGTGAATGCTTTAGATTATTAGAACTTTAAACTTATTTTAACTAGATCTGTTAATATATATATATTGTTTCCTATTGTTAAAGTTTTATATTTTAATATTTTTAGTGTATTTAGATATGAGTTCTAGTTGAGTGGGCAAGAAGATAGGACCGTTATACATATCTATTACTGGGACGCAACCGTCCCGATCTGATATCGGTGCTACCGGTGCTGGTGATGCCGACCCTACACATAGTAGTACCAGCTCCTCCTCTTGGGCCGGTACTATGAGTCCTACTCCTGTCAATTTTGAGGGGAGGGCGTTTCTCAAGATATCGCCACATTATGCACAGTAACTAACTCTTCATTAATTTGATATAAGTTGGTTCTTTTTTGTTTTATATATAATTCATTATTTAAGTTCAAATGTTATTGTATAAATATACTTAGCAGGTTTGTCGGCGCATACCCTACCCCCGGGAAAAGGATTGGGCAGTATTGGCGGTCTCGGGTCATGCACGAGTTTTGGCCCAACTGGAAAACATTGCCACGGGAGGAGAAGAAGTATGCTTGGGAAGAGTTTAAGGTAATGTGCTAATGGTTTTTATTTAAAATCTAAATGTTAGTTTGTTATTAAAATGTTATAATTAACAATGATTATACTCTTTTAATTTTATAATGTTATCATTATATGTTGTAGTTGAAATTTACATGGGCTGAGGCATCGACGAGGGAATGGTTAAACATATTTTCATGCAGCAGTGTCAGAAGTTATTTCGGGATCATATTAGTAACATATTCATCTATCCTTAATTAGTTTAATTAACAATAATTGTAGTCTTTTAATTTTATAATGTTATCATTATAAGTTTACGAGATATTCATATATTTAATAGGTACCACGAAGTCTAAATTTTAAATTCAGTGGCTGGAGAAAGGATTAGCGCCCGAGACACCGAGTTGGATGACCGAGGAGGTGTTTTGTAGATTTTGCAAATATTGGGGGTCGGAAGGGGCGTTAATGAAAGCCCAACAGGCTCGGGCAAATAGAGCGAGCTCCTCGGGGTCGGCGACAAAGCATACGATGGAGACGATTAACCACGCCGAGCATCTTATGTGTATGGTATGTATGTTAGTTTAAATGTTGTGTATGCATGCTTTGAAATCAGTTTATATACATATGTTAGCTGGGGAACCATGTTGATGCTATGAAATCCTTGGTTTTAGTTTAATTGACTTTGAAACAAAAGAGAACGGTTGTATGCTCGTTGGTGGTGGGTGTTAGTGTAAATGATAAGAAATACATGGGCATTTAAATGTAGTGTATGCATGCTTTGAAATCAGTTTATATACGTATGTTAGCTGGGGAGCCATGTTGATGCTATGAAATCCATTGCTTTAGTTTAATTGACTTTGAAACCAAACGGGACGGTTGTATGGACGTTGTTGGTGGGTGTTAGTCTAAATGATAAGACATACATGGGGTATTAGTTTAAATGTAGTGTATGCATGCTTTGAAATCAGTTTATGTATGTATGTTAGATAGGGAGCCATGTTGATGCTATGAAATCCATGGATTTAGTTTAATTGACTTTAAAACCAAACAGTACATTTGTATTCACGTTGTTGGTGGGTGTTCGTGTAAACTATAAGAAATACATGAATAACCTTAGTGTTGACTCTATAATATGGTAAGCGCACATTGTGGCAAGATAGTTAGCGAAGGTGAATCTAGTAGCTTCTTATAAAAAAGACACATATCCTCCTATATATATGAATTATCTATGTAAAACAAACCAAGCAGTTTAAACATATGATTATATTTGTTTGTTTTAATGATTATATGAAAAGGAACATGGTACCGATGTTGGATTTTTGGATGTGTTCGTTAGCACGCATGTTAGAACTCCTACATCCGCCGATCAACCTCCGCAGTGGGTTGATGATCGATCTGCATTGACCTTTGTAAGTAAACTATCATTAAATGACTTGATTTTTTATGTAAATTTATTTATGTATATTGTGTATATGATTATATTTTTTTATTTTATTTTGACAGAATACAAACCAAGCCGCCATTGCTCTCGAAGGTACTCCTCCCGGCCAGCCCTTTCCATTCGTGCCTGAAGTTTGGAAAGCTGTCACCTAAGATGGACATCCAAAGAGAGGAGACCGAGTGTTAGGGATGGGGGATCGCGGGCTGTAATGCCCATCGTCGTCGACTGGCTGTCGCACGAATGTTTTCAGGCCCGATCCTCAGTATGCTTCAAGGATCGAAACTCTGGAGGCAAGCTTGGCTGAGGAGAGATGCCTAGCTACGAAGGCTAGGGCACAGGCTGCGGAGGCTCAGGCATAGGTTGCGCAGCTTCGGGAGGAGACGGATTCATAGAAATTACAATGTAATTTCTATGGAACAAGAGATAAAGAACGAATTCCAATTCTAGCCAACACACAACTTGAAACCAAAGTAATCAAGTGTGATAGATTATATGGGAGGATAGAACAAATCGAACCAAACAAAGAACTTTATCTCTATATGCTTGAAGGTGTGATGTGTGTAATTGGCATATATTCAAGTGTCTCCTTTAATGCATATTTATAGTCTTCAAGTGTCTTGAAGGCTACCCAAACAAACAACCTTGGGGCTGTTTTGGACGTTGAGGGAGAGTGGGGAAGTGGCTGAGCTTGCTCCTTACTTCATGGGAATTGTTAGCTCCATTTCCCCTTTTCTAGTAACCGAAAGCTTGCACTCCAAGTCCACACTATATGGCCTTGTACACCCAAGCTTTCTCAGCCTTGTACTCTATAATAAGCAGCAACAATCTCCCTTAACTTGGTCTTCCACATTTTTTGAAGTTGTTGACACAAACAAGGCTTATGCATAAAACGTTTTTTATGCATAACTTTCTCTTTTCCAAATTCCTCCACGTTTTTAGGTCATTCCACTATCATATTGTAACCTGAAATATGGACTTACAACATATACTAAACAGATCATATTAGTACATTAGTACATAAACAATTGATCAAGAAATGTTCAAATAAATTCCTACACAGGAAATCATCTGGGATATCATTTGGAAACAGCTGAAATCACTTAGGATATTATCTTCGTTTTACACTAACATATTATAATAAGGAAACATAATATATGATTGTGATTTGGTATATCTCTATCACTTCCTCTCCTCTGGCAATCCCTCCCCTACCTTCCCCGCCTTCCTCAAATCATCCTCTTCCCTCCAATTTCGGCCATGGTGGTGGGTCTTGGTTATGGTCGTGGGTTTGAGTTTTAAAGAGAAGATTGTTGTTGGTTTGTAAATTTAAATCAAATACAAAAATTGTGCACAATAGTGTTGTATATTTAATTATCTATAATACTTTTTATTTGTGTTTCAAAAGAAGAAAAAAAAATCTTTTACACTTTCAGAAAACAAATGGTGTACCTCTCTTCCCCTGTATACATACATCTTAGTCCTAAAATAATGTTTTTAAAATGATCAATTTTTTTGTCCCTAAATGATATTTTCTTATTTTTTTCATATCTCATTTAATAGTTGCAAAACTAAAAGTTTGATCTATGATACCAAAAACATTTATGCATATTTACAATAAAAAGTCAACCTTTTAAAAGTGTCCGCATGGTCATTCATTTTTGTAAGGAAGGATGGAGTATATATAATGATAAACCTAACCTATAAGCAATTCAACAAGAATTCTATATATATACAGACATTAGACCTAGGCCTTTCCAAAAATAAGCCTCTCCTTGAGTCCTAGAAACCATCTAAATTCCGAGGAAAGAAGTGACTTGCTCCTTCATTTTGGGTCAATCTTTCATCAACATAGAATGACCAACCAAAAACATGGCAGCAACAATCCCACCACATCAAAATCCCGAAAACTTAACCATGATCTCTACTTCTGTCCTTGAACCACAACAAAACCCAGAAATCTCAAAGTCAATCGACACTCTATCATGTGATGTCTTCCAATTTTACCGGAATCATTACCCTCCTGGCTTTCTCAGAAAGGTAAGTCATCCAGCTGTCACGCCCAAGTCTCAGTTTAAGGCGTGACAACTTTATGGTATCATTTTGGAATTTAACCTTGGCTTGGGTTTATGAATACATCTCATGTGCATTGAATGTGGCATTTCGTATACATATATAGTTTCATTATTATGATGTCAATCCTAATATATGAATCATATGGTCACTAATTGTTGTATAGAATGTGTTATACACAATACACAAAGTAATTTGGATTATAGAAAATCTAATCCTAGCAGTGTGTGTGTGTGTGTGTGTGTGTGATGGGTATAATTTGTGAATGGATGGGTGGTTGAAATGATAGGTGGTGGCAGAGATAATAGCAACGTTCCTATTGGTGTTTGTGACATGTGGGGCCTCAGCAACGGCCACGAATTCGTCCTGGTAGCTGTGGACTATTTCACCAAATGGGTTGAATCCAAGTCCTACAAGGTCCTCAACTCAAGGAAAGTAGCCCTCTTCATCAAAGAAAACATCATATGCAGATACGGGTTGCCTGCCGAAATCATCTCAGATAATGGATCCCACTTCGAAGGGGAATGCGACAGGCTGCTGGTAGAATCCAGAATAACCCGTCACAAGTCATCTCCCTACAGGCCCCAAACCAACGGAGCCGTCGAGGCAGCAAACAAGACTTTGGAAAACATCATCCGAAAAATGGCTGTCCGAGGCAGAGATTGGCCCGAGAAGCTACACCTGGCACTCTGGGGCTACAGAACATCCGTCAGAACCGCAACCGGGGAAACACCATTTGCTCTTACCTACGGGATGGAAGCCGTACTCCCAATCGAGCTAGAAATCCCCTCACTCCGTGTGTTGTTGGAAAGCCAGATCAACGAGGTCGAATGGCTCCAAAGTCGCCATGATGAATTGGCCCTGCTAGATGAGCGACGATTGAAGGCCATGGAACATATCCGAGCATACCAAGGGAGAATGGCCAGAGCCTTCGACAAGAAAGTAAAGCATCGGGAGATCCGAGAAGGTGATCTCATTTTAAAAGAGAAGCCCCCGGTCCGTGTCAACCCGCTTGGCAAATGGGAGCCTGTCTGGGTCGGGCCATACATCGTCCAAAAGATCTTCTCCGGAGGAGCCATGCAACTTGCAGACCTCGACGGAAATCCCTTTGTACACCCAGTGAATGGTGACAAGCTGCGCAGATACTACGCGTAAAAACATTGAGTCAAAAAAAAAGAAAAAAGGAGTGCTAAAAAAGTAATACCCAACTAGGTTGAAAACCCGAAAAGGGCGGCCTAGGTAAAAAACAGGGTTGCACCAAAAAAAAAACACAAAAAAGAAAAAAACAAAAAAGAAACAAAAAAACGGGTCGAACTACGGAGACCTGAGCCCTTTTGTCCGAAGGGAACGTAGGCAGCCGGAAACGGTTCGGTCTAAAACACAAATAAAAGTCATACTTAGACATCAATACACTGATCAGACCATGAAAGCGTCTCGAAAAACTCTAAAACAATTCACATATTCATTACAGTTAAAAGCTTTTTGATGAGTCTAAGCCCGGTTCACTCTTACGAATTACAACCTGCTAAAAGAAACTAAGATACATGAATCAAACTAATGTGTCTGCTACGGCAAAAAAGGGATACTCGGAAAACTCGAGGTCACTCTAAGCCGCTCGTACTGGCATCTCCCCTCTTCTTCCCCCTTTGGGTCTTCTTCCTCTGAACAGGAAAAATGTCGGTCTTTCTCCTACCAAGCTCTGGTGTAGGGACAGGATATATCAAACCAGCCTCTATCAGGGCCTTAGTGGCCCTAGCATCATCTCTCATCTCATGTAGTCTAGCTGGTAGCATAGGAACCCTCCTCTCCTGTCTCTTGACATAAGCCTCATAGTCGGTCACAACATCTCCGCTCCTGTCATGAGGGTTGGCCCTCGCCTCGGCCCTCCTCCTCTCCGAAACTGTCAGGTCCTCCGCACCCACAATGGCCTCACGCCGTCTCAAAATAGCCATCTGAGTCTCCCCCAAATGCCTCTCGTACCAATCCAGGTACCAAGTGGTCAAGAACACAGGTCTCGGACGCCTGAGGATAACCCGAGGAGGAAAGACGTCATACCTCCACACTCGGGAAAGAAATGGAAACACCGAAGGATCATCCATAGAAGCAGAAGCCACCACCCTGGTGGCTATATCATCAATGTCCTCCAAACCGAACTGTCTCAGAACCAAAGCCGGAATGTAAAAGCTGGACTGAGAAAGCCCCGGAAGCATAACCACGGGAGATCCATCCTGAAGTACTCTCCGAGTCTCCACTCGCCAATGAAGCACCGACCATCTGATATCTTCAGTCTGGCGACTAGCCATCCAACGCTCCCACGAGCCCTGATCGTCAAAATCCGCAGCAACCCCCCTCCTGGCAAATGTCCAAGGCTTGATCATATCAGAAGTTTCCCGAAGAATCCCCAGGCGCTCTAACAGCCACAAAGTCAAGAGAAACGGGCTGCCCCCCGTGCATATACCACCTCCCGGTGGCCAGCCTGTCGAGAGCATGAAAAGTCTCCCCCAGGATCAAAGGTACAACGTCTCTGCCCAAACGACAGTGAACGACTACATCTAGCAGAGCCCGATGACAGATCCCAAAAGAATAAACCATAAACAAGGTCCCGAACATGCAAAGTGCAAAGGCATCCCAATAGGCATCTTCAAGCAAGCCTAAGCCCCTAAATCTATCAGGGAGACCAGAAATGTTAAAATGATCGAGACCACAGATCATACCTTGTGCTTCCTCCGGGGAAAGATGAAGAAGGTTACACAGCTTGTCAACAAAAGAGGCTCCTCCGGGCAAAGGAATTGCAATCTCCTCCACCTCAGGACCACCAAGCAAAGCCCGAAATTCTTCAACATTCGGGACCATTTCATTGTAAGAAAAGCAAAAAACATGCCTTCTAGTGTCCCAAAATGAGGAAGAAGCTCTCAAAAGATCATAATCCGGAATCAATTCCTTGAGAGACCACAAGCATCGTATCTTGTACCTTTCTTCAAAGAATGGCCTCCTCTCATGCATAATCTCCCGACACCACTCTTTAAATTTGGTGAAGAATTGCATTTGCGAATCTTGGGATAACTTGGATGGATTTCTCATGCTCACAATTCCCTCCATGGTTTTTCTATCCTTCTCCCCGAAAATGGCTGTTTGAACTGGTGGTTGAAGAAGGTTGTAGACACCCCATTCTGAACCCATAATTACATGATTACACTACTCTTCATCTCTCTTTTATGTTTTGATGAAAGCATATCAGTTTCGTCATGTTTCGTTAAGTTTCTAACTAACCTCGTTAGTTTTGGACCTAACTGACTAACGGAACAGGCGAAGAGGACAAAATAGTCATCGAGACTAGTTATCTCGCACGAGATATCATATCTCGCGCGAGATATCCCTCGGCAGGATGTTCGTAATCACTCTCCTTCTCCGTTTCAAACTCTCTTTTTGGATAAAACCTTATCAATTCGGGTATCCAATCGGGCGGGTTACGGAACCTTCCTAGGCTAATTTCCCTCTCCACCTTCACCTCTCCAACCTCCTATAAATACTGGATGACTTCTAGTGTTTCAGAGGTCGACAATTCTGATCCTTGATCAAGAACACACACAACACACACAATTTGTTGGTTTCTTTCCACGAAAGACTCCTTCAAATCACTCACAAAACAACTCTCAAAGTTTGTTCATCAACCTTATTGATTAACAAATATCGAAGCCCGAATCAAAGGACCAAGGCGAAGCTCCGTCCGCATCAAGATCCAAATCAAGGATCGAGGCGAAGCTCTGTCCAAATCAAGGTTCGACTCTAAACTTGAGTCGAAACTCTGTCCGAATCTCTTCTCAAAAGGTAATCATCCTTTAAACTTTCGTTTCTCTTCTCAACCTCTCTATTGATTTTAGAGTAGTGTAATCCCATCAAAAGGATTAGCCTAGAGTCCCTTCAGTCAATGAAGGCGATCTCAAAGCATACAATCCGACATTCCTAATCAAGAAATTGATTAGGGTTTACTTGTTTTTCTTTAATTATTTTATTAAAAAGATTGAAAACCTCTCTTTTCTTTAGCAAGACCGATCTCCGGATTGGGTGAAATGGATGCCTTCGAAACCTACCCATTTCATAACCTAAGCCCCGAACTCAAATCTCTTTCAAAATGGTTTTCCTATGTTTCCAAACGAATAATATAGGTGGCGACTCAAAAAGATGAAAAGATGAAATTTTCTCACAACGCTACAGTGGCGACTCCGCTGGGGATTTAAAATTAAGAGGCTTAAACTTGCGTCAAAATTAAAAGAGAGGTTTTCAAAAAAAAATTTGTAAATTCGAATTTTTTGCTCTCAGATGGAGCATATCTCGCGGCGAGATATCATATCTCGCGCGAGATATTGCTTCGGCAATCTGGTTGTTTTCTGGTTTCTCCCGTTTGTCTCATAGTCCAAGACGAGAGCCGAACATGCAAGGGGGATCCCAGAATTCATTATCTGCAGAGTTCCCGCATCTTAAGGCCTCCCTTAAGGTGTAGAACTCGAATCTTTATTTCCTTTAAATAATTGATTATTATTTATAAACTGCGTGCGATTGGGTTTTATTTAATTAATGTCCGGTCCATTGGGGATTCGGGAGTTGTAAATTAAATTATTTATCTCTCTTTATCTCTTTATGTGGAACTACGACGGCCTGAGTCTTCCTAAATTGGGAGAAACGTAGGCAACCACTTGGTGCGGCCATTATCTGTTTTCCGTTTGATTTTTCAAAAAAAAAATCTCTATTTTACTCTATCACCTAGATTGACTCTCACACACGCGCACTCATTTATATCTGTCATTGCACTACATACCCTCTATAAACCCGGGACCCACACTAAGGACGGATGACGATAACCACCTAGTCGCCGGTCTCTCCGAAGTTGGATCATCCCACTCCGCGTATTCAATCCACCTAGATTGTCATATCGCGGGGAGCCTAGCCTTCCAGCCCTGCATCGCCACATATCATGTAGATTGTCTTTCTAAGAACACTCCGTGACCGGTCGGTTTTGACTTGGTAATCTTTCTTGTCTTTGATCAAAATGAAGCTAATGTAAAATTGACTATCGAAAAAGGATTCGGAAAAGTCCCTTCGGAAAAAGAAAAAGTCCCTTCGGAAATGTCCCTTCGGAATGACCCTTTCGGAAGTCCCTTTAAAGAAAAAAAAAAATCCTTCCGGTCAATTTTACGTGGCTTTACTTTTCAAAGAATGGTCAATTACCGAGTCCCTAGGTTTGGTTCGAATTACGTACGCCTGCAAGTTTTGCCTAGGATGCTAGATAGAAAACGGACCTTTGTCCGTCCGACCATGAATTTAGGAAATAAAAAGGAATGAAATCCATCTCTCCGAATGGTAATCTGGTGCGAGATTACCTCGTCTCGCGCGAGATTTTATTTGCAGAATCTGTGTTTGTAATTGATGATCGATGTGCGCTCCCTCCTTGAGTCAAAACTCCGTCTCTAATAAAAATAAAAACTTCAAAAAAAATCACTCGTGAGGTAATTTTAACCATCATCCTTTTCTCCATCTAGGATCGTTTGGGGCTAATATTCGAAAAAGGCGTCTCGTCGAGATATCTCTAGTTCATCTCTAAGGTCGTCAAGCTCCCTTACCTCTCCAATGGTAACAACTCAATTTCCTTACGACACGATGAATTCTGAAGCACTCAAGAAGGAAATTGAGGATCAAAGGATTCGATATGAAGAAATGCTACAAGCCCAAGCCGATGAAATGGAGGCCCGATTAGAACTTGAAAGAAGAATCCAAGCCGGGGAAATGAAAGCCATGGTTGACGAACTCCAAGCCATGAAACTACAATTGGCCGAATTAAGCTCAAAGAAGAAAGAGAATGAGTCCTCTTCCGATGACGAAGTATCATACACTAAGAAAGCTAAAAGGCACCGCAAGCACAAGAAAAAGGTGTATGAGTCTAGCTCATCATCTTCCTCCTCCGACAATGAGAGTTATGCTTCCAAGAAAGAAAGAAAGAGGGAAAGCAAGGACGAACCCCTCACCATGGCAATGCTAGAAAAGAAACTTGCATCCCTCGATGTGAGCAAGGGAGCCTCGCTCTCTATCGACTATGACACCCTTCGTCAATCCATGTCAAAGCTTCCTAGAAAGTACAAGACGCCCGACATTGCAAAATTCAATGGTTCTACTTGCCCTAAAGCTCATTTGGAAACCTACTCTTGGGCCATGCTACCTATGGGTGTCGATGACAACTTGCTAGTTCAATGCTTCCCTCAAACCCTTGACGGTGCCGCTAGAGATTGGTACATGACTCTTCCACTCTCCACAAGGCTTGATTGGCCACTCGCCAGTCGTGTCTTCCAAGAACAATTTGAGGACAACACTACCTACCGCACTACTAGGAGAGACCTTGAGCAAACCAAGCAACTCTCAAATGAATCATTCGCAGACTTCGTCAAAAGATGGAGGATCAAACTGACTAAAATCGTTGATAGGCCAAGCCTAGACGAACAAATTCATATCCTACTTCAATGCCTCCGCGAAGAATACCAAGAGAAGCTTGCCGGCAATTACTTCCCTAGTTTCCTCGAACTCCATAAATCGGGCCTTAGAATTGATGAATTGATCCTTCTTAGAAAGAATTCAGAAAAGGAGAATCGTTCAACAAAGGGGAGCACCGGTCATACCTATCATGATTTTGGTGGGGCTACTCTTAAGGAAATGTTCGATGATCTAGTAGGCCAAGGAAAACTGAAGCCGATGGAAGACTATCATCCTAAGAAAATGAGGGAAGATTGGGACCACGACAAATTTTGCGAGTACCATCAGTTTAGTGGTCATGACACCAACAATTGCTACAATTTGAGGAATGCCATCCAAGACTTGTATGAAGCCGGCAAGATCAACTGAAGCATCACCACCTTGGGGCTCCGATTGTCCTCTCCCTTCTCCTTTGAAAAAAAGAGAAAAAAAAAATAGAGATTAGGTAAACTTCCTAGTATGTTCTCGAAGAGTCGTTCTGTCTTTCTAGTACATCTCTATCCTCTCTAGTTTGTGTCAAGTAAACTATCGACTCTGTTTCGAATTTCCTTATCAATAAAAGTTATCTCTTTATCCTAAACACTTTCCCAAGAGTTGTTCTTCTTTATGAGTATCATTTGATCTATGTTGAATAGTGGACCCTCATTCCTTAAATCATCACGAAAGATAGAAGCTTCTAAACAAGTTTGAAATGAAAACTATCCTTAGAAGGCTTAAGGCTAAACATTACTCATGTTGAAAGTCGAAGATCAACAAACGAAGAAAGCCAAAGGCGCTGCTATCAACATTCATCCCAAGAAAAGTGGGGCTACTCAATTCAAGGCTTTGAGAGTACAAAAATAAAAGGCTCGCTAGGTCGAAACTCCTCAAATCGTCCTAGGCAAAAATAGAGCATCAAAAAAAAAAAAAAAAAAAAAAAAAAAAAGAGAAAAACTCTCAAGCCTTCATCGCCCCACAACAAGGATGAAATTTCAACAAAGGCAAGAAGGACTCTCCCACAGAGAAAAAGAGTCAAGTGATACCAACGAAGAAAAGAGGATTCCTCAAAATCCTCTTACAATGAAGCCCGAATGGCGACGCAAATGAAGAAGACTTTCAACATCAATCCATAAAGAAAAGTGTTTAGCCTTAATTCATACTAATGATTGGCTTTCTTTTCAAATTCGTTAAGAAATTTCTAGATGATGCGAGGTCCATTAAAAGTAGAACAACTTTTCTAGACCTTAGAGCCATGTAGCGTTCTTTGTTGAGTCTAGGGGCTTCCTCTTAGCCATTCTCATACACACTCTTGAAATCCAAGCATCAAAACTGGGGCTTCCGAACCTTTCCTCCCCCAGTCAATCTCTACTCAAACTCTCAAGAGTAATCAAATCTGCATTAGGGGCTTTCCTCTTCGCTTCTCACTATCATCATTAGAGAATACACTCCCCCAAAAGAGTCAATGCTTGGATCATCTTCCAAAAAATAGAGTCCGTCTCTCCTCAACTAAACTTGAGATCTCATCTTTCTCCTTAGTGAGATTCTTCCATCTGAGTCCTCTTCGAGTACACATACTTTTCAAAAAAAATGGCTCGCTAGGTTGAAAACTCGTAAAGAGCGGCCTAGGCAAAAGTTAGAGCACAAAAACAAAAGACGCAAAAGAGATGCCCGCTAGATTGAAAACCCGAAAGGGCAGTCTAGGCAAAAACCAGGGTGCGTCACAAAAAAAAAAATCAAAGGGAAAAAGGAGGGGATCCTTCTTCGATTCACGCAGTCTCACAAGCCTGTTCACGAAGTCATCTACAACATACAAGAAGTCTTGGGGCTTGGTGTCAAGAGAAGCCTTTGGAAAATACGTGCTTTGGGCAGCATCAGTTCTACATAGCAAAAGCCATTGGAGTGGTTTGGACCTTGTTCAGTCAATGATCATCACACGAGAAACTTAGGGACTTGACGATGAAAAAAAGTCCTATGACAACGGAAAAATCCTTGAAGTATCCTGAACCTTAGTGTTGAACTTCAGTTATCTCAATGGAATCCTATTAGACGATTGTCTCATTCGATCTTCAGATGGACCTCACGAGTTGGTCTTCAAAACCAAAATCTAAATCACAAACAATTTTCAATTCTCACATAACAAAACTCATTCTCCCCGCTGATTCTTGGAGTCGAGTGCACATTGATCGTCTTTAACAAACAAATGCTTAAGTGAATGTATGTTGTTATGCAAATGCTTTCACTAACCCTCTTGTAGGAATTAAAATGCGTAAAGCACGTCAAGTGCCTACTTTCAAGAATTAGATCAAACATGTTGAGTGTTTGGATTTTTTCCTACCATATACCTTTCTATGCATCCAATTAAGTGCGTCGAGCATCTCTTCAAGCGTCAAGCATCCATTGCGTCAAGCAACCATCGCGTCAAGCAACCATCGCGTCAAGCATCCTTCGCGTCAAGCATCCTTTGCGTCAAGCAACCTATGCGTCAAGCATCCATCGCGTCAAGCATCTAGGGTCAGTATGTCGAATACTTACCTTATCAAAAGCCCGATTCAACGCCCAAACAGGTGGATCGTCACCAAGTAGGTGTGTCAAGCATCTAGGGTAAGTATGTCAAGTACTCACCATCAAAAGCCCGATTCAGCGCCCTTACAGGTGGATCGTCACCAAGTAGGTGTGTCAAGCATCTACAAGTAGTATGTCAAGTACTACTCAACAAAAGCTCGGTCTTGAATCGCGGGATCGTCACCAAGTAGGTGTGTCAAGCATCTACAAGTAGTATGTCAAGTACTACTCAACAAAAGCTCGGTCTTGAATCGCCAGGATCGTCACCAAGTAGGTGTGTCAAGCATCTACAAGTAGTATGTCAAGTACTACTCAACAAAAGCTCGGTCTTGAATCGCCAGGATCGTCACCAAGTAGGTGTGTCAAGCATCTACAGGTAGTATGTCAAGTACTCACCAACAAAAAGCTCGGTCTTGAATCGCCAGGATCGTCACCAATTAGGTGTGTCAAGCATCTAAGATGCGTCAAGCATCTACAAGTAGTATGTCGATTACTACTCAACAAAAGCTCGGTCTTGAATCGCCAGGATCATCACCTCAACAAAAGCCCGGTCTTGAATCGCCAAGATCGTCACCTCACTTCAGACAAACGGTATATTCGAATTGGGTCATGATTTGATTCCTCGGTACGGATTTGCCTTTTCAAAATAAAATCTCCTCGATTTTCAAAAAAATGATTTTCAAAATACCTAAAGCAACCTTTTCGTATTTTGGAGTCGAACTACGTCTTGGTCTGATTCTCCGATAGAGATACGTAGGCAGCCGTGCGGCACGACCATCCCAGTGTTCAGAATGATGTCTTTTCTATCGACGACACTTCTTCTTTCATAAGACACAGTCGCCGAGGGAGCTCTGTAGACACCCCATTACTGAACCCATAATTACATGATTACACTACTCTTCATCTCTCTTTTATGTTTTGATGAAAGCATATCAGTTTCGTCATGTTTCGTTAAGTTTCTAACTAACCTCGTTAGTTTTGGACCTAACTGACTAACGGAACAACTGAAGAGGACAAAATAGTCATCAGACTAGTTATCTCGCACGAGATATCATATCTCGCGCGAGATATCCCCTCGACAGGATGTGCAGAATCACTCTCCTTCTCCGTTTCAAACTCTCTTTTTGGATAAAACCTTATCAATTCGGGTATCCAATCAGAACTGAGTTCTGGAACCTTCCTAGGGTAATTTCCCTCTCCACCTTCACCTCTCCAACCTCCTATAAATACTGGATGACTTCTAGTGTTTCAGAGGTCGACAATTCTGATCCTTGATCAAGAACACACACAACACACACAATTTGTTGGTTTCTTTCCACGAAAGACTCCTTCAAATCACTCACAAAACAACTCTCAAAGTTTGTTCATCAACCTTGTTGATTAACAAATATCGAAGCCCGAATCAAAGGACCAAGGCGAAGCTCCGTCCGCATCAAGATCCAAATCAAGGATCGAGGCGAAGCTCTATCCAAATCAAGGTTCGACTCTAAACTTGAGTCGAAACTCTGTCCGAATCTCTTCTCAAAAGGTAATCATCCTTTAAACTTTCGTTTCTCTTCTCAACCTCTCTATTGATTTTAGAGTAGTGTAATCCCATCAAAAGGATTAGCCTAGAGTCCCTTCAGTCAATGAAGGCGATCTCAAAGCATACAATCCGACATTCCTAATCAAGAAATTGATTAGGGTTTACTTGTTTTTCTTTAATTATTTTATTAAAATTGAAAACCTCTCTTTTCTTTAGCAAGACCGATCTCCGGATTGGGTGAAATGGATGCCTTCTAAACCTACCCATTTCATAACCTAAGCCCCGAACTCAAATCTCTTTCAAAATAGTTTTCCTATGTTTCCAAACGAATAATATAGGTGGCGACTCAAAAAGATGAAAAGATGAAATTTTCTCACAACGCTACAAAGGTGTTTGAATTTGAAATAAAGGAAGACCAGATCTGAAGCAAAATTAAAGGACAGTGTCAGAAAGCAGTCCTATCCGCGCGGACATAAGTGCCATCACCAGAAAAAAATCTGCAACAGTCCAAACTGCTGCACCACGGAAGAATATTTTCATCCGGTTGCTCGAAACCTGTGCAAAGCCTGTCCAAATAGTTCGTATACCAAATACTCACACCCTTGCCAAAAAACCGGGGCTCATGCAACAATGCATTCATATAAAATTGCATTCATGATAGATAAAAGAAAATAAAATAAAATCCTAATTTATTACATTCCAAAAAAAAAAGAGAAAAGCAAAAAAAAATGTGCATAAAATGTATACGTACGAATAAGTACAATCCCGGCCCAGGTCCCAGAAATCAATCTCGAAGTCAATCGAGAATCCTCGGTGGCCAGTTCTTTCCCCCAACCCCTCTTGCGGCTCGGGCCCGCCTCCTCGGTAGCCATGAATGTCTCGGGCTCAGAATCATCGTCCTCATCTCCGGAAGAAGGCTCGTCAGGACCTACCGGCACGCTCTGATACGGCAAACCAAGATCCGCAAAGAAGTCATATCCGAAGGTGAATGCGTCGGACTCCTGGACGTGTGAAGAAGACCCAACGTGATGCCAGACATGCCCTTGCCCGTACGGATCCCCGAGAATGACGTGGTCCGAGAAGCGGCACCTGGCCCAGGATCTATGAGAGGAGAAAGAGGAGTCTCGGAAGAACGCTCAGAAGGCTCGGGGGAAGCCTCCCGCTCGACAGGCGCCGGCTGTGCTCGCCTCGCTCTAGCCCGAGGGGCTCCACAAGCAACCATCCTCCTAATGAATCTCTTAGCCCCGATCACCTGCTTCATCAACTTCTCCACGACCACCTCGGGAAACTGCATGGAAGCAAAAACGTCAGAAATAATTGAGGCGAAAAATGATGACAGGAAGGAAAGGAAAAGACAGAAAAAAAAAGAAGAGGTGGGAAGGAGAAGCCATACCCTCATACCCGGACGAGGCTGAAAAGCTCGTGGAAGCCGCTCAGGCTGAGGGATCTGCACCCTCAATCGGACCCCATCCTGGACATATGAAAAGTCCGTCCGCGGGTACCGTACGATCCCTACCCCCTCTCTCTCAAGGACCTGGGGCATCCTCAACCTCCTCAAGATAAATACCAGATACTGCTCAATCGCCACGAATGCCGAGAAGTGCTGGCCACCTCGATAATCGCCCCAAGTCTCCGACCTCTCGCTCGGATGCATCATATCGGCGGGAGGCTCCACTGGAGCCATCAAAGGCGAGTTCACGCCATGCTGGCACGTCACTCTCTCTCCCAGATAATACACGTCGCAAGTTAAGCCCCTCAAAATCCTCCGCTGCACGGTCCATATCTCGGCACCCTTCAGCTGCTCCACATCGAAGCGGCCCCAGGGATAAAATATCATCCTCTCATCTGTCTCAGCCCTAGTCAAAGGCAGGCACTCCCTGTACTTTAGGGTCGTGCGCCCCTTAGAATCTATCTTCTCCCGGGCATACTTGGACCAAGAAAGCATAGCCGGATACGCCCTGAGGTACTCCGTCGGCTGCCGCCACATCGTGACGTGAAAGAACTCTAGAGCCCATACCTGCGAAAGGAAAAAATCCCATCAATCCGGTGCAAAAAAAAAATGAGGAATACGTGCTTAATGAAAAGAGATAAAGCAAAAAAGAATGCTTGTACCTCCAGAGCAAACTCGAAGCATGTCAAAGAGCTGACGGTCTTCCGGCTATATCGATCCAAGGCAAAATAGAGCTCTGCCAGCCCTGCCTCTCCCCCAGAGACCTCCCCAGCCATCTCCACATCCTCCAAACTCCTCAGCAAAGCAAACATCGCCATCCCCTCGGCGTGCCCAAAAAGTGTGCTCGAAAAAGCAAACCACAAGAAAGCCCTAGCAATCTGCACCGCAGCCACTCTCTCATCCCCAGCCTCGTAATTCCCGATGATCTCCACGATCTTCCCGTAGACCACGGCATACTCCATTCCCATCCCCTTTTTGGGAATGGGGGTAAATCCCAGAAGCTCCTGCAGGTCCCGATCACTGTAGCCGTCCCTCCACTCAACCCTCCGTCCTTTAAAGGACAGGCCAGTAATCGCAGCGTAATCGGAGGGTGTAACCGTGGCCTCGCCCCAGAAAAAATCAAATGTGTGGGTCGCGTCCCACCAATGCTGTGCCAAAGAAAAAATCAGACCCTTGCTCTTGGAGAACTTGACCAACCCCCTCAGGCACTCGATAAACTCATACAGCCCGGTCTCAATAACGATCTGTCTAGGACTCATCAAAGCTCCTCGGCCCAAGACTGGAAGTCGGTCCCACAGGTCTACCACAGACTCCACTGATCCCCGAGTCTTCAACTTGTTCAGCTGCTGCATCACAAAGCGATCTCCACCCTGCAATTGAAAAAAAAAAGTGAAAGAGTCAAAAAAAAATTTTGCATTCAAAAAAAAAAGTTGCATTCAAAAAAAAATTACATTCAAAAAATTTTTGCATTCAAAAAAATTTGCATTAAAAAAAAGAGCATGCACATGCATCATAGACATAAAGTTTTGAAAAAAAAATCGGACAGCATAACGGCATACAATGGACTCAGCCCCATTTTTCTTGCACAGAGGAAAAGAGTTTTCAACAACCATTCATACATATATAAAAAACATCCCAATAACATTGAGTCAACAGAAGAAAAAAAATTTCCGTCCCATTTTTCATGAAATAGCGTACATAAACAATTTTTTCACAAATCATTCATTCAATCAACGGAATCAAAAATCCGTCCCACTTTTCACAGAAAATCACATTCTCAAAAAAAAAAATGCATTCATATCATTCATATCATTCATCATCCCATTACAAAAAAAAAAATCCTACAAGAGTGCATACATGCATACATTCATGCCGTCCCAAGTTCGGGCGAATTCCTTATCATTTCATATTTCAAAAAAAAAAACTAAAAAAAAATGGCAAAATGCCCATTCTTTTCAAACACATTGCAACATGCAAATCATCAAAAATCCAATTTCAGTGTCAAAAAAAAAAAGAACATAATTTTTCGAATTTTAATTACAATTTTCGGATATAAAAAAAAATTTTTTTTGGCAAAATGCCCATTGTTTTTTTCAAACAAAAGGCATTACCCATATACTCATTACAACATGCAAGGCATCAAAATCAAAATCCCAGCCCAAGAGCATCATAATTTTCGGATATTCAAAAAAAAAAAATCAATCACAAAATCAATTTCAAGCAAGAAATCAACAAAAGAAGTGAAGAGATTCGAAGTATACCGTTCGGAGACTCGGATCAGTGGCCCAATGTTGCCACGCATCGGGATATGGTTCCTCCGCAATCGATTGCGAAAGAGTATAATGCCTCCTCATTCGAACAAGCTCCAATCGCCTCTCCGCTACCGGGCCACGTCCTTGGCCTTGAATGACTGCTTCCCCGTGTTCCATTGCTCGAAAATTGAAGAAAATGGAGGATTTTTGAAGGTTTTTTGGCCAAAAATGGTTTCCCTCCTCGGTTTTCTCTCTCTCTCTCTCTCGTAAATTCAAAAAACTAGAAAAGGGTGAGGAAGGAGAAGAAAGGGCGTTGGCCCTCATTTAAAACAATCCAGGTCACGTTCTGATCCGCGCGGACGAAAAGGAAGGGTCAAAAAGACCCTTTTGCCCTTTAAAATTTCAGGACTCTGCAGTTTAGTCCTCAACTTAACAAGGGTTAACCAAAGTTAACCAAGGTTAATCCCATTTTCAAAAGAGCTTCACGGCAGTCAAACGTAAGTCCGATTTCTCCGAGAAAGATAACGGAATCCCGTTTCTTTCATCAAAATCATCAACGGCAGTCAAACGTAAGTCCGATTTCTCCGAGAAAGATAACGGAATCCCGTTTCTTTCATCAAAATCATCAAACGGCAGTCAAACGTAAGTCCGATTTCCCCGAGAAAGATAACGGAATCCCGTTTCTTTCATCAAAATCATCAACGGCAGTCAAACGTAAGTCCGATTTCTCCGAGAAAGATAACGGAATCCCGTTTCTTTCATCAAAATCATCAAATGGCGGTCAAAGCGTAAGTCCGATTTCCCCGAGAAAGATAACGGAATCCCGTTTCTTTCATCAAAATCATCAACGGCAGTCAAACGTAAGTCCGATTTCCCCGAGAAAGATAACAGAATCCCGTCTCTTTCATCAAAATCATCAACAGCAGTCAAATATAAGTCCGATTTCTCTGAGAAAGATAACGAAATCCCGTCTCTTTCATCAAAATCATCAACGACAGTCAAACGTAATTCCGATTTCTCCAAGAAAGATAACGGAATCCCGTTTCTTTCATCAAAATCGTCAACGACAGTCAAACGTAAGTCCGACTTCTCCGAGAAAGATAACGGAATCCCGTTTCTTTCATCAATATCATCAAACGGCAGTAAAACGTAAGTCCGATTTCCCCAGCAAAAGCTAACAAAATCCCCAGCGAAGTCAACGGAATCCCGTTTCTTGCCTCATTATCATCAACGGCCATAAAACGTAAGCTCAATTTTTCTCCAACGAAACCCCCAGCAAAGTTTCGAACTACGACTGGCTTGATTCCTCTTAAGGATACGTAGGTAGCCTACCATAGGTCCAGCCACCCGACCAAAATGGTCACCCTCTCCTTCGGCAGCAGACGAAGTCCACCGAAGGACCACCCATCCTAAACCATTAAGGGAAAACATTTCAAATCAAGGCCCGAGGCACCTAAAAAGCCATCATCATCAAGGTCCGAGGCACCTAAAACGCCATCATCCCCAAAGTTCCGAGGCACCTAAAACGCCATCATCAACAGAGGTCTGAGGCGCCTAAAATGCCATCATCAAGGTCCGAGGCACCTAAAGCGCCATCATCAAGGTCTGAGGCACCTAAAATGCCATCTTCAAGGTCTGAGGCACCTAAAACGCCATCATTACCAGGTTGACGCCTCAAAATAGTCATTCCAGGGTCAAAAACCCGAACTACGACTGGCTTGATTCCTCCTAAGGATACGTAGGTAGCCTATCATTAGGTTCATCCACCAGACCAAAATGGTCATTCTTATCCCCAGTAGAGCGGATAAACAATTTCAGCCACCAGACCAAAATGGTCATTCCTATCCCCAGCAGAGCGGATATACAATCGCAGCCACCAGACCAAAATGGTCATTCTTATCCCCAGCAGAGTTCCTCTCAGCAATCGACTGCAGAACTCGCTCATCAAGGCTCGAGGCACCTAAAATGCCATCATCTCCAGGGTCAAAGACCCGAACTACGGCCGGCTTGATTCCCATTCGGGATACGTAGGTAGCATATCACCAGGTTCAGCCACTCGTTCACTTGATCATCCTGTCAAATATGGAGCCTTACTCTTATCGACGACCCCGCTTCCTTCGAAAGCACCGTCGCCGAGGGGCTACTGTAAGTGCTCCAATTTGAGTTGTTAGTATTTTCGTTAGAAAATTAACGAAAGTTTTAACATTTCTAACATTTCTAACAATTCCCAACATTTCTAACCAAGCAAGGGTAGATTAGGGATTGCCATTTTAAGATAAACCAAGGAAAAGAATCAAAAAAGCAAAAGAAATGGTCAAAAACCAAAAATAGAAGCTGCTGGAACAAAAACTGGCTGCCTAATTTGAATTTAAAAAAAAATATTCTGTGTGTCCAAAGCCTGCAGCTGTAATTAATGAACAGTGCACGCTAAGCTTCTCATCCGCGCGGACATAAATGGAATTTTCAGAGGGCTATAAATTGAGGCCTTCAGTCACAGAAATAAGAAGCAACAACACATTTCACAACAGCACCTTGGCGAAAATAGGGAGAAAACAGTGAGAATTCTCTAGAATTGTCACCTTTTTCTCTTAATTATTTTCCCAAATTCCACTCACTCTCAAATTCAAACACTCACATATTCAAGCTTCATACACAAACACAAGGAAGATAGGTATAACCTCCCTCTCCTTACCCTAAATCTCTCTCATCCATGCATGCATTTTCAAACTCCAAAATGTAGTTTGTTCATCTTCTTGCCCTAGATCCAAGAAGATCACCATGGAAGTTCATCTCCATGGTTGATCTTCTACAAGGATCAACATTACTTTCAATGTGTTCTTACTTACTTGCAAATGCATTTTCAAAACCCTAAAAACCACTTTCATACATCAAATCTTCATTTTCAAAGGATAAAATTCCCCCTCCCAAGCAAATGAAGTGCTTAGTCCTAATGTACCCTAAGGATGGCTTGATATAGTTTATTTACCACTAAAATGTCAAGTGATCACTAATCAAAGCCTAAGGAAATGGGGACAAGCATGGATGCCAAACCCCCTTTAAAATCATGTTTTTCTTCCTAAGAAAGTTGCTGTCCAGTAGCAATTTTCTAAGACCTCTGTCCATGGTCTAATTTTTTGGACACAGATAAAATTGGAATTTGCTGTTGACTACAAAACACTTTTTGTATCAAACATCCAGAGCTTTCCAGAAATATTTTTACTTTATTTTTTGTGTGATTAAAACTCCCTTTTTCAAATTTTATTTTAAAGGTCTGTTCCTCAGTCTCTGGAAGTCCAGATTTCATATCTGAGATTTCCAGAAGATTTTGGTCCACCAAATCAACTCCAAATGTGAAAGTTCTTTTTAAGAAATCTTATTTAAGGTGTTTTGAACAACTTTCATTCTCGGACTTTCCCCAGATTCTGAGATTTTTAAGCCCTTAAACCCATTTTAAAATAAAGTGTCCACTGCCTTTTTCATCCTGGCAGAAATGTTTTTCAACTTCAAAAAATCCTTTGAGTCCCAAAACTCAACCCAAAAATCACACCAAAAATCATGGGATTTGTTCAAAGTCTAATAAAGAGTTTCCAATTTTTACTTTTCTGAGTTTCAATTTATTTTGGCCAAAGTAACACATATACACACACACACACAAATGGTTTTTATGCTTGGAAGACTCGTTTTACGAGGCATTCCGGGCGAACACTAACGTTATTCCCGGCGTGTAACGTGACCTCCGAACCCAAATCTCTTATTTTGGGAATCTTTCAAAGTTTTGGCCCTTAAAACAAAAATGGTGTGGCGACTCCGTTTTCCGGTTTTATTTGGTTTTCAAAGAAACGAAAAATCGAATTTTTTCCGCGAATTGGAATTCAACATCGTTACAAAGAGGAAGAGGAAATACCTAAATTACTTACGAAGGAAAAGCTTGAGGGTTGGATTTGAAGAACGCAAACACAGAATTCGCAGCGAAATTTCTCTCTCTAAGCTCTTTGAGGGTTTGAAGACGGTAAAAAGGGTTTGAGATTTAAGGGTTTGGTATTTATAAGGCCTAACAATACGGGTTAAACCCGTTTAACCCGTATTAATTAGCCCACAAACCGCTTCTCAAACCCTGAACCACCTTCAAACGTTTGAAAATTCAAAAATTCTGCCGGTTAGCATTTATTACCCCTCTTATATGATTGACCGTACCCCCTGTACGTACCACACCCCGTCTTTTCATCTGCCAAGGGGCCCACTTGTTAACCGGGAGGAAGAGCATTCAAGGCACACGTGTCTCATATCTGTGCTTCCCGAACGTGCCTGTAAGCCCATGAGGCAAAGCTACAACCAACAAAAAACGCCAACACTTGTGCTCGCCAAGGCAGCGGTCTGATCCAACCGAGCTTCTAGTACCTCCTCGCTCAGACCATAAATAATCACGCTTGGAGCTAGGGGCCATTGATGAGCCCGGACCTGCTGGACCGGGCCCACGCTCGATCTGGTCCAAGGAACCAGTGACGTGGCAGTTCCTAGACCGCTGGAGTCAAGACCGCGGACAGATAGACCCTTGAGGTCAAGACCGCGCTCTTCTCTACATCCTCCCCGCATAAACCCTATCAAAGACCGGAGGGATCCTGACCGCTAGATCTGTGCCCGTAGGAGGTATGACCGCTCCATCCGTGCCCGCGTCAAATACCTTTGACCGCACCCAAGATGTTGACCGCGGGCTCATACCTGCCTCCCGATTTTCTCTCCTGCCTCCCGGTTAACGTCAAGCCTTACTGAGCACGTTAGCTTAGTGGCTCTGACATGCAAGTGGCTGGCTCACTCCCATCGCATTCAATGCGGCTCAGACAAGCGCCTACTATTTCATTTAATGCGCCAAGCCATATACACGGCTTTGGTCCCTTTCAGCCATGTCCCCTTTACAGTCAATGTTCCCTCCCTGACAGGGCCAATTAGCTGCGGACACGTATATATGGTCAAATACTATAGTGCCCCCTAGGGCTGATCTCATTGCTTACATCAACAAGCACCTCTCCATTGCCTATAAATAGAAGACCTTTGCCCCTTGGGCAAGGTAAGTTCAAAATATATTGAGTAAGCCATATTACTCTAAACTCTACACACATACACACACTCCAAGGTATTCCAAGCCTTATTTACTCAGTATTCTTACTCTCACACCCGAGGGCCTGAGTTGGAGTAACATCCAACTTTGACCTTAACGGTGCTTATTTGTGTTGTGTTCTAGGTACACCAAACCACCAAAAATATCCTGCCAGATATCCTTGAACCGCTCTGACCCTGAAAAGCTTGGCGTCATCATTTTACTTGCTTGTATTTTCTTGAATTTGCACATTAATTATTGTCTTCTAATATGTGGCATTTTTATTTTTATTTTTAAATCAAAAAGGAAAGTGAGACTATTTTTCTTGTAATCGAGTGAGCCTTTATTTGTCATTATAACTAATCCCTCCGTCTCATTTTTTTTTTTCACTTTTTACTTTTGAAGATTAACACAAATGAACATTGACCCAGCATTATTATTAATTTAATCATATCCTAGTGAAATCTAAAAAAAAATATTAATGATAAAACACCAAATGATTTATTAATAACAATTTTTAAAATTTCATAATATCTCTATCTAGTAGTATCACTTCACATAGCCAATCCCAGCCTGGGTTTGATTTTGAACCCTCCCAGTGGTCCATAAAATTAAACTTCAAACTAATTACTTTATCCAACGCATTACTATCAAACTGACTCATATTAACCATTTTCTAATCTTAATTAATCCAACGAATTACTATCAAACTGACTCATAATAACCATTTTCTAATCTTAATTAATCCAACGCATTACTAACAAACCGACTAATAATAACCATTTGCTAATCTTAATTAAACCATGTTGATGATTTCGACTTGTTACCAATTCTGTCAATAAATAAGACAGTCTAGTTTAGTTTAGTTTAAGAACAAAGTCAGAAAATATAATACTTCCTCCCAAAATAATGTAAAAGTCCATTCGAGATAAAGGTTGATTTTTAATAGAAAAAAAATCATAAATACTTTTGATTAGTTGCATCGTTTCAAGGTATGTAAACCCTCGATTACCACTTCCAATTTTTTAGATTTTATTTTTAGTTTTTGTAAACTTGTTCAGTTGTTTGAGTTAGATATGTCAATACATTATTGTTTTTGTCCTTAATTTTGTCCTTAATTTTGTATCATATCAAATGCTCCATTATTTGTTCTTTGCTTTATTTTTGACATATACATATGCACAACTGTGACAATTTGTTAATTTTATGAGATTTTTGCCTGAAAAATGATCAGTATAGTTGTTCTCTTTTTGGTTTTCCTCCGCCAAATGAATTTCAATTTGTTTATTTAAGGAGATTTGAAAATGTTTATTTCGGACGGAATTACTATTTTTTGGTGTGATCTTCATTAGTTTAATCATTTTCAGTTTGCTTCACTTTTTGGTTCAGATTGAGGTTTCTTATTGAGGCTGTAGAGAATGCAAATTAGTTATACCCTTAATTTATTGTATTTCACATGCAATTGTGTTTGATGTGGAATCAAGTTCAAGAACCTTAAAGAATCTAGTGATGAATATGATATATGTTTTATATACTTATTTAAACCATATCTTTATTGTCTGTTAACTTGTTAATCTTTTTGATATTTTATAGACATACTAACTTTTGATACCCAATCAACCAATCGAACAAACGAAATAAAATCAAACTGGCTCATAATTACCATTTTCTAATCTTAATTAATCCAAAGCATTACTATCAAACTGACTCATAATAACCATTTTCTAACCTTAATTAAACCATGTTAATGATTTGGACATGTTACCAATTCTGTTAATAAATAAGTCAGTCTAGTTTAGTTTAGTATAAGAACAAATTCAGAAAATATAATACTTCCTCCCAAAATAAAATAAAAGTTCATTATAGAAAAAGTTTGATTTTTAACAGAAAAAAAATCATAAATACTTTTGATTAGTTGCTCATTAAGTAGACTAAAATACCATTTTTGAATTAATTGATATATGTGGTGGATTTTTATGATTTTATTTTTAGTTTTTGTAAACTTGTTCAGTTGTTTGAGTTAGATATGTCAATACGTTATTGTTTTTGTCCTTAATTTTGTATCATATCAAATGCTCCATTATTTGTTCTTGCCTTTTTTTTTTTTTTTTGACATATACATATGCACAACTGTGACAATTTGTTAATTTTATGAGATTTTGGCCTGAAAAAATGATCAGTATAGTTGATCTCTTTTTGGTTTTCCTCCGCAAAAATGAATTTCAATTTGTTTATTTAAGGAGATTTGAAAATGTTTATTTCGGACGGAATTACTATTTTTTGGTGTGATATTGATTGGTTTAATCATTTTCAGTTTGCTTCACTTTTTGGTTCAGATTGAGATTTCTTATTGAGGCTGTAGAGAATGTGATGCAGTATCATGGCAGCAATGGCAACAACAGAAAACAGAGGCGGATATTCTGAGCTTGAGGCGGGCGCCTCAAGCAAGCGCAGGCGGGCGCCCCGGCGGCAAACGAAAAGAGCTCCAGCAATTCAGAAAACAGGCCTGCGGTTTGGGTTTAGGGTTGCTGAGTATTTGCTTTAAATATTTGTTTTATTTGAATTATTAATTTAGGGCCTTTTAGTCTTTTGTCATTCTAATTTGTTTTAGGGTTTGATAGGATTCTAGAACATTCTTAGGATTAGTATTTAAACAATGTTAGGGCTTTTGTATTTGCAGACTTTTGATTATAAGAAATAGAAAAGAAAAGCTTGAAGCTTTTGTAAATTTATTCATGTCATTATTCGTTCGGTCATTCTATTCTCTTAGTCTTTATTCGGTATCATTTGATATCAGAGCACCGGTTCGTATATCAATGGCTGAACGAGGAAGCGTGGTTCGTGGTGGTCGTGGTGGTCGATGGAGCAGCCGTGCAGCGGAGCCCCAAGAAGATGACCATCAGACGACGCCGTCGCAATATCGAGATAGAGGAGGTACGAAGACGGATTCAAATACTCCAGATCTGCTTGGATCGCAGAGAAAAACTTCTAGCGATGAGGGGTTCAGATCCGGTTGTTCCAGCCGAGGAAAAGGAGTACTATTAAGAGGGGATGGATTCCCTCAGCCAAAATCATGGATTTCATGAGAGGTGTGAAGCTAACCATTCGAGGAATTTCAATATGAGGATCGAAGTTCCGGAAATCGAAGGTAAGGCCATTCCTAATGATTCCTTTGATTCTTGGGTAGATACCGTTGGGTAGATACCGTTGGGTGTCAAGAGGTTGTTTTTGTCGAATCTTCAAGTGAGGAAAATCTTGTTGATTGGTCAAAACCTCCTCTGTTTGATTCAAATCCTGGGGATTTGATTGATTTGGGCATTACTACCATTGAGTTTAAAGAGGGGTTTGTTATCGAATCTTCAAGTCATGAGAAACTTGTTGATTGGTCACATCCACCTATTTATGATGATTATAATTGTGGTATTTCGAAGACAGATGATCCTATTAGTATGGAAATTGAACATTCTGAACCTATTGTAACTGTCTCTGTGAACCCTGAATATCAACCACCTGTCCCAAGCGGTGTTCTTTCAGTTGAAAACCAATTGAGGTGGGACTTTGAAATTAGTCCTCCTTATAAAGACCCCTTTGATGTTGATTGTGCAAATCGTTCGGCACCAGGGTTCGTCAAGAGATTGATCATTGAACATTTCATCTCAACACAATGGAACGATTGGATGGATGTTGTAACGAAGGCATTGAAGTTTAGAGTTCATCAAGGGTACATAATTCCTTTTGCAAATAGAGTTCGAATCTCCCGGGTTATCGTAGTGTTCCTATCGAGGGTATTGACTCGAGGACGAGTCGTTTCTAAGGAGGGGAGGATGAAACAGTATCATGGCAGCAATGGCAGCAACAGAAAACAGAGGCGGGTATTCTGAGCTTGAGGTGGGTGCCTCAAGCAAGCCCCGGCGGCAGACGAAAAGAGCTCGAGCAATTCAGAAAACAGGCCTGCGGTTTGGGTTTAGGGTTGCTGAGTATTTGCTTTAAATATTTGTTTTATTTGAATTATTAATTTAGGGCCTTTTAGTCTTTTGTCATTCTAATGTGTTTTAGGGTTTGATAGGATTCCAGAACATTCTAAGGATTAGTATTTAAACAATGTTAGGGCTTTTGTATTTGCAGACTTTTGATTATATGAAATAGAATTCAGCAGCAACAACGAAACTGAGGAGGGCGATCTGGAGCTGAGGCGGGCGTCTCATGTGGAGCCAGGCGGGCGGCTGGGCATCAGTCGAGGCTACATCAGAAACAGGTTGCGGCTACATCAGAAACGGGGCTTGGGCTTAATAACAATATGAGGATCGAAGTTCCGGAAATCGAAGGTAAGGCCAGGCCATTCCTAATGATTCCTTTGATTTTTGGATTGATACTATTGAGTTCAAAGAGGGTATTTTTGTCGAATCTTCAAGTGAGGAAAACCATGTTGATTGGTCAAAACCCCCTCTGTTTGATGCAAACCCGGAAGAATCAATTGATTCTTGGATTGATATTGTTGGGTTCAATGAGGATTCTGTGTTTGAATCTTCAAGTCAAGAAGACCTTGTTGATTGGTCAAAACCCCCTCTGTTTGATGGGTGTCATGGTGAAGTTCCTCAAGCAATGACATCAGATCTTGTTGATGACGTTGAATCCGTTGTTGAGTCAGAGAAAGAGGCCGAGGAAGTAGTTGCTAAGCAAGACGCAAACTTGGTGTGGACGTTTGAAACGGTTACCGTTGATCATGGGTACACGGATCCGTTTTACACGTATGTTCCCCCGTTCTTTTGCTCGATACATCATTCAGAAGTTAATTATTGAGTTCTTTGTATCAACGCATTGGGCTGATTGGATGGATAATATCACAAGGGCAATGAAGTTTCAAGTTCGTCAAGGGCATCAAATTCCTTTTGCGGACGGAGTTCAGATTTTTCGGGGTATTGTGGTATTCATATTGAAGATATTGACTCGAGGACGAGCCTTTTCTAAGGAGGGGAGGATGATGCAGTATCACATGAGACAGAAGGCAGCAGCAATTCAGCAGTAACAACGAAACAGAGGAGGGCGATCTGGAGCTGAGGCGGGTGCCTCATGTGGAGCCAGGCGGGCGGCTGGGCATCAGTCGAGGCTACATCAGAAACAGGTTGTGGCTACATCAGAAACGGGGTTACATCAGAAACGGGCTTGGGCTTAATGTTGCTGGGTTAGGGCATTAAACTGGTGTATGGGTTGTGGGGTTTTAGTAAATTATTAAGTAGAGTTTTATTCATTTAGTATTTTATTTTATAATTCTAGAACATTCTTAGATTAGTATTTAAACAAGGTTACAGTTATGTTTGTGGCAGATTTTTGATTATATCAAATAGAAAAGAAAATCTTGAAGCTTTCAATTGTTGTTTCTTGTTCATTCGTTCGGTCATTCTATTCTCTTAGCCTATTCAGCATTAGAATGCTAATTATTTATACCATTAATTTATTGTATTTCACATATAGTTGTGTTTGATGTGGAATCAAGTTCAAGGACCTTAAGGAATCTAGTGATGATTATGATATATGTTTTATATTCTTATTTAAACCATATCTTTATTGTATGTTAACTTGTTAATCTTGTTGATATTTTATAGACATACTAACTTTTGATACCCAATAAAGCAATCGAACAAATGAATTAAAATCATATAAAATTTTGATATTATTGTAAGACACGGAACAATTAAAAAGTTAAAGGTCTCAAGAAATAAAAAAAAAAATTAAAATAAATTTATTACTTAAATGTTAACTATTTAAAAAAAAACGGATGTGTATAGATGTTAATTCATCATTATAAAATTACATATTTTACAACAAAGAATTAAATAATAATATTTAAAAATATTCATAATATTAATAATTTAAAAAATGTGATAGATGTGTGTGTTAATTCATTATTGTAAAATTATGCATTTTACGTGAATAAAAAATACTGTTACGACGTAATGTTTGACGGTTGAAGCACAAAAGCTTAGAAACCCGTTTAAGAATCTTTAACTTATATGTTGAGGTCAACGTGTAGTCATCGATTCTTAAATTGTCCGTGTGGGCAGTCTTGAAATGCACGATTATATAATTTTGTAAATATCATCTTTGTCTATTAAAATTGCTTGAACAGTTGATAGTTGAAATATTTCGGTTGCATTCCTATTGTTTAGTGTATACTAGACATGGTTGATTACATACTGTCGATTCAAATTGATAGTGTTTAATTGACTTAGTCTACGTCGTGCACTTGGAGACCATGGGGTTATGCTGCCGAAATTTCTTGATTTTCGATTATAAAGCAAGTAGACAAAGTGATATTTGCAATTCAAATAATCGTGCATTTCGGGATGGGATAGAAGCCAACCCCAATTCTAAACCTAAATGAAGTGTCTTGTTGCTTTTAAGTTTGTAATTCAAATTTAGCGAATGGTAATACGTTAATTGCATCTAAACTGTTAATATATTATGAAATCAAATAATTATTAACATCCCAATTTTGTTTCATTCGTCGATTAGATTGAGTGTACGTATAATATATAGATTGCTATGCAGGAGTGATGTCTGTTAATGATAATCGTAGTTGGATGTACAATCAGAGGCTGCCGAATCTAATGGGTATCAATCTTGAGTTCATAAGAGGGTTGAAGAGGTATATTGAATTTGCTACATCAAATCCCAGTTACACGAATGGTGATAAGATTAGGTGTCCATGCGCGAAGTTTCGTAATACCAAGTTTCTATGCATGATCGATATTCAGAGACGTCTTTTGCATAACGGGTTTGATGTTGTGTACAAACGGTGGATAGCTCATGGTGAGCAAATGATATTTCGCCCAAATGTTGCGAATAATCCCCCAGGAATATTCATGTACCTCCTGAACCCGAACCTCTTATTCAGGACAATGAAGAACCACCTTTGAATATAGAAGATATGGTTAGGGATGCAGGCGGTCGTAAATTCGATTGGTCAGAGAACCAACAGCAGGAACCAACACATCCAGCCAAGAAATTTATTGATGCTATGGACTCTGCAAAAGAGAAGGTCTATCTAGGTTACGAGATCAGTGTGTTGGAGGCTCTGGCTGAGCTCCTTAACATAAAGGCCGATTGCAATATTAGCCAGTCAACTTATAATCGTATCATGAAAGCAATTAATCGGTTGTTGCCGAAAGAGAATAAGTTGGTTACAAACTTTTATGAGACAAAGAAGTTTGTTGGGCAGATTGGGCTATGTTATGAAAAGATTGATGCGTGTAAGAATGACTGCATGCTATTCTACAAGGAAGATTCACAGAAGACAAAGTATTCAATTTGTGGAGAAAGTAGATATAAGCAAAATCGGAGGGGTAGTTCAAAACACAAGAAAAACAATCCATATAAGCAGTTGCGTTACATGCCGTTGATTCCAAGATTGCAACGCCTCTACGTGTCTAAATCTTCTGTAGAAGCAATGCGTTGGCATAAGGAAAGTTTGCGTGAAGAGGGTGTGTTAATTCATCCTAGTGATGGGGAGGCATAGAAACACTTTGATAATACTTATCCTGACTTTGGGTCTGAAGTAAGAAATATACGGTTATGCATCTGCTCTGATGGTTTCAATCCATTTGGCACTGGGCCAAATCTTATACTTGTTGGCCGGTTTTAGCCACTGTCTACAATCTTCCCCCTGATTGTGTATGAGTGATCCCTACATGTTCTTGTCGTTATTCATCCCCGGACCAAATAGCCCTGGGAGGAACATTTATGTCTATCTCCGACCTTTGATGGACGAATTGAAACAGCTTTCGGAGGATGGGGTCGAAACGTGGGATGCTTTCAAGCGAGAGAATTTCAGCCTGAAGGCTACGTTGATGTGGACAGATAATGACTTCCCTGCATATGGGATGTTATCGGGTTGGAGCACCCATGGGAAGTTGGCCTGTCCGTATTGTATGAGTGACACAATGTTTTTCACGCTCAAGCACTCTGGAAAACCATGTTTGTTCGATTTTCATAGAAATTTTTTTCCAGAGGACCACCTTTTCACGACCCAGAAGAATGCGTTTAAAAAGAATAAGTATGACTATGATGAGCCCCCGATTCGTTTGAGTGGTGACGCGGTCTATAGCGAGGTATCTAGATTGCCCAATCCTCGATGGGGAAAAAGTTCTCGAAGAGAAAAATATAAGGGTTTAGGACTTCCCATAATTGGACCAAGAGGAGTATATTTTGGGAGTTTCCATACTGGAAAACAAATCTCATTCGACATAACATTGACGTGATGCACAATGAGAAGAATGTATTCGATAATGTTTTAAACACGTTGATGGATTTCAAGGCAACAACTAAAGACACAGTCAAAGGTCGAATGGACCTTAAGGAAATCTGTAAGCGGTCGTCCTTAGAGTTGTCTGAGGTCAATAGTAAAGCAGTGAAACCGGTGGCTCAATACGTGCTTACAAAGGAAAATAAACACCTCCTCCTGAAATGGCTCAAGGATTTAAAGCTTCCATATGGTTATGCATCTAACATTGGTAATAGAGTCAATGTAGAGGAGGGGAAAGTGCAGGGTTTGAAGGGTCATGTTTGCCACATTTTGTTGGATAGACTACTTTCGATTGCTCTCATGGATCTCTTGCCTCACAATATCTGGGTGGCGTTAACAGAGTTACGCGAGTTTTTCCGAGCGTTAACATCGACCACACTACGTGTTGATCATATGAAAAAGCTTGAGGAGATCATCGTAGTGACTTTGTGCAAACTTGAGAAGATATTTTCTCTTTGGTTCTTTGATTCTATGGAGCATTTACCGGTCCACGTGGCATACGAAGCTAGAGTCAGTGGTCCAGTTCAATGCAGATGGATGTATCCATTTGAGAGGTAATTGAATTTATTATAATTCTAAATAATTTGAGCGTTAAAAAAATACCTTCTTTAACATTATTTATGTTTTAATCTACAAATGACTTTTAGGTATCTAGGCATATTGAAAAGGAAGATGAGCAATAAGGCCATGGTCGAGACCTCAATTTCAGAGGCTGTTATTATATATGAGATTGTTGCCTTTGTCGGAACATATTTTCATCCTGATGTTGATACGAGATTGACTAGGGTTGGCCACAATTACGATAGTGGTTGCCCTGTGTCTAATGGAAGCATCTCTGTATATTCATCCCCTAGTCGGTTCCTCGACAAACGGGTTGGTACGCGTATGTTAACCGCTAAAGAGTTTTCCGCGGTCTCACTCTATGTTCTTCTTAACTGTGACGAGGTTGAAAAATATGTCAAGTAAGTCATTGATGTTATGTCTATGCCTCGTCGATTAAATTATGCATGTTTAATTACCTGCATATAAAATGCCTTGTTTAACCGTATTGCAGAATGTTTTAGGATTTAGCTCAGGATTTATCTCCAGAACTCATCGCAATAAGGGCAGACAAAGAATTTCCAAACTGGCTAAGGAAATATGTAAATATTTCATTTCATTCAAATTTATTCTATACACTTTTTTAAACATTCAATCTTAAAATGTTATTAAATTGGTTACATATTGTCTTATAGATAACTGAACATCCGGGTGATGCCAAAGCTGTGAGGTTAAGCCATTTAGCAGCAACTCCGTATTTGAACATTAAATTATACAACGGTTATTTCGTGAATGGCTATGTGTTTCATTCCAAAACTTTTGTGGACTCTAAATTATCGTGGAATAGATGTGTGAATCTTAAAGGAAACCTTTATTATTATGGTGTCCTGAATGAAGTAGTCTAGGTGGAGTATTTGGGTGAAAACAACGTTGTCTTGTTCAATTGTGAGTGGCGAGATGATGTACGAGGTGTTAAGAAGCACGCCATATTTGACCTTGCCGATATAAAGGACTCGTCAAGACATGTTGGCGATGACGTCTTCATCTTAGCATCTCAAGCACAAAAGGTATACATGACACCCTACCCTCGTCGGAGACTCGACAAGGTGAAGAACATTCAACTACAGAGTCGTCATTAGAGACACCCTATCAAGAGGATGAAATGTCAGTGCCACCTAATGTTTCATCGGCTAATCATCAATTAGATGATGTCACTCATATTCCTCAAAATGTTGATGAACCTTAGGAGGATTTCTTACCAGTGAATTTGCCACCTCCTCTGCCTCATTCAGGTCATCTCGCGTACATTGAAATTAATGAATCAGAGGAAGAGGACCTCGAATCAGAGTTTGATTCATCAGAGTATGAAGACGAATATGAAGAACTTAAGTTTTGTAGTAATTCAGAGTCCAGTGATGAGGATGGGGGCGAAGATTCATAATAGTTTAAAGTTTTATATTTTTAGTGTATTTAGATGTAAATTGAATGCTTTAGATTTTTAGAACTTTAATTTTATTTTAAGAAGATCTGTTAATATATTGTTTTCTATTGTTAAAGTTTTATATTTTAATATTTTTAGTGTATTTAGATGTATTGTGAATGCTTTAGATTATTAGAATTTTAAATTTATTTTAAGAAGATCTGTTATTATATTGTTTCCTATCCTTAAAGTTTTAAATTTTAATATTTAGTGTATTTAGATGTATTGTTAATGCTTTAGATTATTAAAACTTTAAATTTATTTTAAGTAGATCTATTATTATATTGTTTCCTATTGTTAAAGTTTTATATTTTAATATTTTTAGTGTATTTAGATAAGAGTTATAGTAGAGCGAGCAGGAAGACAGGCCTGTTGTACACATCTATTACTAGGATGCAACCGTCCCGATCTGATACCGGTGCTACCGGCGCCGGTGATGCCGACCCTACACATAGTAGTACCAGCTCCTCCTCTTGGGCTGGTACTACTATGAGTCCTACTCCTGTCGATTTTGAGGGGAGGGCGTTTCTCCAGATACCGTCACATTATGCACAGTAAGTAACTATTCATTAATTTGATATAAGTTGGTTCCTTTTTGTTTTATATATAATTCATTATTTAAGTTAAAATGTTATTGTATAAATATACTTGACAGGTTTGTCGGTGCATACCCTATCCCCGGGACAAGGATTGGGCAGTATTGCCGGTCTCGGGTCATGCACCTGTTTTGGCCCAACTGGAAATCATTGCCACATGAGGAGAAGGAGTATGCTCGGGAGGAGTTTAAGGTAATGTGTTATTGGCTTTTATTTAAAACCTAAATGTTAGTTTGTTATTAAAATGTTATAATTAACAATGATTATATTCTTTTAATTTTATAATGTTATCATTATATGTTGTAGTTGAAATTTACATGGGCTGAGGACATCGAAGAGAGGATGGTTAAACATATTTTCATGCAATAGTGTCAGAAGTTATTTCGGGATCATATTGGTAACATATTCATCTATCCTTAATTAATTTAATTAACAATGATTATACTCTTTTAATTTTATAATGTTATCATTATATGTTTACGAGATATTCGTATTTTTAATAGGTACCACGAAGTCTAAATTTTATATTCAGCGGCTGGAGAAGGGATTAGCGCCCGAGACACCGACTTGGATGACCGAGGAGGTGTTTCATAGATTTTGCGAATATTGGGGGTCGGAGGGGGGTTAATGAAAGCCCAACAGGCTCGGGCAAATAGAGCGAGCTCCTCGGCGTCGGCGACAAAGCATACAATGGGGACGATCAACCCCGCCGAGCATCATAAGTGTATGGTATATATGTTAGTTTAAATATAGTGTATGCTTGCTTTGGAATCAAATTATATACGTACGTTAGCTTGGGAGTCATGTTGATGCTATGAAATCCATGATTTTAGTTTAATTGACTTTGAAACAAAACATGACGGTTGTATGCACGTTGTTGGTGGGTGTTATTGTAAAAGATAAGAAATACATGGGGTTTTAAATGTAATGTATGCATGCTTTGAAATCAGTTTATATACGTATGTTAGTTGGGGAGCCATGTTGATGCTATGAAATCCATGGTTTTAGTTTAATTGAATTTGAAACCGAACAGGACGGTTGTATGGACGTTGTTGGTGGGTGTTAGTGGAAATGATAAGGCATACATGGGGTGTTAGTTTAAATGTAGTGTATGCATGCTTTAAAATCGGTTTATGTACGTATGTTAGATAGGGAGCCATGTTGATGCTAAGAAATCCATGGATTTAGTTTAATTGACTTTGAAACCAAACAATATAGTTGTATGCACGTTGTTGGTGGGTGTTAGTGTAAATGATAAGAAATACATGAATAACCTTAGTGTCGACTCTATAATATGGTAAGTGCACATTGTGGCAAGATAGATAGCGAAGGTGAATCTAGTACCTTCTTATAAAAGGGACACATATCCTCCTATATATATGAATTATCTATGTAAAACAAACCAAGCAGTTTAAACATATGATTATATTTGTTTGTTTTAATGATTATATGAAAAGGAACATGGTGCTGATGTCGGTTTTTTGGAAGTGTTCGTTAGCACGCATGTTAGAACTCCTACATCCGCCAATCAACCTTCGCAGTGGGTTGATGATCGATCTGCATTGGCCTTTGTAAGTAAACTATCATTAAATGACTTGATTTTTGATATGCAAATTTATTTATGTATATTGTGTATATGATTATATTTGTTTGTTTTATTTTGACAGAATACAAACCAAGCCGCCGTTGCTCCTGAAGGTACTCCTCCCAGCCAGCCCGTTCCATACGTGCCTGATCTTTTGCATGCGGTCACCTCAGAGATAGACATCTAAAGAGAGGAGACCGAGTATTAGGGATGGGGGATCGCGGGCTGTAATGCCCATCGTCATCGACCGGCCATCGCGCGGATGTTTTAAGGCCCGATCCTCAGTATGCTTCGAGGATTGACTCTCTGGAGGCAAGCTTGGCTTAGGAGAGACGTGTGGCTGTGGAGGCTAGGGCACAAGCTGCGGAGGCTTAGGAAAAGGCTGCGGAGGCTCAGGCACATGTTGCGCAGTTTCGAGAGGAGACAGATTCATAGAAATTACAATGTAATTTCTATGGAATAAGAGATAAAGAACGAATTCCAATCCTAGCCAACACACAACTTGAAACCAAGGTAATCAAGTGTGAAATATTGTATGGGAGGATGGAAAAAATCGAACCAAACAAAGAGCTTTATCTCTATATGCTTGAAGGTCTGATGTGTGTAATTGGCATATATTCAAGTGCCTCCTTTAATGCATATTTATAGTCTTCAAGCGTTTTGAAGGCTACTCAAACAAACAGCCTTGGGGCTATCTTGGACGTTAAGGGAGAGTGGGGAAGTGGCTGAGCTTGCTCCTTACTTCGTGGGAATTGTTAGCTCCATTTCCCCTTTTCTAGCAACCGAAACCTTGCTCTCCAAGTCCACGCTTTATGGCCTTGTACACCCAAGCTTTCTCAGCCTTGTACTCTATAATAAGCAGCAACAATCTCCCTTGACTTGGTCTTCCACGTTTTTTGAAGTTGTTGACACAAACAAGGCTTATGCATAAAACGATTTTTATGCATAACTTTCTCTTTTCCAAATTCCTCCACGTTTTTAGTTCATTCATCTATCATATTGTAACCTGAAATATGAATTTACAACATATACTAAATAGATCATATTAGCACATTAGTACATAAACAATTAATCAAGAAATGTTCAATTAAAATTCCAGCACAGGAAATCATCTGGGATATCATTTGGAAACAGCTGAAATTACTTAGGATATCATCTGCGTTTTACACTAACATATTATAATAGGGAAACATAATATATAATTGTGATTTGATATATCTCTATCACTTCCTCTCCTCTGGCAATCCCTCCCCTACCTTCCTCCGATCATCCTCTTCCCTCCAATTTTGGCCATGGTGGTGGGTGTTGGTTATGGTGGTGGGTTTGAGTTTTAAAGAGAAGATTGTTGTTGGTTTGTAAATTTATATCAAATACAACAATTGTGCACAATAGTGTTGTATATTTAATTATCTACAATACTTTTTATTTGTGTTTCAAAAGAAGAAAAAAATATCTTTTACACTTTCAGAAAACAAATGGTGTACCTCTCTTCCCTTGTATACATACATCTTAGTTCTAAAATAATTTTTTTAAAATGAACAATTTTTTTGTCCCTAAATGATACTCCCTCCATCCCACTTCAATTGAGCCATGGCATCTTTGCACGCTTTTTAAGATTTTTTTCTTAAAATGAGTAAAGAATTGAAAGTGGGTAGAAGATTAGAGGAGAGGGAATGTAAAAGTTAAAAATATTTAATAAGAGAGAATGTGTGGAAGGAATAGTAAGTTAATGATTGGTTTTTTTGTAAATATGTTAAAATTATAAGGGTAATATGAATGGTTTTTTGTAAATATATAAACATTATGATGGTATAAATGTCCGAAACACTGTTCACTTCTTTTCATTTATGGAATGACTCATTTGTAGTGGGACGTCCCAAAAAGGAAAGTGGCTCAATTGAAGTGGGATGGAGGGAGTATTTTCATTTTTTTTTCCATATCTCATTTAATAGTTGCAAAACTAAAAGTTTGATCCATGATACCAAAAATATTTATGCATATTTACAATAAAATGTCAACCTTTTAAAATTGTCCGCATGGTCATTCATTTTGGTAAGTAAGAATGGAGTATATATAATGATAAACCTAACTTATAAGCAATTCAACAAGAATCTATAGTATAAATGAGGGAAGTGGGATGAATAGTTGTATGAATAGTGTCAAAAGTTTTTTCCCCATTTTACCCTTCCAAAGTTGTCCCTTTCCCATTTTGTCCTCACTTTTAATTAAAAAAATACCACGTGTCCTCGGACACGGGCTTTTACTAGTTCTATATATATACAGACATTAGACCTAGACCTTTCCAAAAATAAGCCTCTCCTTGAGTCCTAGGAACCATCTAAATTCCGAGGAAAGAAGTGACTTGCTCCTTCATTTTGGGTCAATCTTTCATCAACATAGAAAGACCAACCAAAAACATGGCAGCAACAATCCCACCACATCAAAATCCCGAAAACTTAACCATGATCTCCACTTCTGTCCCTGAACCACAACAAAACCCAGAAATCTCAAAGTCAATCGACACTCTATCATGTGATGTCTTCCAAATTTACCGGAATCATTACCCTCCTGGCTTTCTCAGAAAGGTAAGTCATCCAGCTTTCACGCCCACGCCCACGTCTCAGTTTAGGGCGTGACAACTTTATGGTATCATTTTGGGAGTTTAACCTTGGCTTGGGTTTATGAATACATCTCATGTGCATTGAATGTGGTATTTCGTATACATATATAGTTTCATTATTATGTTGTCATTCCTAATATATGAATCATATGATCACTAATTGTTGTATAGAATGTGTTACACAAAATACACAAAGTAATACGGAGTATAGAAAATCTAATCCTAGTAGTGTGTGTGTGTGTGTGTGTGTGTGTGTTTGTGATGGGTATAATTTGTGAATGGATAGGTGGTTGAAATGACAGGTGGTGGCGGAGATAATAGCAACGTTCCTACTGGTGTTTGTGACATGTGGGGCCGCAGCGCTGAGCGCAAGTGATGAACAGAAGGTGTCAAAGCTTGGAGCTTCTCTGGTTGGTGGACTTATTGTTACCGTTATGATCTATGCTGTTGGACATATCTCCGGTGCCCACATGAACCCGGCCGTCACCTTCGCTTTCGCCGCCGTCCGACACTTCCCCTGGAAGCAGGTCCATTTTCTACTTGCAGCTGATTATAATTAATTGATATGTGTGGATTGTTACGATTTAGAATTATGCACGAAAGTTATCACATAGTATAGAAACAAGTTGCAACTATGACCCCTAAACTTTAGACCCCTTATCTGTCATGTACCCTTACGATAATGAAGAGCAATATTATATACTCCTTCTTTTCCAATTTGCAGGTTCCTGTATATGCAGTGGCGCAACTTACAGGATCCATTTCTGCTTCATTTGCACTGAGGATATTACTGCACCCAATCAAACATCTAGGCACAACATCACCTTCAGGGACAGACGTTCAAGCTCTTATCATGGAGGTTATCGTCACTTTCTCCATGATGTTTGTCACCTCTGCTGTTGCAACAGACACTAAAGCTGTAAGAAATATCTTTCGTCCCTAGCTTTTACTTTCTTCATTTACTAATCCAAGTTTTCAGATAGGGGAGCTTGCAGGAATTGCAGTCGGGTCAGCTGTTTGCATTACATCCATCTTAGCAGGGTAAATTGTTTGGTAAATACATTATGTATACTCCCTCCATCCCAAAATTAATGCTTCTCGACAATCTTGCAGACCAGTATCAGGAGGTTCAATGAACCCTGCAAGGACGATTGGACCAGCAATAGCCAGTGAATATTACAAAGGACTTTGGGTTTATATTGTTGGACCTGTAACGGGAACACTATCAGGGGCATGGTTGTATAAATTTATTCGGTTATCAGACCAGCCGGTTCATGCAATCTCACTACCTTCATTATCATTCAATCTTCGTCGTTTGAGGAGCAACCAAGTCCAGGTCGAACCAAAAGATCCTCTCAGTTCTCTATGAAATAATATAAAGTTACGTACTTAAAAGCAAATTGCTACAATGAGCCTGCAGGAATTAGCACAACTTTCTGAATGTAAGCTGATGTTCTTGTACTAAATGCAGTTTTGTAACATAAGTCTGAAACCTTTACTATAGGATGCAAGTCATGTTACTATAATGTTCTCTTATGCTAGTAAAATGTAACTCGTGTTATTATAATATGTAAATCATGTTATCATACTCCCTCCGTCCATAATAAACGTCGCAATTTACTTGTCAACGTTTTAAAGAAGGTGCTTTACTAGTTTGTACATTACTTGTGCAATGATAATATTGCACTAAGTCACTTTCCTTATTTGGTAGGACAACATTTATTTTGGGATAAACCAAAATGGAAAATGCGACATTTATTGTGGGACAGAGGGAAGGAGTATGATGTAACTCATGTACTATAAAACACAGGACATGCACAAGCCCCAGACCCATCATTAAGTGTGATAAAGTCACACTTTTACGCTTTTTATAAATAATCAGAGTAGCGAACATTGCACCATGTCTTTACAAGAAGAACAATTGCAAGCAGCAATGTTCCTTGACATATACATTAGCTTTCTATAAGTTGAACATAAATTACGGTCAAACCATGACAAACATACACAGATAAAAAAGAATACGAGTCAAAGACCATGAACACGAGGAAAGTGATAAGATACAAAAAGATTCATAATTATTCTTTGTATATATTTTTTGATTTAGTTTCCCATTATTTGTAGATATCATATCTCTGATTTAGTTTCCTATTCTTGTAGATATCTTCCAATATTTGTTGTAATATTCTCTCTAGAAGCATCCTAGGTCAAGAGTTGTATATATATATATATATATATATAAATATATATATATATATATATATATATATATATATATATATATATATATATATATATATATATATATATATATATATATATATATATATATATATATATATATATATATATATATATATATATATATATATCAAAAGTATCAATAAGGTTTAGGGTATATGGGTTAGGGTATGAGATATATAGGGTATAGTGCTTAGCATATACTGGTATATACTATAATGTTTAGGGTATATGGATATATACTTTAGAGTTTAGGTATATGATTTAAGGTTTAGGATATAGAGGTATATAATTTTTATTTATTATTATTATTATTATTATTATTATTATTATTATTATTATTATTATTATTATTATTATTATTATTATTATTATTATTATTATTATTATTATTATTATTATTATTATTATTATTATTATTATTATTATTATTATTATTATTATTATTATTATTATTATTATTATTATTATTATTATTATTATTATTATTATTATTATTATTATTATTATTATTATTATTATTATTATTATTATTAATATTTTTAATAACAAGTATTGTAACAAATTAATATTATAGCGACGGAATAAATTTGGTGCCGAAATTACCGATTGATTTTAATTCCGCCGGTATATTCCCTCGCTAAAAATGAATATTCAACGAATATTCGTTTCAATACCGCCACTAATATTTGTTAGACTGGACTTCGACATTACCGACGGTCGACACAATAATCCGTATGTGTTAATTTATTATTTATTATTTTTTTTAATTTATCAACGGCGGAATAATTCCCTTGGTGTTAATTTATTTTTTAATTTGTTTATCTCTATTTTTATTTTATTTTATTTTATGATTTATTTATTTTTCAAAAATAATATTTACTGACTTATATTTATTTTTTAGAAATTATTTTGTTATATTTTATTTAAAATAATTTTAATGTTTTATATAAATAAAAATACTGATATTAATTCAATAAAAATTACCACCGACAGAATACCATTTCCATCGGTGAACAGAGCCAAGTCATCAATCCCCGTGATTTAGTAATTACCAGCGGCAGAATTATTTCATCGGTGATAGTTAATTCTACCGACGGAATTTACTTCCGACGCTGAAATTTAATTTCACCGGCGGAATATTTCCATTGCTGAGGTTAAATATAAAAACAAATTAACCCTCCCCAAAAACGTTTACGCTCTAAATCTCTCTCTCCTTATACCACAATCTCTCATCTCTCTCTCTTCCCTCACGGTCTCACACATCGAGCTGCCGCCGTCCACCCTCTCCACACTGCCACGAAGCTGTCGCCGTCCACCCTCTTCACCGTACTGAGCTATTGCCGCCGTGTTCTTCTCTAGATCTACTCTCTCAGCATCTCCCCTTCAGATCTATCCCTCAACTCCACCGCCGTCCCTTCTACATCTTTTGCCACTAACAGCAACCCACTCCTCTCCTCCTCCACTGCCACTTCTTTGCATCGTTTCAAGGTATGTAAACCCTCGATTACCACTTCCAATTTTTTAAATTTTACTTTTAGTTTTTGTAAACTTGTTCAGTTGTTTGAGTTAGATATAACAATACATTATTGTTTTTGTCCTTAATTTTGTATCATATCAAATGCTACATTATTTGTTCTTTGCTTTATTTTTGACATATACATATGCACAACTGTGACAATCTGTTAATTTTATGAGATTTTGGCCTGAAAAAATGATCATTATAGTTGTTATCTTTTTGGTTTTCCTCCGCCAAAATGAATTTCAATTTGTTTATTTAAGGAGATTTGAAAATGTTTATTTCGGACGGAATCACTATTTTTTGGTGTGATCTTCATTAGTTTAATCATTTTCAGTTTGCTTCACTTTTTGGTTCAGATTGAGGTTTCTTATTGATGCTGTAGAAAATGCTAATTAGTTGTACCCTAAATTTATTGTATTTCACAGAGTTGTGTTTGATGTGGAATCAAGTTCAAGGACCAAAAGGAATCTAGTGATGAATTATGATATATGTTTTATATACTTATTTAAACCATATATTTATTGTCTGTTAACTTGTTAATCTTGTTGATATTTTATAGACATACTAACTTTTTATACCCAATCAAGCAATCGAACAAACGAAATAAAATTAAATTATAATTTGATAATGTTGTAAGACACGGATCAATTAAAAAGTTAAAGGTCTCAAGAAATAAAAAATTAAAATAAATTTATTATTTAAATGTTAACTATTTAAAAAATCAGATGTGCATAAATGTTAATTCATCATTGTAAAATTATATATTTTACAATAAAGAATTAAATATTAATATTTAAAATTATTCACAATATTAATAATTTAAAAAATGTGATAGATGTATGTGTTAATTCATTATTGTAAAATTATGCATTTTACGGTAATGAATAAAAATTAATGTTACGACGTAACGTTGTGACGGTTGAAACACAAAAGCTTAGAAACCCGTTTAAGAATCTTTAACTTATATGTTGAGGTCAACATGTAGTCATCGATTCATAAATTGTCCTTTGTGGACAGTCTTGAAATGCACGATTATATGATTTTTTAAATATCATCTTTGTCTATTAAAATTACTTGAATAGTTGATAGTTGAGATATTTCGATTGCGTTCATATTGTTTAGTGTATACTAGACATAGTTGATTACATACTATCGATTCTAATCGATAGTGTTTGATTGACCTAGTCTACGTCGTGCACTTGGAGACCATGGGGTTATGCTGCTGAAATTTTTTATTTTCGATTATAAAGCAAGTAGACAAAGTGATATCTGCAATTCATGTAATTGTGCATTTCGGTATGGGATAGAAGCCAACCCCAATTCTAAACCTAAATGAAGTGTCTTGTTGCTTTTAAGTTTGTAATTCAAATTTACGGAATTGTAATATGTTAATTACATCTAAACTCTTAATATATTATGAAATCAAGTAATTATTAACATCCCAATTTTGTTTCATCTGTCGATTAGATTGAGTGTACGTCTGAGTAGGTCTGCTGAGAAACGCGTTTCTCCGTCCCTTATGGAGAAACGGGGCTTGGTTTGTCGCGCGACATACATAGCCAGTTTCTAGATATCCTATTCAAAGCTTCTGGATATCCAGAACATTGAATATGGATATCCAGAAACTAAAATATTTTTTCTGGATATCCTATTCAAAGCTTCTGGATATCCAGAACATTGAATATGGATATCCAGAAGCATTGGAAAGGATATCCAGAAAAAATATTTTGATTTCTGGATATCCTTTTCAAAGCTTCTGGATATCCATATGCAATGTTCTGGATATCCAGAAACTGAGGAAGTGATATCCAGTTGTTGTGGCTAAGTATGTCGCGCGACAAACCAAACCCCATTTCTCCATACGCGACGGAGAAACGCGTTTCTCCCCAGATTTTGTGAATATATAGATTGAAATGCAGGAGTGATGTCTGTTAACGATGATCGTAGTTGGATGTACAATCAGAGGTTGCCGAATCAAATGGGTATCAATCCTGAGTTCATAAGTGGGTTGAAGGGGTTTATTGAATTTTCTACATCAAATCCCAGTTACATGAATGGTGATAAGATTAGGTGTCCATGCGCTAAGTGTCATAATACCAAGTTTCTACGCGTGATCGATACTCAGAGACATATTTTGCATAAAGGGTTTGATGTTGGGTACAAATGGTGGATAGCTCATGCTGAGCAAATGATATTGCGCCCAAATGTTGCGAATAATCCCCCCAGGAATATTCATGTACTTCCTGAACCCGAACCTATTATTCAGGATAATGAAGAACCACCTTTGAATATGGAAGATATGGTTAGGGATACAGGCGGTCCTGAATTCGATTGGTCAGAGAACCAAAAGCGGGAACCAACTCCTGCAGCCAAGAAATTTATTGATGCTATATACTCTGCAAAAGAGAAGGTCTATCTAGGTTGCGAGATCAGTGTGGTGGAGGTTGTGGCTGAGCTCCTTAACATAAAGGCTAATTGCAATATTAGCTGGTCTGCTTATAATCGTATCATGAAAGCAATTAAGTGGTTGTTGCCGAAAGAGAATAAGCTGGTTACAAATATTTATGAGACAAAGAAGTTGGTTGGGCAGATTGGGCTATGTTATGAAAAGATTGATGCGTGTAAGGTTGACTGCATGCTATTCTACAAGGAAGATTCACAGAAGACAAAGTGTTCAATTTGCGGAGAAAGTAGATATAAGCCAAATCGGAGGGGTAGTTCAAAACACAAGAAAAACAAACCACATAAGTAGTTATGTTACATGTCGTTGACTCCGAGATTGCAACACCTCTACGTGTCTAAATCTACTGCAGAAGCAATGTGTTAGCATAAGGATAGTTTGCATGAAGAGGGTGTGTTGATTCATCTCAGTGATGGGGAGGCATGGAAACACTTTGATAAGACTTATCCTGACTTTGCGTCTAAAGTAACACTACTACATTTCGGAGCTAAAGCAACGCATCTAATGCAACGACAGAGCTAATGTAACGCATCTAATGCAACGCCAGTGCTAATGTAACGAGTCTAATGCAACGACAGAGCTAATGTAACGGCTAATGCAACGACAGAGCTAATGTAACACATCTAATGCAACAACAGAGCTAATTTAACGTATCTAATGCTATGCCAGAGCTAATGTAACGAGTCTAATGCAACGACAGAAGCTAATGTAACGGCAAATTTTAATTAATGCAACGGCTTTGGTCTCAGCGTTACATTAGATTTTTCTAATGTAACGGCTAAATTACAAATGCAACGCCGAAATAATTTTATCTTTTTTAAGGCATGCAAAAGAATTTACTTTCCCTCTTCTTTTTTTTGCGGAAAAAATCTCAAAGCCCGGGAACCGATCCATTGAAAAAAAACATCAATACTAAAAATATCCGAAATATTTATTTATACCCTATACCGTATACCATATATACTATATCCAATATCCTATACCCTATACCACATAAACTATATCATATACCCTATACACTTTACCCTATACCCTATACCCTAGATCCTATAACCTATATCCTATACCCTATACCCTGTACCCTATACCATATACCATATATACTATCCCCTATACCCCTATATACTATACCTTATACCCTATACCCCATATACTATACCCTATACCCTGTACCCTATACAATATACCTATATTCTATACCCTATATACTATACCCTATACACTATACCCTATACCCTATACCCTAAGCCCTAAGCCCTATACAATCTACCCTGTAACCTATATCCTATACCCTAACCCTATATCCTATACCCTATACCGTATACCCTATACACTATACCCTATAACCTATATCCTATATCCTATACCCTATACCCGATACCCTCTACCTTATCCCTATACCCTATACACTATACCCTATACCCTATACCGTATACCATATATACAATATCCTATACCCTATACCCTATACGCTATACCCTATACCCTATACAATATACCCTATAACCTATATCCTATACCCTAACCCTATATCCTATACCCTATACCCTATAACCTATATCCTATATCCCATACCCTATACCCTATACCCTATACCTTATACCCTAACCCTATACACTATACCCTATACCCTATACCCTATACCGTATACCATATATATTATATCTTATACCCTATACCCTTTACCCTATACCCTATACACTATACCCTATAACCTATATCCTATATCCTATACCCTATACCCTATACCCTATAATCTATACCCTATACCCTATACATTATAGCTTATACCTTATACCCTATACCCTATACCGTAAACCATATATACATTATCCTATACCCTATACCTTATACCCTATACACTATACTCTATAACCTATATTCTATATCTTATACCCTATACCCTATACCTTATACCCTATACCTTATACCCTATACCCTATACACTATATCGTATACCATATATACTATATCCTACACCCTATACCCTATACCCTATACCCTATACCCTATACACTATACCATATACCCTATAACCTATATCCTAAATCCTATACCTTATACCCTATACCCTATACATTATACCCTATACCCTATGTATTATACCATATACCCTATATCCTATATCATATACCCTATACCCGATACCCTATACCCTATACACTATACCATACACCCTATACCCTCTACCCTATACCCTAAGCCCTATACACACTACAAGAAAGTTGGTTATTTACGGTAATCATTTACGGCGGGTAATACGCGTCCGCCGTATATAAATAATATATACGGTGGAACAACCGCCGTATATAATTGTTATATACGGCGGCTCAAACCGCCGTAAATACTCTATATACGTACATTTAACATACTCCCTCCGTCCCACGTAAATGCAAACTTATTTCTACTTTGGTCCGTCCCACGTAAATGCAAACTTCCCAAAATGGCAAAGAATATTCACTATTCCACCCATTCATTCTCTCTCCTACTTCACTTTTACACTCACAACATTCTCTCTTCTCACTATTCCTCCCACTCATTCTCTCTCCTATTTAATTTTTCATACTCACAACATTTAACTTTTTCTCTTTCTTATATCACTTTTCCTTAATTCCCACACCCAAAAAGTTAGTTTACAATTACGTGGGACGGAGGGAGTATATGTATATGAGCTAATGTAACGCATCTAATGCAACAACAGAGCTAATGTAACGCATCTAATGCAACGATAGAGCTAATGTAACGCATCTAATGCTACGCCAGAGCTAATGTAACGAGTCTAATGCAACGACAGACCTAATGTAACGGCACATTTTAATTAATGCAACGGCTTTGATCTTAGCGATACATTAGATTTTTTGGTGTTACATTAGATTTTTCTAATGTAACAGCTAAATTATAAATGCAACGCCGAAATAATTCCATCTTTTTTTAAGGCGGGCCAAAGAATTTACTTTCCCTCTTCTTTTTTTTGCGGAAAAAATATGAAAGCCCGGGAACCGCTCCATTAAAAAAAACTTCAATACAAAAAAATGTTCAAAATATTTATTTATACCCTAGACCGTATACCATATACTCCCTCCGTCCCAATAAAAGCTTCACTAATTATCCAAAAGGGCGTCCCGTTAGAAGCTTCACCTTTCCTTTTTTGGCAAAGAATCTTTACTATTTCCTTCACTCATTCTCTCTCCAACATTATTTTAATACTCACAACACCATTATAATTTACTATTCACTTCACTAATTCTCTCTCCTATTTTCAAAACTAGCTACTCAGATAGGAATTTTTGCTAGAAATGGGAAACATTTCCCATTAATTAGAGAGTGGCCTCAGATGGACCATGAGTGCATAAATGTCGTATGGAATGACATTTTGGTAAGTTGTAATCCATATTTCTTACATAAATCTCTAGTACGTAGTCAAAAGTCTTATGATTCTCTAACAATTGTTTTTTTTTTCTTTGTTGAATTGTGTATATAGGATAATACAAATGCGCCTCCGGAGTATTACCCGATTATGAATCTTTCTCTCAGTAAAGCGTGGCGTGACTGGAAATACCAGGTGAGACAAGCATATAATAAGTATTACTCAGTTATGAATATTACTCAGTTATGACTTTGTTATGAATATTATATCAGTTATATGACTCAGTTATGAATATTACTCAGTTGAAATCTCATTATAAGATGTATGAATCCGACCAAGACGCATTGGCCAACCCACCCCGTGGGTGCGTTGCGGATCAATAGGCTGCACTTGTTGCGATGTGGGGTACGGACAAGGCTCGGGTATATTTCAAATTAATCTCAATCTATTATCGTGAATGTCTTATATAAGTAGTCAAATTAATACTAATATTATCTTTTTTTCCAGGAAATATCAGAAACAAATAAATTGAATCGAGAAAAGCAAGCGTGCCTGAACCGGACCGGAAAAACGTCCCATCCCAAACTCATAAAAGAGGTTTGTCATCGTTCAATTTAGTTCTCAGTTGTCAATTAATGTTTCTTTTTGTATCGTATATAAATATATTTTTTTGGTCAAATGATTCTATTATAAATTGTAGAGAGACGACAAGGGTTTACCAACTGATCGCGTAAGCTTGTTCATAGCTACGCACACGGGCAAAACACCTGCAGATCAAGAAACCACTCAAATGATTGTAAGTTAAAGTTTCAACCTTTTCTGTTTCAGTTTTGTTATTCTATAAAATACTTTTTTCATTTCTAACTTCATTTTCATAATATTAATTAAAGTTAAAACATTTATATTGAACATGTTGTTTTTGTTACAGCAAACGCTTAATGATGCAATTGATGAGCTGCCAGAGGAGCAACAAAACTCTCCCACGGCGCGTGAAAAGATTTTGTTGGTATGATGGGCACTGATGACCGCGGGAGAGTGCGATGTATGGGAGGCGGTGTTAACAAAACAAAGGTGTTTGGTAAATCCCCAACTACTCAGATAGCTGTATTGGAGGCGGTGGCATCCGTCAGAGCAGATTTTGAAAGGCAACTTCAGGAGGAATGCCGACAAAATGAGGAGCAACGACAACAGTTACAACAACAGTTACAACAACAAATTGATGATTTGAAACGTCATTTGATGGAACGTGGAAAAGACGGTAATCAATAGGTGGTGAATTTGGTTTTTGTGATACATTCAACATTAATGGTTATTATGTTTGGAAACGACAAACGTTATTTGTATAATGGTTATTATGTTTGGATACATTCAACATTAATTTTGTGTTAATATGTAGATTGTAAACATTGATTGCATTTGTGTATTTTTGGTTATATACAGGTTGCATTTGTGTGTGTACAGGTTGAATTTGGTTTTTGTGAACGTATTTTTTGGGAAAGTGAATTATACAGGCCTGGGAAAAAAAATAGGCTTATTTACGGCGGAACCCTTCATCCATCGTAAATAAGACCTAGACGACTCGTGCCCAAAGGGGGGACGAGGGAACCAGTAAGGGGTTTAAATGGGACGACTCGTGCCATGTGGGACGAGTCGTCTCTATCAAGTTATTTACGGCGGTGACTAAATCCGCCGTATAAAATGGCCTTGGATGACTCGTCTACAAAGGGGGGACGAGGGAACCAGTGGGGGTGCAATTGGGACGACTCGTTACGGAGCAGACGACTCGTCTCTTATTTACGGCGGTTACACCTACCGCCGTATAAAGAATACTCAAATACGCCTTAAAATACGTATTATATTACATTTATATACGGCGGTGGTATTTCCGCCGTATATAGTATTTACGGCGGTTATACCGCCGTATATAGTATTTACGGCGAGGCTTTATACGTTGGACTATTTACGGCGGAAAGTCCGCCGTATATACTATTTACGGCGGGGCGCATTTTATATACGGCGGATTTTAACCGCCGTAAATAGTCCTTTTTCTTGTAGTGCATTTTCATAATTTGCGTGCCCACCCAAAAGGAAGCACTTATTGGGACGGAGGGAGTATACTATATCCTGTACCATATACCCTATACCCTATAACATATAAACTATATCATATACCCTATACCCTATACCCTATAACCTATACTCTATACACTATACCCTAGAACCTATATCCTATATCCTATACCCTATACCATATACCATATATACTATACCCTATACCCCTATATACTATACCATATACCCTATACCTTATACCCTATACCCTATATCTTATACCCTATATACAATACCCTATACCCTATACCCTAAGCCCTAAGCCCTATACAATATACCCTATAACCTATATCCTATACCCTAACCCTATACCTTATATCCTATACCCTATACCCTATATCCTCTATCCTATACCCTATACCCTATACCCTATACCCTCTACCATATACCCTATACGCTATACACTATACCCTATACCCTATACCGTATACGATATATAATATATCCTATACCCTATACACTATACCCTATACTCTTTATCCTATATCCTATACCCTATACCCTATAACCTATACCCTATACCCTAAACACTATACACTATAACCTATATCCTATATCCTATATCCTATATCCTATAACCTATACCCTATACCCTATACCTTATACCCTATACCCTATACCGTAAACCATATTTACATTATCCTATACCCTATACCCTATACACTATACCCTATACCCTATACACTATACCCTATAACCTATATTCTATATCCTTTACCCTTTACCATATACCCGATATCCTATACCCTACATCCTATACCCTATACCCAATATACTATACCCTATACCCTATACCCTATACACTATACCCTATACCCTATACCCTAAGCCCTAAGCCCTATAAAATATACCCTATAACCTATAACCTATATTATATACCCTAACCTTATACCCTATACACTATACACTATACCCTATACCATATAACATATATCCTATATCCTATACCCTATACCCTATACCTTATACCCTATACACTATACCCTCTACCCTATACCGTATACCATATATACTATATCCTATACCCTATACCCTATACCCTGTACACTATACCCTATAATCTATATCCTATATCTTATACCCTATACCCTATACCGTATACCCTATACACTATACCCTATAACATATATCCTATATCCTATAACCTATACCCTATACCTTATACCCTATAACCTATACCCTATACCCTATACCTTATACCCTATACCCTATACCGTATACCCTATACCGTAAACCATATATACATTATCCTATACCCTATACCCTATAACCTATACCCTATATCTTATATCCTATACCCTATACCTTATACCCTATACCCTATACCGTATATCATATATACTATATCATATATACTATACCCTATACCCTATACCCTATACACTATACCCTATAACCTATATCCAATATCCTATACCCTATATCCTATACACTATACCCTATACCCTATACACTATACCCTATACCCTATACCCTATACTCTATACACTATACCCTATAACCTATATCCTATATCCTATACCCTATACCCTAAGCCCTATACACACTACAAGAAAGTGGGTTATTTACGGCAATCATTTACGGCGGGTAATACGCGTCCGCCGTATATGTTAGTTACATACGGCGGATGATACGCGTCCGCCGTATATAAATAATATATACGGCGGTATACACAACCGCCGTATATAATTGTTGTATACGGCGGCTCAATCCGCCGTAAATACTCTATATACGTACATTTGACATATACGTATATGAGATTTAAATTAAATATGGCGGTATATAAGTAGGCGCCGTAAATAGTTAATTATATTCGACGGTTGACAAGCATCCGCCCACTATTTACGGCGGCATATAATATCCTCCGTATATAATAATAAATATCGGGAACCCAAATTTCAGATTCGTGCGAAAACCATTTCTCTCTCTCTCCTGGGCTATCCAAAGACTTTCCTCTCCATTCTCTCTCTCTCTGCTCTCCCCAAATTGCCGTTCCCTCTCTCTCTGTTCACCGCCACCAACAACGCCCAAGTAGGAAATTGCCTTGCCGGAATTCCTTCTCCTTCGATTTCTCCGATCTTCCTCTCTCTCTAATCGCCTCAGCTCCAAAACCTAGCGACGTGTTTTCTTCAATCAACAATCAATCAGCAGCAGGTACATTTCTTTCCCCTTTTTTGATTTACTTTTAATTTTTGGGTTTTGTTGTTCTTGGTGGTGGGTTATTGACACCCTCTTGTTCGATTTCTCTCTCTCTCTCTCCTCTAAGGAAATTTGAACACAATCGTGATTTCTTCGATCAACAATGAATCAGGTATACATTTTTCCCCTTTTCTGATTTACTTTTAATTTTTGGGTTTTTTTGTTCTTGGTGGTGTGATCTGTTGTTGTTGTTGCTGTTGCTGTTGCTCTTGTTGTTGTTACTGTTACTGTTGTTGATGTTGATGTTGTTGTTGTTGCTGTCACTGGTACTATTGTTGTAGTTGTTGACTGTATGAAGGTCCAAGACCAGCAACGCTTTTTCAAAACCTAAGTGTCACTTTGTTCAAAAACCAGCATACAATAATGGGCACTCGTTGTATGTGCATTAACATAAAAGCCCTTTCCATATACATCTACAGAGCGAAAGAGAGAAATGATGGTCTACTAATTTGTCTAAATGTAAAATTAAAAATTGCATTCGTCACCGTAGCTCCTTTCCTTATGTTGGAATTAGTAGCTGCATGAGTATCAAATTATAATATGAATAGCATAATAGGTTACTACTACGCACTTAAACTCTTCTTTTTTAACCTACAATATTCATAATCATCTCAATTTATATCATCGGTCAGCATAGAGAAACCATTTTGAAACTACACTAAATCTGAATTCAAAGTTCTGAAATGTGAGCAATGTCATAATTGAACTTTAACAATGATTCGACATAAGCAACCTGATTCATTTTAAACTAGACAAAAATCTTGCAGTTTAACCCAGTTCCTTTTAAGAAAAGATCCACAGTCGTTATCAAGTTCCAGCATTAAACATGGTAATAGCAGTCTACTTGCTCAGTGTAATTCTTCCATTTTTAACATGCAGAGATAAAATTATGATACTTTGTTATGCAAGAAAGCTAAACAACAACGCTCATATACCCTCTTTAATAGATGATACATGATCAATAAAATCAATTTATTTCAACACCGTGAAACAGTTAAAACTACAATACATTCAATATGATATTTTGAAATATGACCCATGTCAATAATCAAACTTTAGTGTGATCAACATAAGCAACCTAAACAATCCTAAATTGAATATTACCATCGCTTTCCTAACACAGTACCCTTCGTAGACCCTACAAAAAAAATAATGTTGCGCACTTCAACCTAGTTCCTAAAAATAGTTCCAAATCTTTTATCGCATGTGCATCAATTCTTTTGCACATCAACCTAGTTCCTTAAATTAGCTTCTCAATTAAGGGGGGGGGGGCTTGTGAGAGAGAATGAATGAATGTTGTCATGGGGTTATACTATATCATGGGCCCAAGCTCAACTAATAGGCTAGGCTCCAACAATGTATATTATCTATATCGAACCAAAAGTTGTACATATTTAGACTATGTTTGTTTATGAGTTTATTTTTATTCTAAAATTTGTGTCTCTCGATCTTATATATAGGTTGTATTTTAACATTAAAAATATCAAGTCATATATGGACAAAAGTTGGATTGATTTGGGTAACCAGATTTCAAATGAGTATATATCTGGGGTTGACAACTTTCTCGATTTTGCATTCTCAAAAAAGTCTGTTGGTGTTAAAGAAATATATTATCCTTATAAAAAATGCACAAATCGTTACCAAAAAGACCGTGCAACCGTGAAATCACATTGTATTGAAGTGGGATTTCAAAAAGATTACAAGAATTGGACTAGGCATGGGGAAGAGTACATTTCAGCGTATAAGAATGATAATAATGATAGGACAATTGAAGATGGCATTGAAATTGTATTGGGCGTGCAAGATTGTATGATGCGAATGGTATATGAAGGGATGGGTATGCCGGATAGTAACCAGCCAGGAATTGAAGAAATCGTACAATCAGATGCAGCCACCGCAAAGTTTCATAGACTTTTGAGAGATACTGATCAAGCCTTGTGGGAAGGGTGTGATAAGTTTACAGTACTGTCATTTATTGTAGAACTTATGCACTGGAAGGATAATTATCGAGTGGGCGATAATGGATTTACTTCTTTATTAAAAAATTTCATTAGGGCATTGCCTCAGTCAGCAAAAGTGCCAAGTTCCTATCGTGAGGCGTACAAGATGACTGCAGATTTGGGTTTCAGTTATAAAACATGGGACACGTGCATTAATCATTGTATGTTGTTTCGAAATAAAACTGAAAAACTTACTAAATGTGAAATTTTTGGAGCATCTAGATATAAGCAACAAGAAGAAGGGGGTAGCGGTGAAGGTGCAGAAACAAGTGGCAAGAATAAACTTTCCAAGCAGGTAGCGATAAAGAAAGTATGGTATTTTCCCTTAAAGCCAAGGTTGCAAAGGTTGTATTGGTCATCTAAGACCGCAACACTCATGAGATGGCATGCCGAGAAAAGAATAGACGATGGTGTGCTGAGGCATCTTGCGACTCTCGTGCGTGGAAGGGATTCGATGAACGTTATCCATTATTTTCAATTGAAATTTGGAATGTTAGATTGGGATTAGCATCTGACGGATTTAATCCTTTCAGAACAATGACTATATCGCACAGTACTTGGCCGATTGTGCTTATGCCATACAATCTTCCACCTTGGTTATGCATGAAACAGCCATATTTCTTCTTGTCAGTGCTTACTCAAGGCCCAAAAGGGCCGAGCAACAAGATAGATGTGTATCTCCAACCGTTAATTGATGAGTTGAAGGAATTATGGGAAGATGGTATATCAACTTATGATGCATCAAGGAACGAGTTGTTTACTTTACGAGCTTCACTATTATGGACAATAAATGACTTTCCTGCATATGCAATATTGTTTGGATGGAGCACTAAAGGTGAATATGCTTGCCCTTGTTGCAATGTGAGACCTTTAGCACGATGGTTGGATCATGGTGGCAAGTATTGTTATATTGGTCATCGACGCTTCTTGCCTAGGAGTCATGCTTTTCGTAAGGATAAAAGCTCTTTTGATGATACTCATGAGGTAAGAGATAAGCCCAAGTTATTGTTTGGAACAAAATTGCTTAAACAAGCCAGTTTCAGAGGATGTTAGATGGGAGGAGGTGCAAGATCGTTTTGAGGATGTTAGATGGGAGGAGGTGCAGGATCGTTTTGAGGGGTTGGAGGATGAAACTGTCATTTTGGGAGCCCTATCTAGGCAGCTAGAGGCTTGGACGATGCAGACAGAGACCCGAAGTTACGAGCCTGTTTCAGAGGATTATTTGGCTATGATGCATTCGAGAGCCACTGCTCGTGCACAGAGGCATTCTTCCCGTCAGACCTACTATCAGGGACAAGCTTCTGGCTCTCATCAGTGATGTTATTACTTATGTTTTATGTTTCAATCAAACTTGATATTTTGTAGGGTTGAGTATTAATATTGTTAATTGTAATATGTAAATGTTTAGATCTTATTTGCTTACTAATACTAAAACAATGTTATTACTTATTTTTCATGTTTCAATCAAACATGTTATTTTGTATGGTTGAATATTAATATTGTTAATTGTAATATGTATTTGTTATGCTTCTTTTGATTAAACTCTTAATTTTTATTTTGATACATTTGACAATTGTATAGTATGCTAGAAAACAAAAGTTTTGGGCTATAAATATGGTTTATTCTACTTTTTCTTAGTAATGATGGAAGTTAATCAATCATTTTCTATCTTATTTCCTACAGGATCTTGTTGCAGCAGCTCTCTCAAGTTACTTTCTACCTCTGTCATCTGCTTCTCTAGGTACTCCTTTGATGTATGTACAAATTTGAATATATTAAATGAATATCCAATTTTCACTTTGGGATGTCCCCTCCCCGCTTCCCCACCAATTTGGTACCCGCGGGAGCCCCAGCCCCCCCCCATACTATTTTATACTTTTTTATAATAACATTTGTAGAGATATTAGTTTTCGTAAGTTCTTATGTTTTATCTTTGGGTGCAAGTTAATTGTTGCTGTTGCTGTTGTTGTTGTTGTTGTTGTTGTTGCTGTTGCTGTTGCTGTTGTTGTTGTTGTTGTTGTTGTTGTTGCTATTTCTGTTTCTGTTGTTGTTGTTGTTGTTGCTGTTGCTGCTGTTTTTGTTGTTGTTGTTGATGTTTCTGTTACATTAGTCGTGTTTATGTGCCTCTTATGATATTCGATCTAAAGATTGATGCTGAACTCTTCCTCTGTTACATTTTTTTATTCTTTATCTGGATGCTTGCTTATTTTTATATCATTATTTCAGGGAGGGAGCACCTTTACCCCAGATTTTTGCAAATTACCTCAGAATAAAGTGAGTCTCTAACAGCCCCAAGAGCTTTTTGTCTTTTTTATCACAGTTCTCGTTGAATATGGTACTGTTTCTTGATAGTGTTTCATATATAAATCATTCTCATAATAGTCCCTCTATCCATTTGAAGAGTCTTTTATTAAAAAACAAAAATAAAAAGCTTTACATAATTGCCCGGAAGCAATGCTTTTTATCAGTATCCTATGCTATATTTTATTTAAATGAGGATTAAAATTTGAATTTTTAAGCTTAATTTTGGAAAGGTGACATCTCTGAATGGGATGTGACAACTTTGACCTCCGATTAATTTCCATTGAATGACAGGACTACGACTTCAATGATAACGGCCCATTGCAATGAGATTTCTATTTTAACACATTATTCTGAGGGTACCCACTCCATATAACTGTCTTACCTTTTGTGTTGCTCCAAAATGTCACATTAGAACTTTCACCAATGCATAGGCCTCTTTCACAAAAAGTCTTAAAATTATCCCCTTCGCAGTCCATGAAGCACTCTTTTCTATGTTTTCTCAAGTCTATGCTCCGGAGATGGTTGCCCCGGTGACTTTCTTGGGGATGATTTTGACTGTAAAATTCAGATAAATCTTTAGCTTTTATTTGCCTTAGTGTCGTATATGATCTTTACTAAATTTTTATGATTTGTAATCTCTAGGATTGTTTTTTACCCCCAATATCATTACTATTGGTCCCTATACATAGATAGGTCATTTTAATTACAGAAGTGGTTGTTTGCTTATTATTTAGGTCCATCATTTTTGGTTTGAACTGCTGATCAAACAGCATGTTAGCAACACAATAAATCTGCACTTGTGAGTAGATCATGTGGCCCCAATAGTATTAGTTGTTTTATAAGACTTCATTTTGAATTCTGGATAAAACGAGAGAAACATACTGCTTCAGAAGTTGATCAAAATGGATCCATTAAGTTGAGAACAAGGCAAGCAAAAACTGAATCAGCACTTGCACCTTCCATAAGACCAAAAGACCTGGAAGTTGATCTAAAAGAATCAAAATCAGTTTCATAAACCTAGGTAAGTTTAGATGCCTCACTTAGGTTTAGAGAGCACCCAAGAAACTTGAATCACTCAATTTAACCCAACAAAGCTACTTGGTACTGAGAAATTTCTTATTTTTGAACTGTACTCATTTTTTTGGTTCATTATATCATTGTTTCTCATTAAACTCATTAAACTCTATTTATTATTTGTTTAATTACAACTCATTATTTTATGAAGTTTTTTTTGCCAGATAGGTGAGGCCTCAAAAAAAAAAAAAAAAAAGAGGGCTAGCAAAATCAACAAAAAAAATGGGGTAAAGAAAAATTAAATATAATATGGAATGAATATGGACAACCCGTTGGTGGGGAACAGGCAAAACTAGCTACTCAGCTAGGACATTTTGTTAGAAATGGGGAACATTTCCCATTAACTAGAGAGTGGTGTCAGATGGAACGTGCAGTTCTAGATGCCGTATGGAGAGACGTTCTAGTAAGTTGTAATCCATATTCCTTACATAAATCTCACGTTTACTTGATTATTTTTTCTTGGCTTTAGTTTTGTATTCTAGTATGTAGTCAAAAGTCTTATGATTCTCTAACAATTGTTCTTTTTCTTTGTTGAATTGTATATAGGATAATACCAATGCGCCTCCAGAGTATCAGCCAGTTATGAATCTAGCTCTCAATAAACAATGGCGAGACTGGAAATATCAGGTAAGACAAGCATATAATAAGTATGCAACAAACGACATTATTTACTTGTAATATGTATTTGTTTAGATCTCATTTGCTTACTATGCAATTTTACTCACATTTATGATTATGACATTGTAATATAGAAATGTCAGGTGAAATGTATGTATAATACATATGAATCCTATGAGGAGCAATTGGCTCACCCACCCCATGCGTGTGTTGCAAATCAATGGGATGAACTTGTTGCAATGTGGAGTACAAATAAGGCTTGGGTATATTTCAAATTAATCTCAATCTATTATCGAGAATGTCTTATATAAGTAGTCAAATTAATACTAATATTATCTTCTTTTTTTTTCAGGAATTATCACTAATAAATCAAGCGAATCGAGGAAAGCAAGAGTGCCTGAACAGGACTGGAAAAAAGTCCCATTGCTCTATCATAAAAGAGGTTTGTCATCGTTCAATTTAGTTCTCAGTTGTCAATTAATGCTTCTTTTTTGTATCGTATATAAATATATTTTTTTTGGTCAAATGATTCTATTATAAATGGTAGAGAGGAGACGAGGGATTACCAACTGATCGCGTAAGCTTGTTCATGGCTACGCGCACGTACAAAAGTGATCAGGCTGCAGACGAAACCACCTCTCTATGATCGTAAATTAAAGTTTCATTCTTTTCTGTTTCAGTTTTGTTCTTGTATATAATACTTTTTCCATTTCTAACTTCATTTTCAAAATATTAATTAAAGTTAAAATAATTATATTGAACATGTTGTTTTTTTGTTACAGTTAACGTTAAATGATGCAATTGAAGAGCTACCAGAGGAGGAACAAAACTCTCCTTGCCAGCGAGAACAAATATTCACAAATCTGATGGGAAATGATGACAATGGGAGAGTACGCTGTATGGGACAAGGTCTTACCAAAACTAGGGTGTTTGGTAAAGCCTCAACTTCTCAAAGCGCTTCTGCAACCCGTATTGCTGAACTTGAGGAGATGGTGTCATCCCTCAAAATAGATCTTCAAAAGCAACTTGAGGATCAACGCCAATAGATTCAATCAGATTTTCAAAAGCAACTGGAAGATTTGAAACGTTGTTTTATGGAACAACGTGGAGATGGCAGTAATGAATAGGCGGTGGTTTGTTTCTCTCAAAGTTGTGGATTGTAAACATTGATTGCATTGATTGAGTTTTGGATACATGCAACTATCTTTTTTGTGTTAATGGTTATTATGTTGATATTGTGTTGTAAATACATTTACGAAGTCTAGTTATTTTATATACAGGTTGAATTTTGTTTCTACGGGTGTATTTTTTGTTATATACAGTTTGCATTTGTGTGTGTATAGGTTGAATTTGGTTTTTGCGGGTGTATTTTTGGGGAAAGTGAATTATATAGAGCTGGCTGGAAAAAAAATATATAGTTATTTACGACAATTTTTTTAAACCGCCGTAAATAGGTCATTAGACGACTCGTGCCCAAAGGGGGATGAGGGAATCTGGGTGGGGTGCAAGTGGGACGACTCGTGCTCTATTGGACGACTCGTCTCATAACTAGTCATTTACGGCGGATCCCTACATCCGCCGTATATAAGCATAATGGACGACTCGTCCCCAAAGGGGGACGAGGGAATCTGGGTGGGGTGCAAATGAGACGACTCGTGCTATATTGGACGACTCGTCTATTATATACGGCGGATATACACCACCGTATATAATTTTCATTATATACAGTGGTTATATACCACTGTAAAAAGCTACCTCAAATACACCTGTTATACATACGATGTATTTGTATTTCATTATATACGAAGGTCCATAAGCCGCCGTATTTGTACTCAATTATATACGGCGGTTGTACTTCCGCCGTATATAGTATTTACGGTGGGATATCCGCTGTATATAGTAAATACGGCGATGCTTTATACGATGCACTATATACGGCAGATAGTCCACCGTAAATGACATATACGGCGGGGCGCGTTCTATATACGGCGGTTAAAATCCACCGTAAATAAGCCTGTTTCTTGTAGTGACACTATATCCTATAACCTATATCCTATACCCTATACCCTATACCCTATACCCTATGCCCTCTACACTATATCCTATACCCTATACACTATACCCTATACCCTATACCATATACCATATATACTATACCTTGTACCCTATACCCCATACACTATACCCTATACCCTATACCCTAAGCCCTATACACTATACCCTATAACCTATTTCCTATACCCTTTATCCTATACCCTATACACTATACCATATATCCTATACCTTATACCCTATACCCTATATACTGTATACCCTATACCCGGTATAGGGTATAGGATATAGGGTATAGGGTATAGTATATAGGGTATAGGGTATAATATATAGGGTATAGGATATAGAGTATAGTATATATGGTATAGGGTATAAGGTATAGGGTATAGGGTTTAGGGTTTAGGGTATTTGAGATTTAAGGTTTAGGGTATATGCGAGGTTTAGGGCTTAGGGTATGAGGGTATATGAGGTTTAGGGTATGAGGGTATATGAGGTTTAGGATTTAGGGTATATGAGGGGTATGAGGGTATATTACTAAGTATTATTAATATTTTAAAAGTATAATTATTTTTTTTAATTTACTTTTGGAATGAGATAAATATTTTAGACTTTTTTTGATAAGAAAGTTTTTTTAAAAAATTATATAAAATAAGTTAGAAATTAACTAAATAAATGCAGGACAGACAATATCCTTCACTATGAGTATTTTTTTTAAAATTTTATTTTGAATAGAGATAAATGTTTTAGACTTTTTTTAGTAAGAAAGTTTTTCTCAAAAAAATTATTTAAAAAAAAATTATTTAAAAAAAATTGATATTAGACATACTACTTTAATTATTGTTTTGGGTAAATCAAATAAAAGCATGTAAATATTTACATAACTTTTTGTAAATTTTAGTAATAAAAAAAAGTCTGAAATATTTTTTCCTAGTCAATAAAAAATAAGAAAAATTAACAATTATTATTTGTGCTATTATTAATATTATTACTGTTTATATAATTAATATTAATATAAATTAATTAATCAATTATATAATTAATAATTCATTAATAAATATTATTGATAGTAAATATTATTATTATTGATATTAGGCATAATATTATTTTATAGTTTAAATTATTATTATTATTAATTATTTTTATTAATTATTATAATCATGAAGAAATACAAGTATTAACATGGATCATTATCCAAGCAACATCTTCATCATTAAATGCATCACATCCATTGGTCCAAATTCATCCCATAAAAACAAAAACACACTTTCATTTGATTGACCCTCTAATATTCACATGGATTATAAATAAATCAATCTACCACCATTAATCATTTTCAAATCTAATGGTCCTAATTCACTCACTTTTAATAAACAAAACCCTACCCACCTCTCAAACAACTCTCATTCTTCTCTCCATTTCCTCTTCTCTGTCTTACTCTCTCCCCCAAGTCACCGGCCGTCACCACCCAACCCCTAGATCCGCCGTCTCCCCTCCAACGTCTTCTTCTCTCTTTCCCCAACGCCGTCTTCTTCTCTCTCTCTCCCCCCAACACCGTCTTCTTCTATCCCCTTCATCGTCTCCGGCGAGGGCCACCTCAACGCCGTCTTCTTCTCTCTCTCCCCAATCGGCCGGCGTTGATTTGGAGCCCGATATCTGGAAATTAACCTAAAATTCTAAATGTTCAGCCGCCATCTTTTGATTTGTTCCCCCCCTCCCCCATTCTCATCGCCCTCTCCGGTCCCTTTCCACCCATGTGTGGCCTAGCCGGAATTAAGGGAGTGTTTAAGCCAAACCTTGAAAACCCACTCCCTCCCAAGCTCGCCGCCCCAATTCAAGCAACGTCTAACCTCGGTCTCTCTTCATCTCAGTCGGCCTTCCTTTCCCTCTCGCTCCATGTGGATCTAATATTGATTTCAAATCCTAAAGCCGTCTACCATTTGTTTTTTGGTTTTTAGTTTTGACTTTGTACCAAACTACGAGGAAGACGATTCCTTCTGGTTTTGTATGACAATTTCTAGGTATTAATTTCGACAAGAACAAAATCACTTTGAATGTTGATTTATTTTGCCCAGATCTGAATTTGTTTTTGCCCAGATCTGGATTTGTGTCTTTGTTTATAATTGCTAATGAATGTGTATATATTTCTTGTTCTTTTTGCAGCCATTGAAGGTGGTGGTTGATGGTGGCAGGTGGTGGTTGTGGTATAAGAAAAGTTTAGGGGACTAAAGTGTGACTCTAGGAATATATCAAGGACTGATTTGAGGAAAGTAAAACCTAAGGGACTTATTTGAGGAAAATAAAATCTAATGGACTGATTTGAGAAAAATAAAACCTAATGGATTGATTAAGAAAAATAAAATTTAAGGGACTGATTTGAGAATAATAGAACTTAAGGGACTGATTTAAAAATATTTACAAAAAATTATATATATATATATATATATATATATATATATATATATATATATATATATATATATATATATATATATATATATATATATATATGTATGTATGTATATATATATATATACTCCCTCCGTCCCACTTTAGTGTGGACCAAAAATTGTGGCACAAGAATTAAGGAAAAGTAGGAGAGAGAAATAGGTGGAGGAGGTGTTTGTGAGTATGAAAAATTAAATAGGAGAGAGAATGAGTGGGAGGAATGGTAAATTGATTGGTGTTGTGAGTGTAAAAGTAGAGTAGGAGAGAGAATGAGTGGGTGGAATAGTAAAGATTCTTTGCCATTTTTGGTAGTCCACACTAATGTGGGACGGACCAAAAGGGAAATAAGTCCACACTAAAGTGGGACGGAGGGAGTATATTTTAAAAAAATATCAAATTAGCGACGGAATTATCCGTCGGTAATTTGGTATATTAAAAATAAAAAATATTGAAAAAAGAAAATTAAAAAAATTAATAAAATTGTGAAAATATGTAATAAATTTTAGGTACTCATCTACTTTTTGGCGTTACATTAGGTATTCAACTACTTTTTAAATTGGCGTTGCATTAGGTACTTATCTACTTTTTGGCGTTGCATTAGGTGTTCGTATAGTTTTAAAATTGGCGATGCATCAGGTATTTACCTAATGCAACGCCAAAGCTCTGGCGTTACATTAGCTTACTATGTCGTTGCATTAGACCTAATGCAACGCAAGAGAATGCAACAGCCATTTGGCGTTGCATTAGGCCTAATGTAACGGTTTTTGGGCCCTAATGCAACGAAAATTGGCGTTACATTAGCTCATAAGTGTAGTAGTGTAAGAAATATACGGTTATGCATCTGCTCTGATGGTTTCAATCAGTTTGGTCCTGGGGAAAAATCTTACTCATGTTGGCCGGTTATTGCCACTGTCTACAATCTTCCCCCTGGTTGTGTATGAGTGATCCCTACATGTTCTTGTCGTTATTCATCCCCGGACCAAACAGCCCTGGGAGGAACATTGACGTCTATCTCCGACCTTTGATGGTCGAATTGAAACATCTTTTAGAGGATGGGGTTGAAACAAGGGATGCTTTCAAGCGAGAGAATTTCAGCCTGAAGGCTGCGTTGATGTGGACAGTTAATGAGTTCCCTGCATATGGGATGTTATTGGGTTGGAGCACCCACGGGAAGTTGGTCTGTCCGTATTATATGAGTGACACAAAATTTTTCACGCTCAAGCACTCTGGAAAACCATGTTGGTTCGATTGTTATAGACAATTTCTTCCAGAGGACCACCCATTCAGGACCCAGAAGAATGTGTTTAAAAAGAATAAGAATGACCATGATGAGCCACCGATTCATTTGAGTGGTGACGCGGTCTATAGCGAGGTATCTAGATTGCCCAATCCTCGATGGGGGAAAAATTTTTCAAAGAGAAAAATACAAGGGTTTGGGACTTCTCATAATTGGACCAAGAGGAGTATATTTTGGGAGTTGCCATACTGGAAAACAAATCTCATTCGACATAACCTTGATGTGATGCACATTGAGAAGAATGTATTCGATAATGTTTTTAACAAGTTGATGGATGTCAAGGCAACAACTAAAGACACAGTCAAAGGTCGAATGGACCTTAAGGAAATCCGTAAGCGGTCGGCCTTAGAGTTGTCTGAGGTTAATGGTAAAACAGTGAAACCGGTGGCTCAATACGTGCTTACAAAGGAAAACAAACACCTCCTCCTGAAATGGCTCAAGGATTCAAAGCTTCCAGATGGTTATGCGTCTAACATTGGTAACGGCGTCAATGTAGAGGAGGGGAAAGTGCAGGGTTTGAAGAGTCATGATTGCCACGTTTTGCTGGATAGACTACTTCTGATTGCTCTTAGGGATCTCTTGCCTAATAATATCTGGGTGGCGTTAACAAAGTTAAGTGAGTTTTTCAGAGCGTTAACATTGACCACACTACCTATTGATCACATGGAAAAGCTTGAGGAGAGCATCGTAGTGACTTTGTGCAAACTTGAGAAGATATTTCCTCCTTCGTTCATTGATTCTACGGAGCATTCACCGGTCCACATGGCATATGAAGCTAGAGTCGGTGGTCCAGTTGAATATAGATGGATGTATCCATTTGAGAGGTAATTGAATTTATTCTAATTATAAATAATTTGAGCGTTAACAATATACCTTCTTTAACATTATTTATGTTTTAATCTACAAATGACTTTTAGGTATCTAGGCCAATTGAAAAGGAAGATGAGCAATAGGGCTATGGCCGAGGCCTAAATTTCAGAGGCTGTTATATATTATAGATGAGATTGTTGCCTTTGTCGTAACATATTTTCATCCTGATGTTGATACGAGATTGACTAGGGTTGGCCGCAATTACGAAGGTGGTTATCCTGTGTCTGATAGAAGCATCTCTGTATATTCATCCCCTGATCAGTTCCTCGGCAAACAGGTTGGTACGCATATGTTAATCGCTAAAGAGTTTGCCGCGGTCTCACTCTATGTTCTTCTTAACTGTGACGAGGTTGAGAAATATGTCAAGTAAGTCATTGATGTTATGTTTACGCCTCGTCGATTAAATTATGCATGTTTAATTACATGCATATGAAATGCATTGTTTAACCCTATTGCAGAATGTTTGAAGATTTAGCTCATGATTTATCTCCAGAACCTATCGCAATAAGAACGGAGAAAGAATTTCCAAACAGGCTAAGGAAATATATAAATATTTCATTTCTTTCAAATTTATTCTATACACTTTTTTAAACATTCAATCTTAAAATTGTATTAAGTTGGTTACATATTGTCTTATAGATAACTGAACATCCGGGTGATGACAAAGCTGCGAGGTTAAGACATTTAGCAGTTACTCTGTTTTTGAATGTTAATTTATACAACGGTTATTTCGTGAATGGCTATATGTTTCATACCAAAACTTTTGCGGACTCTAAATTAACGTGGAATAGCAGTGTGAATCTTAAAGGAAACCTTGATTATTATGGTGTCCCGAAAGAAGTAGTCGAGGTGGAGTATTTGGGTGGAAACAATGTTGTCTTGTTCAATTGTGAGTGGCGAGATGATGTGCGAGGTGTTAAGAAGCACGCCATATTTGACCTTTTCGATGTAAAAGACTCGTCCAGACATGTTGGCGACGACGTCTTCATCTTAGCATCTCAAGCACAACAGGTATATATGACACTCTACCCTTGTCGGCGACCCGACTGATGGTGGGCTATCTGGAAGAATAAGGCTAGAAGCATGATTGACGAACATACAACTACAGAGTTTTCATTAGAAATACCCTATCAAGAGGATGAAATGCCAGTGCCACCTAACGTTTTATCGGCTAATCATCCATTAGATGATGTCACTCATATTCTTCAAAATGTTGATGAACCTGAGGAGGATTTCTTATCAGTGAATTTACCGCCTCCTCTGCCTCGTTCAGGCCATCTCCCGTACATTGAAATCATTGAATCAGAGGAAGACGAAGAGGACGTCGAACCAGAGTTTGATTCATCAGAGTTCGAAGACGAAGATGAAGAACTTGAGTTTTGTAGTAATTCAGAGTCCATTGATGAGGATCGGGACGAAAATTCATAATAGTTTAAAGTTTTATATTTTTAGTGTATTTAGATGTATTGTGAATGCTTTAGATTTTTAGAACTTTAATTTTATTTTAAGAAGATCTGTTAATATATTGTTTCCTATTGTTAATGTTTTATATTTTAATATTTTTAGTGTATTTAGATGTATTGTGAATGCTTTAGATTATTAGAACTTTAAATTTATTTTAAGAAGGTCTGTTAATATATTCTTTCATATTGTTAAAGTTTTATATTTTAATATTTTTAGAATATTTAGATGTATTGTGACTTCTTTAGATTATTAGAACTTTAAATTTATTTTAACTAGATCTGTTAATATATATATATATATATTGTTTCCTATTGTTAAAGTTTTATATTTTAATATTTTTAGTGTATTTAGATATGAGTTCTAGTTGAGTGGGCAAGAAGATAGGCCCATTATACATATCTATTACTGGGACGCAACCGTCCTGATCTGATATCGGTGCTACCGGTGCTGGTAATGCCGACCGTACACATAGTAGTACCAGCTCCTCCTCTTGGGCTGGTACTATGAGTCCTACTCCTTTCGATTTTGAGGGGAGGGCGTTTCTCAAGATATCGCCACATTATGCACAGTAACTAACTCTTCATTAATTTGATATAAGTTGGTTCTTTTTTGTTTTATATATAATTCATTATTTAAGTTCAAATGTTATTGTATAAATATACTTAGCAGGTTTTTCGGTGCATATCCTACCCCCGGGAAAAGCACTGGGCAGTATTGGCTGTCTCGGGTCATGCACGAGTTTTGGCCCAACTGGAAAACATTGCCACGGGAGGAGAAGAAGTATGCTTGGGAAGAGTTTAAGGTAATGTGTTAATGGTTTTTATTTAAAATCTAAATGTTAGTTTGTTATTAAAATGTTATAATTAACAATGATTATACTCTTTTAATTTTATAATGTTATCATTATATGTTGTAGTTGAAATTTACATGGGCTGAGGCATCGACGAGGGGATGGTTAAACATATTTTCATGCAGCAGTGTCAGAAGTTATTTCGGGATCATATTAGTAACATATTCATCTATCCTTAATTAGTTTAATTAACAATAATTATAGTCTTTTAATTTTATAATGTTATCATTATATGTTTACGAGATATTCATATATTTAATAGGTACCACGAAGTCTAAATTTTAAATTCAGTGGCTGGAGAAGGGATTAGCGCCCGAGACACCGACTTGGATGACAGAGGAGGTGCTTTGTAGATTTTGCAAATATTGGGGGTCGGAAGGGGCGTTAATGAAAGCCCAACAGGCTCGGGCAAATAGAGCGAGCTCCACGGGGTCGGCGACAAAGCATACAATCGGGACGATCAACCACGCCGAGCATCTTATGCGTATGGTATGTATGTTAGTTTAAATATTGTGTATGCATGCTTTGAAATCAGTTTATATACATATGTTAGCTGGGAAACCAAGTTGATGCAATGAAATCCTTGGTTTTAGTTTAATTGACTTTGAAACAAAAGAGAACGGTTGTATGCTCGTTGTTGGTGGGTGTTAGTGTAAATGATAAGAAATACATGGGCATTTAAATGTAGTGTATGCATGCTTTGAAATCAGTTTATATACGTATGTTAGCTGGGGAGCCATATTGATGCTATGAAATCCGTTGATTTAGTTTAATTGACTTTGAAACCAAACGGGACGGTTGTATGGACGTTGTTGGTGGGTGTTAGTGTAAATGATAAGACATACATGGGGTATTAGTTTAAATGTAGTGTATGCATGCTTTGAAATCAGTTTATGTATGTATGTTAGATAGGGAGCCATGTTGATGCTATGAAATCCTTGGATTTAGTTTAATTGACTTTGAAACCAAACAGTACAATTGTATGCACGTTGTTGGTGGGTGTTCGTGTATACGATAAGAAATACATGAATAACCTTAGTGTTGACTCTATAATATGGTAAGCGCACATTGTGGCAAGATAGTTAGCGAAGGTGAATCTAGTAGCTTCTTATAAAAAAGACACATATCCTCCTATATATATGAATTATCTATGTAAAACAAACCAAGCAGTTTAAACATATGATTATATTTGTTTGTTTAATGATTATATGAAAAGGAACATGGTACCGTTGTTGGATTTTTAGATGTGTTCGTTAGCACGCATGTTAGAACTCCTACATCCTCCGATCAACCTCCGCAGTGGGTTGATGATCGATCTGCATTGACCTTTGTAAGTAAACTATCATTAAATGACTTGATTTTTTATGTAAATTTATTTATGTATATTTTGTATATGATTATATTTGTTTATTTTATTTTGACAGAATACAAACCAAGCCGCCATTGCTCCCGAAGGTACTCCTCCCGGCCAGCCCATTCCATTCGTGCCTGAAGTTTGGAAAGCTGACACCTAAGATGGACATCCAAAGAGAGGAGACCGAGTGTTAGGGATGGGGGATCGCGGGCTGTAATGCCCATCGTCGTCGACTGGCTGTCGCACAAATGTTTTCAGGCCCGATCCTTAGTATGCTTCAAGGATCGAAACTCTGGAGGCAAGCTTGGCTGAGGAGAGATGCCTAGCTACGAAGGCTAGGGCACAGGCTGCGGAGGCTCAGGCACAGGTTGCGCAGTTTCAGGAGGAGACGGATTCATAGAAATTACAATGTAATTTCTATGGAACAAGAGATAAAGAACGAATTCCAATTCTAGCCAACACACAATTTGAAACCAAAGTAATCAAGTGTGATAGATTATATGGGAGGATAGAACAAATCGAACCAAACAAAGAACTTTATCTCTATATGCTTGAAGGTGTGATGTGTGTAATTGGCATATATTCAAGTGTCTCCTTTAATGCATATTTATAGTCTTCAAGTGTCTTGAAGGCTACCCAAACAAACAACCTTGGGGCTGTTTTGGACGTTGAGGGAGAGTGGGGAAGTGGCTGAGCTTGGTCCTTACTTCATGGGAATTGTTAGCTCCATTTCCCCTTTTCTAGTAACCGAAACCTTGCACTCCAAGTCCACACTTTATGGCCTTGTACACCCAAGCTTTCTCAGACTTGTACTCTATAATAAGCAGCAACAATCTCCCTTAACTTGGTCTTCCACATTTTTTGAAGTTGTTGACACAAACAAGGCTTATCTATAAAACGTTTTTATGCATAACTTTCTCTTTTCCAAATTACTCCACGTTTTTAGGTCTTTCCACTATCATATTGTAACCTGAAATATGGACTTACAACATATACTAAACAGATCATATTAGTACATTAGTACATAAACAATTGATCAAGAAATGTTCAAATAAATTCCTGCACAGGAAATCATCTGGGATATCATTTGGAAACAGCTGAAATCACTTAGGATATTATCTGCGTTTTACACTAACATATTATAATAAGGAAACATAATATATGATTGTGATTTGGTATATCTCTATCACTTCCTCTCCTATGGCAATCCCTCCCCTACCTTCCCTGCCATCCTCAGATCATCCTCTTCCCTCCAATTTCGGCGATGGTGGTGGGTGTTGGTTATGGTCGTGGGTTTGAGTTTTAAAGAGAAGATTGTTGTTGGTTTGTAAATTTAAATCAAATACAACAATTGTGCACAATAGTGTTGTATATTTAATTATCTATAATACTTTTTATTTGTGTTTCAAAAGAAGAAAAAAATATCTTTTACACTTTCAGAAAACAAATGGTGTACCTCTCTTCCTCTGTATACATACATCTTAGTCCTAAAATAATGTTTTTAAAATGAACAATTTTTTTGTCCCTAAATGATATTTTCTTATTTTTTTTTTATATCTCATTTAATAGTTGCAAAACTAAAAGTTTGATCTATGATACCAAAAATATTTATGGATATTTACAATAAACAGTCAACCTTTTAAAAGTGTCCGCATGGTCATTCATTTTGGTAAGGAAGGATGGAGTATATATAATGATAAACCTAACTTATAAGCAATTCAACAAGAATTCTATATATATACAGACATTAGACCTAGGCCTTTCCAAAAATAAGCCTCTCCTTGAGTCCTAGAAACCATCTAAATTCCGAGGAAAGAAGTGACTTGCTCCTTCATTTTGGGTCAATCTTTCATCAACATAGAAAGACCAACCAAAAACATGGCAGCAACAATCCCACCACATCAATATCCCGAAAACTTAACCATGATCTCTACTTCTGTCCCTGAACCACAACAAAACCCAGAAATCTCAAAGTCAATCGACACTCTATCATGTGATGTCTTCCAATTTTACCGGAATCATTACCCTCCTGGCTTTCTCAGAAAGGTAAGTCATCCAGCTGTCACGCCCATGTCTCAGTTTAAGGCGTGACAACTTTATGGTATCATTTTGGAATTTAACCTTGGCTCGGGTTTATGAATACATATCATGTGCATTGAATGTGGCATTTCGTATACATATATAGTTTCATTATTATGATGTCAATCCTAATATATGAATCATATGGTCACTAATTGTTGTATAGAATGTGTTATACACAATACACAAAGTAATTTGGATTATAGAAAATCTAATCCTAGCAGTGTGTGTGTGTGTGTGTGTGTGTGTGATGGGTATAATTTGTGAATGGATGGGTGGTTGAAATGACAGGTGGTGGCAGAGATAATAGCAACGTTCCTATTGGAGTTTGTGACATGTGGGGCCTCAGCGCTAGGCACAAGTGATGAACAGAAGGTGACAATGCTTGGAGCTTCTCTGGCTGGTGGACTTATTGTTACCGTTATGATCTATGGTGTTGGACATATCTCCGTTGTTGAGGAAAACTGCGAATAGGAGTAAAATCATTCGAACTCGACTTCTCCATAAGTTCAGCTTTCAGGGCAGAGTGGAAGCGTCCGTCAAAGTCCACACCTGATGTAAACCTATCTTTTCCTGTATTGAACCCTTCAAACCATTAATATAGCGAGGGATTTTCTGATCCTCGGTCTCCTCAACCCTAACTCGCGCTGTATACCTCTGAAATTCAGTAGTGTATTCATCAACCGTTCTCTTACCCTGTACACAGTTGAGATACAGTTTATAAAAAGTCTGTTCAAAATCCGTCGGCAGGAACCGCTCAGAAATTAACTGCTTCATACGCCTCCAAGTTTTAATAGGCCCCTTTCCTTGCCGTCGCCTCTGACCAACAAGCTTTTCCCACCAAACCGTAGCAGTACTCTTCAATCGGATCGCCGCCATCTTTACCTTTTTAATTGTAGGTACCTCCATAACCTCGAAAAAATGATCAACGTCATTCTGCCAATCAAGAAAATCCTCAATACCCATGGTTCCATAAAATAATGGAATATCCGCCTTAATCCAATAATCCTGGCGGTGTCGATTACCACCCTGACCCGGCTCATCATCACTTTCAATCTCATCAACGAAATTGGAACTAAATCCTCCTCATCCTGATTTTTTGCCCTCCTAGGGCGATGACCCTGTTCAACCTCCCTGTCTCTCTCGCCACCACGGTTACGATTAGCACGAGCGTTTTGACCCTTTTGATCAGCCACCAATGCCGCAATATGTGTTGTCAATGCAACAATAGCGGTGGTTATACCATTGATATCTGCTTTTGTTGCTTGATCCCCCATAACGAATAAGTGATGAAAGACAGGATAAATCCTGCTCTGATACCAACTAACGCAGCACGGAAGTGATAGATTCGTAATTAGTGCACTAATCACAAGAGTTCACAAGAGATGAATCCTAGAAACACAATAACTGGAATCCATCAGAAAAAGCAAGAAAAATCTTCAAATTAATTGATCAAAAAACTAAGTTTAATCCAGCCCTAAAAGATGTTTAAATACTCCTTAAAACCCTAAAACAAAATAAGCAAACAAAGATTAAAATACCCTCTTAATTAACTCTAAAACATTAGTAATTAAATGCAACATCAGCAACAACGAAACAACGGAACAGGCCTCCCGTCATTGAGCTGCTCGCCGGAGGAAAGGTCATGTGCCCACCTGGCCTCCAGTAGCTGGAGGGTCGCTGATGCCGCGGGGAGGCGCACGCCTGGACTGTCGTAAGGCTGCCGCCTGGGAACCAGAAAGATTATGCATGTTGAGGCATTGTGGGGCGGCCGCCTGGTGGTTTCTTGGGCGCTCGCCTGGGTTGCAGGTTCTTCCCACTGTTCCTCCTTCTCCCTCTACTCCTCCACTACAAGGAAAACCGAATTTAGAGACGGAAATTTAGAGACGGACGAAATCTGTAGCTAATTTGGCGACAGATTAGAGACAGAACCAAAAATCAGAGACGGATTCGGATTCCGTCTCTAAATTAGAGACGGATTCAGATTCCGTCTCTAATTCAGAGACGGAATCTGAATCCGTCTCTAATATAGAGACAGAATCCGAATCCGTCTCTAATTTAGAGACGAAATCTGATTCCGTCTCTAAATTTTAGAGACGGGTTTTGTATCTGTCTCTAAAACAGAGACAGATTCAGAATCCGTCTCTAAATTAGAGACAGATTCAGAATCCGTCTCTAAATTAGAGACAAATTCAGAATCCGTCTCTAAACTTTAGAGACAGATTTTAACCCGTCTCTAATTTAGAGACAGATTTTTGAATCCGTCTCTAATTTAGTGACAGATTCAACATCTGTCTCTAAAATTTAGAGACAGATTTAGTATCTGTCTCTAAATTTGACTTTTCTTCTATATACTTTCATTTGTTTAATTTTTTTCTATCTTTTTTTATATAACTTTTTTATAAAAAACCACTAATTAACAAAGGCTAAAATCCTGTTTTCTAGTCAATAAAAATTTTAAAAAAAATAAAAAATAAAGATAGGGTAGTCCGTCCCTCTTTTGACTTTTCTTTTATATACTTTCATTTGTTTAGTTTTTTCTATCTTTTTTCTATAACTTTTTCTAAAAACCACTAATTAACAAAGTCTAAAATATTTTTTTCTAGTCAATAAAAAAATTTTAAAAAAATAAAAATAAATATAGGGTAGTCCGTCCCTCTTTTGACTTTTCTTCTATATACTTTCATTTGTTTAGTTTTTTTCTATCTTTTTTATATAACTTTTTCTAAAAAAAACCACTGATTAACAAAGGCTAAAATATTGTTTTCTAGTCAATAAAATTTTTTTAAAAAAATAAATATAGGGTAGTCCGTCCCTCTTTTGACTTTTCTTCTATATACTTTCATTTGTTTAGTTTTTTTCTATCTTTTTTTCTATAACTTTTTCTAAAAAAAACCACTGATTAACAAAGGCTAAAATATTATTTTCTAGTCAATAAAAAAATTTTTTAAAAATAAAAAATAAATATAGGGTAGTCCGTCCCTCTTTTGACTTTTCTTCTATGTACTTTCATTTGTTTAGCTTTTTTCTATCTTTTTTTCTATAACTTTATCTAAAAAAAACCACTGATTAACAAAGGCTAAAATATTGTTTTCTAGTCAATAAATTTTTTTTAAAAAAATAAAAAATAAATATAGGGTAGTCCGTCCCTCTTTTGACTTTTCTTCTATATACTTTCATTTGTTTAGTTTTTTCTATCTTTTTCTATAACTTTTTCTAAAAAAAACCACTGATTAACAAAGGCTAAAATATTGTTTTCTAGTCAATAGAAAAATTTTAAAAAAATAAAAAATAACTATAGGGTAGTCCGTCCCTCTTTTGACTTTTCTTCTATATACTTTCATTTTGTTTAGTTTTTTTCTATCTTTTTTCTATAACTTTTTATAAAAAAAACACCTTAACAAAGGCTAAAATATTGTTTTCTAGTCAATAAAAATTTTTAAAAAATAAAAAATAAATATAGGGTAGTTCGTCCCTCTTTTGACTTTTCTTCTATATACTTTCATTTGTTTAGTTTTTTTCTATCCTTTTTTCTATAACTTTTTCTAAAAACATCACTGATTTACAAAGGCTAAAACATTGTTTTCTAGTCAATAAAAATTTAAAAAAAAATACAAAAATAAATATAGGGTAGTCCGTCCCTCTTTTGACATTTCTTCTATATACTTTCATTTGTTTAGTTTTTTTCTATCTTTTTTTCTATAACTTTTTCTAAAAAAAACCACTGATTAACAAAGGTTAAAATATTGTTTTCTAGTCAATAAAAATTTTTTTAAAAAATAAAAAAAAATATAGGGGTTAGGGTATAGGGTTTAGGGTTTAGGGTTTAGGGTTTAAGGTATAGAGGTTAGGGGTTAGGGTATAGGGTTTAGGGTATAGGGTATAGGGTTTAGGGTATAGGGTTTAGGGGTTAGAGGTTAGAGGTTAGGGTTTAGGGTTTAGGATTTAGGGTTTAGGGTTTAGGGGTTAGGGTTTAGGATTTAAGGGTTAGGGTTTAGGGGTTAGGGGTTAGGGTATAGGGTATAGGGTTTAGGGGTTAGGGTTCAAGGTATAGGGTTTGGGGTTTAAACATTAAATCCTATACCCTATACCCTAAACCCTAAACCCTAACCCCTAAACCCTATACCCTAAACCCTAAACCCTAAACCCTATACCCTAAACCCTAAACCCTAACCCCTAAACCCTAACCCCTAAACCCTATACCCTAACCCCTAAACCCTAAACCCTATACCCTAACCACTAAACCCTAAATCATATACCCTATACCCTATACCCTAAACCCTAAATCCTATACCCTAACCCCTAAATAATGGCACATATTTGTAACTCAATTTCCATTTGGATTTTGAGGTAAGTCATCAAGATTAAAAACACTTTAAATTTCATTTAAAATGTATAAAAAAATTAAAAAAAAATAAACGAGGTAGCCGTATACCATTTTCACAAGATCGGGACACATTCCTTAAAACCCTAAATAATGGCACATATTTGTAACTCAATTTTTATTTGGATTTTGAGGAAAGTCATAAAGATGAAAAACACTTTAAATGTCATTTAGAATGTAGAAAAAAATTAAAAATAAATAAATGAGGTAGCCGTATACCATTTTTACAAGATCGGGACATATAAAACCCTAAATAATTGCACATATTTGTAACTCAATTTCCATTTGGATTTTGAGGAAAGTCATCAAGATGAAAAACACTTTAAATGTCATTTAGAATGTAGAAAAAAATTAAAAAAAAATTAACGAGGTAGCCGTATACCATTTTCACAAGATCGGGACACATTCCTTAAAACCCTAAATAATGACACATATTTGAAACTCAATTTCCATTTGGATTTTGAGGAAAATCATCAAGATGAAAAACACTTTAAATGTCATTTAGAATGTAGAAAAAAATTAAAGAAAAATAAACGAGGTAGCCGTATACCATTTTCACAAGATCGGGACACATTCCTTAAAACCCTAAATAATGACACATATTTTTAACTCAATTTCCATTTGGATTTTGAGGAAAGTTATAAAGATGAAAAACACTTTAAATGTCATTTAGAATGTAGAAAAAAATTAAAAAAAAATAAACGAAGTAGCCGTATACCATTTTTACAAGATCGGGACACATAAAACTCTAAAAACCCTAAATAATGGCATATATTTGTAACTCAATTTCCATTTGGATTTTGAGGAAAGTCATCAAGATGAAAAACACTTTAAATGTCATTTAGAATGTATAAAAAAATTTAAAAAAAATAAACGAGGTAGCCGTATACCATTTTCACAAGATCGGGACACATTCCTTAAAACCCTAAATAATGGCACATATTTGTAACTCAATTTCCATTTGGATTTTGAGGAAAGTCATAAAGATGAAAAACACTTTAAATGTCATTTAGAATGTAGAAAAAAAAAATAATAATAAACGAGGTAGCCGTATACCATTTTTACAATAACATCATTATTAGTCTTATTATTATGTATTATTACTAATTACTATTTTCTTTAAAGATTAAATTATTGTTATTGTTAATAAGTATTTTTTTATAATTTATTAATATCAATTATTACTTAGGTATATTAATATTTCTTAGAAGTTTAAATTATTAAATTATTATTAATAAATATAAAATAATTATATTAATGAATATTATTATTAATTAATATCATTATTATTTTTGATGTTATATATTATTACTAGTTATTATTAATATTATTATTAATTATATAATAATAATTTTTAATATATTCTATTATATAATTGAATAATTAACAATAACATCATTATTAGTCTTATTATTAAGTATTATTGCTAATTATATGATAATGTTATTATTCTTAATATTAGGCATATTACTATAACTAAAATTTTGGATAAATCAATAAAAGCATATAAATATTTTAGATAACTTTTTATAAATTTCAGTAATAAAAAAAATCTAAAATATTTTTTCCTATTCAATAAAAAATAATAAAAATTTCTAATTATTATCAACACTATTATTAATATTATTAATGATTATATAATTAATATTAATATTAATTAATTATATAATTATATAATTAATAATTTATTAATAAATATTATTAATAATAAATATTATTATTCTTAATATTAGACATAAATATTTTAGTTATTGTATAATATAGTGTGAATAAATATAAGTACGTGTGATGTGGCATTGTTTGATTGGATTTTAAAATTTCACGCGGATTATGGCCAAAGCAAGATCCAACCGTTCATAACAATAAATCAAATGGCCCATATTAATCCACACAAACCCATTTACTCCCTTCCCTATTTCTCTCTCTCTCTCTTCATTTTGAATTACAAATTACAGAGGCACGGTTTATCTCTCTCATTTCCCTCAGCCCTCACCGTCTTCTTCACGTCGCCGCGGCGCCATCACGCATGCAGAGATCTTCGACCTCCATCACTCTCTCTATTTCTCTCTCTATTTCTCTCCCTTCAACAAACACAAACGCCTCCCCCCTCCCTATTATCTCTTCACCTTCCGCCGCCACCACTACCGTGACCTATGGCGCTGAGAAGAAGCCGGCTGAGGAGAAGAAATTCCCATGTCGCCGAGAAAGCTCCTAAGCAGAGAAGAAACCCAAGGCCGGGATTCACGGCGGAGAAACAAGTGAACTCAACCCTATCGGAGGAGGTAAAATCCCTAATTTTCGATCTCTCTATTGATCTCGTATGTTTATATCTCGTGTATATATTTACCGAATCTTCGAAATTGAATTCACATTTCGCCGGAATTTGCAGCGGTGTCTCGCCAACGTCCTATTCCGCCGCCACACCGATTCTTCTTCACACGCCATTGCCACCGTCCCACGATTACACGCAGCCGTGGCATTCAGTTTGATTTTGGTTTTGCTTGAGATTTTGTAAACCCGCATTTGGGTGTTTTGATTTCAATTTTGCCTTAATTTTGGAAACTCAGTTTTAGATTTGCTTGAATTTTGATTTTGATTTTTTTGGTGATTTTGTAAAGATTCAAAATTTTGGAATCTTAGTATTAGTATTGTAATTTTTATTTTTACAGATTTGGTGTTTGATGGTGGTTGCTGGTGGTTCTTGGTGGTGATTGGTGGTGGATGTTTGAGGACTGATTTGTGTATAAAAGAAATTTGGGGGACTGATTTGAAAATAATAAAAGTTAAGGGGCTGATTTGAAATTAATAAAATGAAGGGACTTATTTGAGAATAAAAAAAGTTAAGGGACTGATTTAATATATATTTAAAAATATATATTAATATATTTTAAATATATATATATATATATTTAAAATATATTAATATATATTTTTAAATATATATATAATTTTTTTTTTTAAAAATTTCAATTTAGCTACGGAAATATCTGTCGCTAAAATGGTTCGAAAAATAAAATGACAAATTAAATAGAGACGGAAAATCTGTCTCTAATCCGTCGACGAATATATCTGTAGCTAATTTAGAGACGGACATATCTGTCTCTAATTTAGAGACGGACATATCTGTCTCTAATTTAGAGACGGCTATATCTGTCTCTAAATTAGAGACGGACATATCCGTCTCTAAAATAGCTACAAAACAGCGACGCCCAATTTAGCGACAAACCTGCACCCACGGAATAGCTACGGAACAAATCCGTAGCTAAACATGATTTAGCTACGGAATCTTCAATTTAGCTACGGAATTTGCCGTAGCTAAAATCGATTTTCCTTGTAGTGCTCCTACATCAGTACAGGTCTAGCACCAGTGGCTATGAAGAACAAAACTAATGAAAAAATACAACTAATACCTCAGAAAACTGCAAAAAGAAATAACAATTAAAAGTCATTACCAGAAAATCAGTAAATAATTGTTCTATAAAGTTTCCAAAAGTTATACACTTACTATATCCTCTAATTGTTAGCAGAGACAACGCCTTGAATTTCCACAAGAAAAAGCTTACAAAGATATAAACGTTATTACAGAGAGTATCACCATTCCATGGAAAAGAATACACATGACAAAAGACATTGTCTTGGAAGTTTAGGGAATACAGAATTCCAGAATGGGGTGCTAACAGAAAGTGGTCTCATTAATTAGGGGGACTCAATAAGTGTCACAATTATTTTAGAGACAACAATTACAGTCCCTGATATAAAAATAACATGGTAAAATAGAGATTAAAAGATGTGTTCCCAGAACAGATACCATTAAAGAAATGTTGTCCCAAAATGGAGACAATTAAAGAGAAGTTGTCCTAAAAATGTTTAAATTAGGGTTTTTAAAGACTAATGTCCCAAACAGTCTCTAATAGACATTTTTCTAGTAGTGGAAGGTGGAAACGAATTCTATGGTGGAGATATTTAAGAGCGAGAATTCAATTTATACCAAAAAATTAGGTTTGGATGTCACTGCCTTCGCAATTTGTGAAACGAAGCCTAGTTAATGCCTAAACTGCACTTGACATTTAAATTAAATTAAGCACACATATGTGCAGCGAAATCACCATAAAATACACTGGAAGGAAGCAGATCGACAAATAGAATAGCAAGATGCTAATGAATTCAAAATCAAAAAAAAAAAAATTAAGATAGAGCATTCGACATAAAACAGAAAAAAGTTATTCTTTGTATTTTCGCCGCGTGAATCTATAGAAATCACATCAGGCTCTACTAAGATTATCACAAGAATTTATTATATGAATCATGCGGCCTCTAACAACAAAAATCAAAGGAAATGGAATGGAAAACAAAACTGAAATAGTAATTCAGCATGATAAAGATCAAAATTTTACTGGAAGGAAGCAGATCTAACTTGTAGAATAACAAGATCCAACTGGATTTAAAGGCAAAACTATTATACCAGGAAAAATTATTCTTTCTTCCAGAGCATATGGATCTGATGAAATCACATCGGGTCTACGAAGATCATCACAAGAATTTATAAAATGAATCATGTAGCATCTAACAACAAAACAAAGGAAAAAGAGAGAGAGAGAGAGAGAAATAACACAAATAAAAAATCAGCACAATAAAGATTAAGGAGGTGAAAGATGTTCATAGCATAGGAACATACCTTGGTAATATTCCCTCATTGATTTTGACACATTTGCCAATCCCCTCACTCCAATACCAGTCTCGCCAGGAAGAGAGCATCTAGAATTGTAAAGAGGAAACATCTGTGCCAGGTAATCTAGAAGGCTCCCCTTTATAAGAAAGGGTGATACGTTCGATGCTAAAAAACGGCAATTTTGTAACCGTAGCAGATAAGCAAGCATATCCTGGATGACATATGTCGAAAAAAGCATGTGTATACAACATGCAAATGCAAAAACATATTTATGATTCATACTCCCTTTGTTACTGAACAGTATAAACCGAGATACGACTATTGGGTTTGCCCGAGCTGGGCCTCAATGGATTGGGCCCTTAACATAATTCAGCACCCAAGTATTAGGGCCGAGGAAGGCCTTCCTCATATGCCGAGGAGCATGCGCCTCGGCCTTGGGACATCATTCTTGGGCCATCATGTAACAAGTGACGAGGAAACAAAATCATTCACCCCGGCGCTTCTCCTTGTCGACCAATTACCAAATGACTGGGGAGCTCAATCATTCACTTCGGCCAATTGACAAGACCGAGGTAAAACATTTGTGTTCCTCGGATTTCCGGCTAGCAGTTACACAGTCCTTATCAAACAAGGATTCTACAATCATTATCCAATCAAGATTACAATCACCAACACCAATTCAAGTCAAACAATGACTCCTTAACAGATATAATTCTCTTAGGATTATGTCTTATCTCTGTGCAAGTTCACTTCAACATGGATTCTATCAATCCATCTCTATAAATACAAGCCACATGGCTCATTATTTGGTACGTTACTTTTTACATTTGGGGAAAACTCTGTCAATTTGTTTTCTCATATACAAACCGTGAACTTACTCTCACGCCGGAGGGCCTTTAGCCGGATCCTCCCCGGCTTAGTTTACTTGTTTTCTCTTATTTTCAGGCCTTGCAATCACCGGAGCAATCATCGCTTGGATTTGGGCCGTTTTGACGATTTTGGCATCATCAATTGGTTCCATTGCCGGGAACTCGATTCAAACACCCTTTGTTTGGCCTGGAAAATGCTCGCTAAAAGCCAATTTTCTCGCCGGAATTATTCTCACATTGAACGGAATTTCTGGAAACCGCTTGGGCTCTATTCTTGAAACCGCTGGAATCTCAAATTTCAACCTGAAATTACCCAAGATTCCGTTGGAGGTGTTTTTGACGTGAAATTCCGCCCCAGTTTGGCTTGAATTCTTTTGTGTCGAAAAAATCACAATTAGTCTTTTGTTTGTGGTCAAAATTTGCCCTAATTTTGGCCATAAATTCGGTTTTATTGAAATTGTGATTTTTGGAGAATTTACACTTAGTAATTTGCTGTTGACTCACAATGGAAGGACAGTTTACAAGTGTTACGGCTGAGGACCCCACCCAGGTGAATGGGGGGAACACTGGAGCCGAGGAGCTGCCTCCTCCTCCTCCTCTACCTCAGCCAGATGCCCCTCCTCCCCTCGCCATGACCCTTCGTTCCATGGGTCAGGCGAATGCCGAGGGAGAGGGTGCTGAGCTTCCTCGTCCTACTCGTGCTCGAGGAAAGCAAGGAGGAAAGAAGAAAACAAAGAATGCCGATGCCGGTCAAGCAGGAGGATCTCAACCCGTCGACCGACGCTCTTTGTTACATAAACAAATGGAGACACTACAATGGATGTATGAAACACAAGTTGCTCTTTTGCAATTAGACCCAGATCATTCCATGGCTCCATTCATTATGCCATCTATGGGCAACCCCCTGGTAAGGGAACAAGGTGAGCAACAACCTCCTCCCCTCAAGACCGGGGACATACCAAGGCAAGCCCCCCGGGATTCTCCTCATCCTCGGCACAACAGTAAGCAGAAGGCTCCAGTGGTCGACCTGTGAAGCCACTTAACTCCTAGGGAAGAGGAAGTAAATTCCAGGGACCTAAGAACGAGACTCAGCTTGAACAGACGCCTATCCCCTGCTCGTCTTGTCATGGCACCTAGGCATCCCACGCCACCTCGATCTCGTCGACCAAATTCTCCTCGACCTCGTCGACTGGATTCTCCTCATCCTCGGCATCGAGAATTTGCAAGGCCAAGGACACCAGAGCCGTACAGGATGATACTTGGCGGTCAAGACCTGGAACTAAGGAGTGACAAAGCTCCCTCTAAACGGGACAGCCACCGACGTGATACGGAGCACAGCAGGGTGAACAATCGTACCAAAGATAAATCAATCAGAAGCTCCCAACGAAGCACCCGCTCAAGTAGCGACAAGGGAGAGGAGACCAAACAATGGGAGCTGTTGAAGCAAAGGCTAGATGACATGGAGATGGGAAAGAAATACAATGACGATGACTATGACTGGGCCACCCATCCGTTTTCCTTGAGGATAACTGCTGCACCTCCTAATCCTCACCTCAAAATCCCAAATTTTGAGAAATATAACGGAACCACAGACGCCAAGGACCATGTGCAAAGTTTTGAACAAACCATGAATCTCCTCACTACCGCTGATGACTTGCTCTCCAAAGCTTTCGCGAGCACCTTCTCCGGAACAGCTTTGACCTGGTTCCGTGAGCTTAAGAAAGGTTGCATCGATTGCTGGAGGGGCATGAGGAGAATGTTCTTAGACCACTTTGCTGCTGCAGGTAAGAGGAAGATGAGATTGGCTGACTTGGCCAACAATGAGCAAGGAAAGGGAGTGACCACCCTTAGCTATTACAACAGGTTCCGAAAAATGGCAGACCAAGTTGAAGAGAGCCTCACTGATAGGGAGGTCATAGTCTGTTTTAACTCCGGGTTAAAATCTGGCCCCCTCATTTATGAACTCTCAGCCCGGGAACCTAAATCCAAGGCCGATTTATACAAGGTGGCTTATGCCATTTCCATGGCTGAAGACAAAACGAAGAAAAGGGGAGCTGACAAGACGGAACCTGAGGCGGCTAAAGCCCACCAGAATGACAATGGGAACTGCAAGGGTTCCAAGGGGAAAATAGAACAAGGAGCACTGAAAAGCTTGAATTTACCCCCCTTACAAAACCCATCTCCGAAATCATGCAGTTGGTAAACCTTCCTCCACCCCGTCCGCTGACTTACAAGCCAAAATTTCCTCGTAACATGAACAAATACTGTGATTTTCACAAGGATAACGGGCATACCACTGATGGCTGTTGGGCCCTCAAGAAAATAATCCAACAATGGGTTGACGAGGGAAAGCTATACCGTTATGTAATGAAGAAAGACGGCAAGCGAAAGCGGAAGCAAGAGGAGAGTGAAGATGATTCTAAGAGTGAGGATGAAGATCGAAGGCCTCCTAGGGCTAAACTGCATGTGATCCGTGAAGAGGTGACCTCCACCAGAAAGCTAAGGGACCAGATCCATGAGCTAAGCAAAGTATACCATGTTCCTGCTTGGATCCATAAAGCGGAAGAGGTCATTAGTTTTTCTCCTAATGAGTTGGCTGGGAGCCGAGCAGCCCGTGAACAGCCCTTGGTCATAAAGGGTCGAATTGACAATGTTGAATCCGAAAGACTTCTTGTTGACACGGGGGCCTCCCGTGACATCCTGTACTATTCAGCCTTCCAACAAATGGGATTGAAAGACACTGTACTAGAACCATATCACGGTAGGCTTGAAGGATTCACCAACCATAAGGTTGGAGCAAAGGGGACCGTGGAACTAGAGCTTGAAGTCGGCGATCATCCCTTCCGAGCCAAAGCTACTGTCACTTTTATAGTCATGGATTTGACTAGTGACTATCATGCCATCATAGGCATTCCAAGTCAAGCCAAACTTGGGATGGTAGCCTCCCTTCCTCACCAACGAGTTAAGTTTCCCACTCGTGCGGGCATTGGATGCGTGAGGGCAACCCCCAAAGACTTCTTGGAGCATGTTGTCAAGAGCCGGAAGAAGTCGAAAAGCGTGGAGATAGATACACCTGAGGAGAACATCAAGATCTCCAAATCGCAGAAGACCACTGAAACTAGCTCTAGAATGAGCTATATCCGAGAGGTATGGGAAAGTGAGGAGGAGCCTATGGTCCTAGAATCTGTGGATGACCAAGGCATATCTCTCTCTGTACCTATGTCTGAGGAGGAGCCTATGGTCCTAGAAACTGTGGATGACCAAGGCATAGTTCCGCCCTTTTCCGAGGAATATCCCATTCTCGTCAATGGCCAGAACTCGGGGGCCAACCATGACGTGGAGAAGAACGATCTCCCAGACATTGATAAACTTATGGAAGAAGAAGGTCTCAATGTAAACGACAACGAAGGGAGGAGAATCAGAGAAATTATCATCGAATCCCTGGAATTTCGAGACGGACCTGAAATGAAGCCTGTAGATGAGCTGGAAGAGGTGGTCATTAATCCTGACTATCCTGAACAGAAAATCAAGCTCGGGGGCCAGCTATCGCAGAAAGAGAAAGAAAAAATCATCTCCCTCTTAAAAAACAGTCTCGACGTCTTTGCTTGGAGAGTCGAAGACATGAGGGGGATCAAGGAAGAAGTAGCCCTCCACCGCCTAGAAGTTGATCCTTTGGCGAAGACTATCTCCCAGACAAGGAGAAATTTTGCAAGGGACAAGGAGGAAGCTATAAAAGAAGAAGTGCAGAAATTACTTAGCGCCGGAATAATTCGTGAAGTTAAGTACCCCGTTTGGTTGGCCAATGTAGTTATGGTGAAGAAGCAAAATGGGAAATGGCGTATGTGCATAGACTTTACTGATCTAAACAAGGCCTGCCCCAAGGACAGCTATCCTCTACCCAGGATTGACAAGTTGGTTGACTCCATTTCGGGACACCAAACTCTCAGCTTCCTAGACGCCTATTCAGGCTACCATCAGATAAAAATGGCGGAAGAGGACATTGAGAAGACGGCTTTCCAAACACCGGTGGGGAATTACTGTTACATCATGATGCCTTTTGGGCTCAAGAACGCGGGTGCCACTTACCAACGGATGGTGAATCAAGTTTTTGAAAGCCAGATAGGTCGAAACATGGAAGCTTATATTGATGACATGGTCATAAAGACCAAGGAAGGCAGCCACGCTCCGGACCTAGAAGAGACAATCCACAACCTCCGATCTAATAACATGAAGTTAAATCCAAGCAAGTGCGTGTTTGGAGTAACGGCTGGAAAATTCCTAGGCTTCATGGTATCTCAAAGGGGGATTGAAGCAAACCCCGAAAAAATCAAGGCGCTCGTTGACATGAAGGAACCTACCACCATCAAGGAGGTTCAAAGGCTTAATGGAAGAATCGCGGCCCTAGGAAGATTCATCGCCAAATCCGCTGAAAAGTCACTGCCCTTCTTCAAGGTATTGAAGGGCACCAAGAGCTTCTCCTGGACTCCCGAATGCTCTGAAGCATTCCTCCGGTTGAAGAAGTACTTGTGTTCCCCTCCCTTGCTTAGCAGTCCGACTACCGGTGAGATGCTATACGTCTTCCTAGTTGCCACTGATCATGCTGTCGCAGTTGTCTTAGTTCGAAATGATGAAGGAATTCAGAAACCCGTCTACTATGTTTCTAAGGCACTGTCTGACGTGGAAAGCAGATACTTCAATGTGGAGAAAATAGCGTACGCGCTAGACATTGCATCGAGGAAGTTACGTGCCTATTTTTCTGCACATCCTATCACCGTCTACACCAATGAGCCACTGAAGAAGATATTACACAAGTTGGACGGCTCCGGACGTCTCCTTAACTGGTCCATCGCTCTAACTGAGTTCGATATCACTTACCAACCAAGGAAGACCCCCCTGGCACAGCCTTTGGTTGACTTCATGGTCGAGACTGCCTTTATGGGTGAGCATCTCCCCACCTCCCGGAAGCAAAATGCCCCGGAGGGAAAAGACTCTCCCATTGAACTCCCACCCAACTGTTGGATTCTGTATACGGACGGATCAGCTACCAAGGAAAGAAGCGGAGCTGGAGTTGTACTAGCAAGTCCGGAAGGAGAATATACTATGCAAGACGCTATTCGCTTCAAATTTCCTGCCTCCAACAATCAAGCTGAATACGAAGCTCTGATATTTGGCATTGAATTGGCCTCCTTCTATGGAACAACTAAGGTGGCGGCTTTCTGTGACTCCCAGCTCGTTGTCAAACAAGTAAAGGGAGAATATAACACCCAAGACGTCACCCTTGCCAAGTATAGAGACCTAGTTCTAGACATGACAAAGAAGATGGAATTTTTCGAGCTCAAACAGATAGGCAGGGAAGATAACCAAGTCGCAGACGTTCTTTCCAAACTGGCAACCATGGATGTGTCTAAGACCAGTCCATATGTAGTTTATGCCGAAGAACCTGCGTACGAAAGACTACAAGTCATGCTCTTAGATGGAGAGGATAGATGTTGGATCGATGACTACATTGAATATATTGAGAAGGAGAAACTCCCTGAAGATGAAGCTCAGGCTAAACTCATCAAGAAGAGGTCTCCAAGGTTCGTGGTTATAAGCGGAGTCCTCTACCGAAGATCTTTCACGAAGCCCCTGCTAAGGTGTGTCTATCCCAAGGAAATTCAGAACCACTTGGCAGAAGTACATGAAGGCGTTTGTGGCGGGCACCCGGGGGCCAGAACCTTAGCTGAAAAGATCATATCGCTAGGTTACTACTGGCCAAACCTAAGGGAAGACGCACATGCCTATGTTAGAAAATGTGACAAGTGCCAAAGATTCTCTGACATTCCTAGACTACCGGCAGTGGAGCAAACACTTGTAATACCTACGTGGCCATTTGATATGTGGGGGATCGACATCATCGGACCCTTCCCTCCCGCCCGTGGTAATTGCAAGTACGTGATAGTAGCTGTTGATTACTTCTCCAAGTGGATAGAAGCCAAGGCATTAGCCAAGATAACGGAAGAGAACGCGATCAACTTTGTCCATGACAACATCTGGTGCAGATTCGGCCTTCCACATACAATTGTCTCTGATCATGGACTGCAATTCTCCACAGCATTCACTACAGAGTTGGGAAGGGTAAAAGTCCGCCATGCAAAATCTTCAGTTAGCAGACCACAAGGCAATGGCCAAGCAGAAGCAGCAAACAAACTGGTCCTAACCGCCCTCACCAAGAACCTTGAGGGACGCGAGGGTAGATGGTTGGACGAACTTCCCCTAGCCTTATGGGCTGTTCGCACAACCACCCGGGGGCCAACTGGGGAAACCCCATTCGCACTAACCTTCGGTTCCGAGGCTATGGCACCAGCAGAGATGGCCATCCCTACTGTGATAAATTCCCATTATGATGAGCGAGTCAACAAGGTCAATAGGCTCCTAGACCTGGACCTGATAGATGAGAAATGACTAGCTGCACAGATGAGGATGGTGAATTACAAACAAAGGACCAAGGCGTATCACGACAAGAGGGTCATCAGAAGAGTATTCCAAGTAGGCGATTGGGTACTTAGAAAAATTGAAGCTACTGGTCGGAAGGCAGAACAGAACAAGCTCTCCCCAAATTGGGAAGGTCCATATATCATCACTCAAATCATTCGAGAAGGGACCTACAGGCTGAAGACCAAGGAGGGGAAAGATCTTAAGCATCCGTGGCACTCCGACAACCTTAGAAAATATTATCACTAGTCTAGTTTATGTTGCAGTAGATTAGTTCTTTATTTCCTGTCTTTTATTTTCTGTCTTTTACTCTCTAGTTGATAGGATTGCAGTTCGATGTAATCGTTTCAGTTTTATCAAAGCAGTTTCTTCCAACGTGCAAAGCGACTGTCAACTCTCCGCACAAACACCAGAAGATGAGGATATAGTCCCCAGCACTTCAAAACACACTTTACATCCTATCAAGGGTCCGCCTTGATCCAGGATTACAAATCACAGTCAAGACCAGGGGTCCTCCTTGGCCTGATCACTTTACATCCTATCAAGGGTCCGCCTTGATCCAGGATTACAAATCAAAGTCAAGACCAGGGGTCCTCCTTGGCCTAATGACTTTACATCCTATCAAGGGTCCGCCTTGATCCAGGATTACAAATCAAAGTCAAGACCAAGGGTCCTCCTTGGCCTGATGACTTTACATCCTATCAAGGGTCCGCCTTGATCCAGGATTCCAAATCACAGTCAAGACCAAGGGTCCTCCTTGGCCTGATGACTTTACATCCTATCAAGGGTCCGCCTTGATCCAGGATTACAAATCACAGTCAAGACCAAGGGTCCTCCTTGGCCTGATGACTTTACATCCTATCAAGGGTCCGCCTTGATCCAGGATTACAAATCAAAGTCAAGACCAAGGGTCCTCCTTGGCCTGATGACTTTACATCCTATCAAGGGTCCGCCTTGATCCAGGATTACAAATCACAGTCAAGACCAAGGGTCCTCCTTGGCCTAATGACTTCACATCCTATCAAGGGTCCGCCTTGATCTAGGATTACAAATCACAGTCAAGACCAAGGGTCCTCCTTGGCCTAATGACTTTACATCCTATCAAGGGTCCACCTTGACCTAGGATTACCAACCAACAGTCAGGCTTGAGGAGTTCTTCCTCGGCCACCACAACTTGAAGCTTAGTCCAAGCCGAGGAGATCTTCCTCGGCCTAAGCACTTGCTCAACTATAAGGAATGAGGGGACCTCCTCATTTCCCACCTTCCTAAACCTAGTGCCTTTGACGGGCATACAAAAACATAAGCAAGTCATCGAATTAACAAGAATCATGACAAAAGGATTTTTCATTGATATTCAAAAATAATTACAAATCCTACCATCTATTACAAAAAGCAAAGGAAAGTCTATCCTAAGTTTGCTGCTCGTCATCAAAAGACTTCTCGAGCCAATCCTCAGTAATGGAGCCAGGGGGGGAAGATTAGTTTGGTCAGCATTGGCTTCAGTCCTCTCAGCCTCCCCTCCCCCGACCTCGGCCTCAGGCTCTTCCTCATCCTGAATCGCCTCCACCAAGGCTTTAAGATTGCCGGGATCAACGGAGGCCGGCTTCCACACTTCTCTGCAGGCCTGAGCATCCTTGGCTGCGATTATTTCCAAGTTGCTCTCAGAAAAGGGAACCAGGTGATGGAGAGCCCTAACCTCCTCGCTATACTGATCCCGGCAGATCAACATGGCTACTTTGTTGATATCTAAGCCGGTGGAGGGGTCAGCCAGGATGCTCCGAGCAAGGTGTAGGTACCCGTCCTCGAACATGGTGGCCGTTTGATCATTCACGGCATCTTGGAAGGCCGAGCTGGTCAGCATGGCATCCTTAAAGGCCTGGCTTTCTTTAAAACGGGTAACAGCCTCCTCTTCCCTAGCAGGAAGAGTAGCCTCAAACCCTCGGCATTTGGCTTCGGCTTCCTCGGCCCTAGTTTGGACCTCGGCCTTAGCCCTCTTTGCCTCTTCCACCTCAGCATTTTTCAGCCGGAGTTGATCCTCGGCTTTATCTCTGGCTTCCTTGGCCTGAGCACGAGCTTCCTCGGCTCTCTTTACTTCGGCCTCAACCTTGGCCTGAGCAGCTTCGAGCTCGGCCTCCTTGGCCTTCAAGAGTTCAGCCAAGTCAGCCGCCTTGGCTTCACTCACCTTCTGAGCAGCTTTGGCCTCAACCACTCGTTTTTCTTGGGCCTTGGCCAAGACATCCTCATAGGCCGCAATGCTAGCTTGCTGCAAGGAAAACTCGTGTTATAACTATGAGCAATCACAAGTAAAAACAACGAAGTCAAAAGTACGAGATCACTACCTCAGCCAACATGAGTCCCTTACGGCAGAGCAGATGGTCCCTACTGGCCTTCCCCTTTACCAGGGTGTCGTACACGTCCTCGTCCAAGGCCCTTTGGATGGGAGCTCGGCCTAACTTCATCATGAAACTCTTCCTGTCTAGCACAGGAAGGCCCTTCAGACGAGGGACGTTTTCCACCATGAGCTGAGCAAGCTTCTCTGCATCAGCCTGAGTCTTGGCGGTTTGGATGGTCAAGGGAGGAGTAGCCTCAGGATTGGAAGCCTCCCTAACATTTGCTTTCTTGGCTGCAGGCTCCTCGGCGCTAGCCCCTTGAGCTCTCTTGGAGCCAGAATGCCGAGGTATGAGGTTGGTCACCTCGGTTTCCACTTCCTCGGCATCAACATGGAGGCTATGCCCCTCTACAGTTGATGGGTTGGTTTGTTCCTCAGTCGCCGCTTCCTCGGCATTTACCTCCCCATGTAATTTAAGGGGAAGGGGTTGGTCACCCTGAACATTAAGCACCAAGTTACGGGCATTAGCTTCTTCTCTCCTCTCCACCAAAGCAGACTTCTTGCTTTGCTTCCTTTTCCTCTTTACCAGCTCTTGGGGACTTAGTCTCTGCATGGCTAGGGTAGCTTCTTCCTCGGGTGTTAAGACTGAAAAGACAAGGAAGAAATGGTTAAGTACGAGCAGAAGAAGGAACATCCAAAAAATAACTAAGTACCAAGAGTTAAAATATTTACATCCCACTATGTCTGTCTCATCCAGACACTGGTCCCGGGGACGTTCAGTCTTGCACCTAGTGCAATCCTCGTGAAATACCAGGCCGGGGTGAACTGTCCAGTCATTAAAGCGTCTCCCCCTCTTTACGGTGACAAGGGGAGATACCCCATCCTTCTTCCCCGGCATCAGACCCGCCTGAATATAATAATGGTCTGAAGATTCTACCACCGACCAATCAAGGACCCCCACCTCGGCAAATTCTTCTAAGCGTTTGATTAAAGCCTGGGTCTATTCATATTGTTGGACGGGAAAGGAAGAAGTTGGATCCTTACAAGGAGATTGGAACTCCCATCCTTGGCGGCTCTCAACCCTTATGACGTGGTTATCCCAGCCTGCAACTTTGCTAGACATAGGGAGGAGCAGCTTCGGTTTTTTGGATGCACTCCTAATGACGAGGAGCCAACTTTCCTTGACATATTGAACATTGTAGAAATGTCGAAAAGCTCCCATGGTCGGCTCATACCCTAAGCTACGGCAGAGGACAATGAAGCTGACGAGAACCCGGGCACCATTAGCTCCTAGCATGGCTGGCACCGCCCTCACATCGTCCAAAAATTCACAGATGAAGGGATCCAAGGGAAGACGAAGTCCCTGTTAAAATAGTTTGAAGTAAAAATGGACATAGTCTTGGTTATAATAAAAGTACTCCTCCTCCTTCTTCGTCTTAAGCTCCATATGGCCCATATAAGTTAGCCTGTACTCAGCTTTGTTTACCCCGTATTTGGAGTACAGCTTTTCCAACATGGGATCCCCGGCTCTTGGGGTCCTCTCTTGTCGCTTACCTAATCCTAGGCCTCCTTTTCCTCGGCCTCCTCTTCTTCGGGCCAGGCGGCCATCAGCTTGTGCATCTTCCATGAAAGCGTCAACTATTTGAGTAGACGAGGAGTGTTCTCCTTCTATTCCCGTCATATCTGCGTAAAGACGAGGAGACAAAGTTATTAACCTCGTCAATGGCTGATTTAGGACGGGGAAGGAAGATTCCCCTCCTCGTCATTTCATAAGGCCGAGGAGGGAGCCGTACCTTTCAGGCGCTCACGCATTTCGCGATCGGAGGTCGGGTAGAACAGTTCGATGTGCTCCATCGTCTCAGCCCTATCCTCAAAAACTATAATGTTGGGTGAACCAGACTCAATCCTATCTATTCTTGTGGAATCAGGGTATTGGAGGAATAGACGAGTTCGACCATAACCTCTCAACTGCTTGCTTACATCATCCAGGGTGAGCATCAACCATGGACCTCTCTCTCTACGATAGACCCTCAGATTGCCAGTATGATATCCATAACGGAATCGGGGGGAATGGTCCCAAGAACGAGCCATTTCTAAGGGGAATCAAAAATGAAAGGGGGAGTTCATTCAATATTCAAGAAAGTTCATACAAAATACAAAGAAAATCAAAGACTGGAAGTTTTGAGAATTCATGAAGAAAAGCTTCATTCTTTAACAATGGTGGTTCGCCTTTTCTTGGCATATTCAAGATTCTTCCCAACAAACCCTAGAAAGCTGGAAATCAGAATCAAAATGCACAAAAGGGAAGAGATTTCATACCTGAGTTTGGAGAAATTGATGGAATCACAACAGGATGCTACTTCGTCGGAAAAAACAAGCTCGTCGGAAACTGGGCTGAACAAGACTAAGATCGCCGGAATGTCGCCTGAACCTTGCTATTCTCTCTCAAATGCTTGGGGTCTGTAAAGGGTGAAATGAGAAGGGTTTTAGCTTTTATAACTCCTTAATCGGGTCAAACCCATGGGTAAAGCTAAACCCCGGGTCTGGCGCCCCAAGAATTAAATACAAAATGACGGTTTCGAGGCGTGACAAGACTGGGGGGCCCCAGAATGGCAACCGTCAGTTATACGAAGCGACGCCGAGGGCACGTGTCAAACCCGTTCGTATCCCATATGCCGAGGACGAGGTGACTTTCTACTCGTCCTAATCCGAGCTAGAAAGTCGGGGGCCACTGAACAGTATAAACCGAGATACGACTATGGGTTTGCCCGAGCTGGGCCTCAATGGATTGGGCCCTTAACATAATTCAGCACCCAAGTATTAGGGCCGAGGAAGGCCTTCCTCATATGCCGAGGAGCATGCGCCTCGGCCTTGGGACATCATTCTTGGGCCGTCATGTCACAAGTGACGAGGAAACAAAATCATTCACCCCGGCGCTTCTCCTTGTCGACCAATTACCAAATGACTGGGGAGCTCAATCATTCACTTCGGCCAATTGACAAGACCGAGGTAAAACATTTGTGTTCCTCGGTTTTCCGGCTAGCAGTTACACAGTCCTTATCAAACAAGGATTCTACAATCATTATCCAATCAGGATTACAATCACCAACACCAATTCAAGTCAAACAATGACTCCTTAACAGATATAATTCTCTTAGGATTATGTCTTATCTCTGTGCAAGTTCACTTCAACATGGATTCTATCAATCCATCTCTATAAATACAAGCCACATGGCTCATTATTTGGTACGTTACTTTTTACATTTGGGGGAAACTCTGTCAATTTGTTTTCTCATATACAAACCGTGAACTTACTCTCACGCCGGAGGGCCTTTAGCCGGATCCGCCCCGGCTTAGTTTACGTGTTTTCTCTTATTTTCAGGCCTTGCAATCACCGGAGCAATCATCGCTTGGATTTGGGATGTTTTGTCGATTTTGGCATCATCAGTTACAAAAAAAAAAATAGTCGCATTAGAAAAATCAGACAAACCCACCAAGGATTTATCCTTGCCTGTCCTAAGTCAGGATAAAGGGTGAGGGTTGTGGTAGGCATGTGACAGCCAGCATAAAAATTTTGTCACATTATCATGACATGAATCCGAATATGAATATCGTCAGAGCGTTATCTCAACAGCAACGCGCTACACTTCAAAGACCTGGGTGTAGTGATAAGTATGCCAAGGTTGTTAGGTTGTCGCCCGGAAGGGACGCGCCATCTCTTCGCCCGGGGGTGGTGTCAAATATGCAAGGGTTCCCGCATTGCGGACGAGTGCGGGTAAAGAAGCTAGTCCATAGTAGGTGTAAGGGTAGTGGGATGTGCTTTGGAACTTGGAACATTGGATCCTTGACAGGGAGATCAGCAGAGGTGGTGAAAGTTATGAGGAGGAGGAAGATTCACATAATGTGTCTACAGGAAATTAAGTGGGTTGGAGAGAAAGCAAAAGAAATATCGCCTTGGGGTATTTTATTTTAACTACTCTAACAAGGGTTCCATAGGGCAAGCTGGTCCCACCGACTGAAAATGTAAACGGACCTAGGGTCTGGCGGATCATGAAGTCTTAACATGCACTCGATGCAAATTACGGGCAAGGCCAATGTCGAGGGTCAAGATCGAGTTAAGGTGCCTGACGAAAGGCCTGCATGCCCTTGACAGATAAATGTCCACGAAGGATCTTGACTTGTCGTCGGTTAAGCGGTAATTAAACATAGACTACTGGGCGTTAATCCTTGATGACTCGGTGTCACACCGGGAGCCGGTGTGTAAGTCGTGGGCAAAGTCCCAGTCAAAATGCCAGTCTAGATCCAGTCAAAGTACATGACGGAAAACCGGCATGACCTCGACTAATTAGGTCTGAAAAGGATCTTGACTCGGCACGCTAACTGGGTTTGACCGACACGAGGTATACACTGACGCGGTCTAACATGGACCAAACCAAAAACCAACCAAGTTTCAGACAAAATGTGTGTCACGAACAAGTGCAGGGTAGACACGAGGGTAAACCAAGGGCTACTTGGGTCATCCCGTGCTCGTACCAAGAGGCGTAGTAAGGCCTCCCGGGATGCTACTGAGATTTCTCGGGTTAAGGACGTGGTGTGCAGTGTCCGGTCAAAGTGCGCGTAGTGTGCGGAAGTCTAAATTCCCTTTTTGAGAAAAGAGAGGGATTTTCAAATGTGTCTTAAAGGCGTGATGCATGCGAAAGATTTTGAAAATAATTTATTTTTTTTTGAAAACATTTTTGAAAATATTTTGAAAGCATGTAAGCATATAAGATTTGAACAGTTCAAGTTATTGTAAGGGAGGACTGCCAACCTTTTAAAACATCACAAATCCACGGTCCCACAGTCAAACTTTGAATCTTTTCTTGCACGGTCAAACCAACAGCGATATATCAAAGCAGGACAAATGTACACAAGGAAACAAACACAAAAACACAAAGTTTCAAGTATTGGGACGGAAGCTTGACCCGCGAAAGCTATAAGAAAAACAAGTTTTATTATTTTTTATTCCTTTTTTTTTTTGAAAAACAATGAGTTTTTTTTTAGCTCAATCCCCAGCGGAGTCGCCACTGTGATATACTCGATTTGGCGACGGACAAACTTGGGATGTTTGAAAAGATTTTTGGATTGGGCAAATCTTTAGCGGAATTAAAAAATGAACGAAGTCGCCACGCCATTTTAGTTTAGGGCCAAAACTTTGAAAAAAGCCCGAAAGTAGAGAAACGAATCCGGAGGTCACGTTACACTCCGGGAAGAACATATGACGTTCACCCGAAATGCCTCGTATGACGAGTCTACCATAATTGAAATAGTGTGTGTGTGTGTGTGTGTTTTGAAAAAGGGTTTGAGTTAAAAGGACTTTCTGAAAATAAAAGGAAACTGAGGGATTGGACTGAAAAATAGTTTAAAAAAGAAGTGATGAAACTGAAAAACAATAGAAACTGAAAACTGTTTACAGATGATAATGTCATCCACGTGGATGAGTTTGTAGTGCAACATCATCCACGCGGACTAGCCTGCAAGTTAAATATTTTACATTTTCCTAAAAGATGTGCCCACCTGGCCTCCAGTAGCTGGAGGGTCGCTGATGCCGCGGGGAGGCGCATGCCTGGACAGTCGTAAGGCTACCGCCTGGGAACCAGAAAGATTATGCCTGTTGAGGCATTGTGGGGCGGCCGCCTGATGGTTTCTTGGGCGCTCGCCTGGGTTACAGGTTCTTCCCACTGTTCCTCCTTCTCCCTCTGCTCCTCCTACATCAGTACAAGTCTAGCACCAGTGGCTATGAAGAACAAAACTAATGAATAAATACAACTAATACCTCAGAAAACTGCAAAAAGAAATAACAATTAAAAGTCATTACCAGAAAATCAGTAAATAATTGTTCTATAAAGTTTCCATAAGTTATACACTTACTATATCCTCTAATTGTTAGCAGAGACAACGCCTTGAATTTCCACAAGAAAAAGCTTACAAAGATATAAACGTTATTACAGAGAGTATCACCCTTCCATGGAAAAGAATACACATGACAAAAGACATTGTCTTGGAAGTTTAGGGAATACAGAATTCCGGAATGGGGTGCTAACAGAAAGTGGTCTCATTAATTAGGGGGACTCAATAAGTGTCACAATTATTTTAGAGACAACAATTACAGTCCCTGATATAAAAATAACATGTTAAAATAGAGATTAAAAGATGTGTTCCCAAAATAGATACCATTAAAGAAATGTTGTCCCAAAATGGAGACAATTAGAGAAAAGTTGTCCTAAAAATGTTTAAATTAGGATTTTTAAAGACTAATGTCCCAAACAGTCTCTAATAGACATTTTTCTAGTAGTGGAAGGTGCAAACGAATTCTAGGGTGGAGATATTTAAGAGCGAGAATTCAATTTATACCAAAAAATTAGGTTTGGATGTCACTGCCTTCGCAATTTGTGAAACGAAGCCTAGTTAATGCCTAAACTGCACTTGACATTTAAATTAAATTAAGCACGCATATGTGCAGCGAAATCACCATAAAATACACTGGAAGGAAGCAGATCGACAAATAGAATAGCAAGATGCTAATGAATTCAAAATCAAAAAAAAAAAATTAAGATAGAGCATTCGACATAAAACAGAAAAAAGTTATTCTTTGTATTTTCGTCGGTGAACCTATAGAAATCACATCAGGCTCTACTAAGATTATCACAAGAATTTATTATATGAATCATGCCGCCTCTAACAACAAAAATAAAAGGAAATGGAATGGAAAACAAAACTGAAATAGAAATTCAGCACGATAAAGATCAAAATTTTACTGGAAGGAAGCAGATCTAACTTGTAGAATAACAAGATCCAACTGGATTCAAAGGCAAAACTATTATACCAGGAAAAATTATTCTTTCTTCCAGAGCATATGGATCTGATGAAGTCACATCGGGTCTACGAAGATCATCACAAGAATTTATAAAATGAATCATGTAGCATCTAACAACAAATCAAAGGAAAAAGGGAGAGAGAGAGAGAGAGAGAGAGAGAGAGAGAGAGAGAAATAACACAAATAAAAAATCAGCACAATAAAGATTAAGGAGGTGAAAGATGTTCATAGCATAGGAACATACCTTGGTAATATTCCCTCATTGATTTTGACACATTTGCCAATCCCCTCACTCCAATACCAGTATCGCCAGGAAGAGAGCATCTGGAATTGTAAAGAGGAAACATCTGTGCCAGGTAATCTAGAAGGCTCCCCTTTATAAGAAAGGGTGATACGTTCGATGCTAAAAAACGGCAATTTTGTAACCGTAGCAGATAAGCAAGCATATCCTGGATGACATATGTCGAAAAAAGCATGTGTATACAACATGCAAATGCAAAAACATATTTATGTTTCATACTCCCTTTGTTACGAAAAAAAATAGTCGCATTAGAAAAATCAGACAAACCCACCAAGGATTTATCCTTGCCTGTCCCATGTCAGGATAAAGGGTGAGGGTTGCGGTAGGCATGTGACAGCCAGCATAAAAATTTTGTCACATTATCATGACATGAATCCGAATATGAATATCGTCAGAGCGTTATCTCAACAGCAACGCGCTACACTTCAAAGACCTGGGTGTAGTGATAAGTATGCCAAGGTTGTTAGGTTGTCGCTCGGAAGGGACGCACCATCTCTTCGCCCGGGGGTGGTGTCAAATATGCAAGGGTTCCCGCATTGCGGACGAGTGCGGGTAAAGAAGCTAGTCCATAGTAGGTGTAAGGGTAGTGGGATGCGCTTTGGAACTTGGAACATTGGATCCTTGACAGGGAGATCAGCAGAGGTGGTGGAAGTTATGAGGAGGAGGAAGATTCACATAATGTGTCTACAGGAAATTAAGTGGGTTGGAGAGAAAGCAAAAGAAATATCGCCTTGGGGTATTTTTTTTAACTACTCTAACAAGGTTCCATAGGGCAAGCTGGTCCCACCGACTGAAAATGAAATCGGACCTAGGGTCTGGCGGATCATGAAGTCTTAACACGCACTCGATGCAAATTACGGGCAAGGCCAATGTCGAGGGTCAAGATCGAGTTAAGGTGCCAGACGAAAGGCCTGCATGCCCTTGACAGATAAATGTCCACGAAGGATCTTGACTTGTCGTCGGTTAAGCGGTAATTAAACATAGACTACTGGGCGTTAATCCTTGATGACTCGGTCTCACACCGGGAGCCGGTGCCTAAGCCGTGGGCAAAGTCCCAGTCAAAATGCCAGTCCAGATCCAGTCAAAGTACATGATGGAAAACCGGCATGACCTCGACTAATTAGGTCTGAAAAGGATCTTGACTCGGCACGCTGACTGGGTTTGACCGACACGAGGTATACACTGACGCGGTCTAACATGGACCAAACCAAAAACTAACCAAGTTTCAGACAAAATGTGTGTCACGGACAAGTGCAGGGTAGACACGAGGGTAAACCAAGGGCTACTTGGGTCATCCCGTGCTCGCACCAAGAGGCGTAGTAAGGCCTCCCGGGATGCTACTGAGATTTCCCGGGTTAAGGACGTGGTGTGCAGTGTCCGGTCAAAGTGCGCGTAGTGTGCGGAAGTCTAAATTACCTTTTTGAGAAAAAAGAGGGATTTTCAAATGTGTCTTAAAGGCGTGATGCATGCGAAAGATTTTGAAAATAATTTATTTTTTTTTTGAAAACATTTTTGAAAATATTTTGAAAGCATGTAAGCATATAAGATTTGAACAGTTCAAGTTATTGTAATGGAGGACTGCCAACCTTTTAAAATATCACAAATCCACGGTCCCACAGTCAAACTTTGAATCTTTTCTTGCACGGTCAAACCAACAGTGATATATCAAAGCAGGACAAATGTACACAAGGAAACAAACACAAAACACACAAAGTTTCAAGTATTGGGACGGAAGATTGACCCGCGAAAGCTATAAGAAAAACAAGTTTTATTATTTTTTATTCTTTTTTTTTTTGAAAAAAAATGAGTTTTTTTTTTAGCTCAATCCCCAGCGGAGTCGCCACTGTGATATACTCGATTTGGCGCCCGACAAACTTGGGATGTTTGAAAAGATTTTTGGATTGGGTAAATCTTTAGCAGAATTAAAAAATGAACGGAGTCGCCACGCCATTTTAGTTTAGGGCCAAAACTTTGAAAAAAGCCCGAAAGTAGAGAAACGAGTCTGGAGGTCACGTTACACTCCGGGAAGAACATATGATGTTCACCCGAAATGCCTCGTATGACGAGTCTACCTTACTTGAAATAGTGTGTGTGTGTGTGTGTGTGTGTGTTTTGAAAAAGGGTTTGAGTTAAAAGGACTTTCTGAAAATAAAAGGAAACTAAGGGATTGGACTGAAAAATAGTTTAAAAAAGAAGTGATGAAACTGAAAAACAATAGAAACTGAAAACTGTTTACAGATGATAATGTCATCCACGTGGATGAGTTTGTAGTGCAACATCATCCACTCGGACTAGCCTGCAAGTTAAATATTTTACATTTTCCTAATTAATCACTGTAATTTCCAAAAACTTAATTGAATTTATAGGACTTAACTGGAACTGTAACTGAAGAAACAAAAAACTAAGGAATGTTTGGATTTTTGGCACCCATGCTTGTCCTCTCTTTCCCTAGACTTTGATTGGTGGTCATTAGTGATGAATCCACTTAATCAAGCCATCCAGGGGGTACATAGGACTTGAAAACATGTCATTTGCAAAGGAAAAGGGGGATTTGACATAAAAGTAAGTTAATAAGCAAAGGTTAGGTCAAGATGTATCAACTTTAGAGGAAGATCTCTAAGGTGGTCACAAGGAGGACCATTCTTGAGATCTATGCTCAAGTGTATCTCTTACATCATTGTGTGACCCAAATATGTACGTCTTAAGGATGTACATCCATGGAAAAGGTTCCAAGGTGAACATCTTAGATTAGGGGTAAGACATTTATAAGGAAGTAATATGGACCATTTGAAGTGATCATCTATGGAGATTGACTCCAAGGTGACCATATTTTAGGTCAAGTAAACAAGTAAAGACTAGTTAATGTAAAAGGGGATAAGGGAAATACATAATAAAAATGTGAATCCTTGTAGAGAATCATCCATGGAGATGAACTCCATGGAGATCCTCCTGGATCCTAGGACAAAGGGGGAGGGGAGGTGAGCAACAAGTAAGTAAGTAAGACTACATCATTTAAGCATGAAATGTATGCATGAATGAAGAGGGTTTAAGGAGGGAGAGTGAGGTTTTACCAATGATTGTACCCTAATTCTTAGATTAGAGTTTAGGGTGTGAGGATTGCATGGTTTGTGTTTGGTTTGGTAGTGGAATTTGGTGTTGGATTTTGTGTGGGAGGATTGTTTAAGGCTGTCTTGGGAATGAATTCCGGCATAGTGGGTATCATGCAGTGAGACCCTTTCTCCAAAATGCACATTGTGCTAAATAAAGGTATAGGAATAGTAGTCACTTGTCTCAAGAAGTCCATACTTAGCACCACTTTGAAGTCATCTATCGGTGCAACTGAGAAGTCTACTTGGCCCTTCCAAGTCCCCAACTTTAACTCCACACCTCTTGCTACTCAATTAAGTGGTTGGGCTTTAGAATTCATGGTCTTGAGCCATCCGTCACCCTTTGACATTTGTAAACCTAACTTCTCGGCCTCGTCTTTAGTGACAAAGTTGTGTGTTGCACCCGTGTCAACTAATTCTTTGGTTGGCTTCCCATTGACAATCGCTTCGTTATACATTAGCCCCTTGCTTGTCTTTGTAAGTGTTGGCTTGACTTTGAGTGCATTGAACAATTGTAGCGAACCCATGTGGGTTGACTCTTCCTAGTTAGACTCCATCTCTTGTTGCTCTACCATAGCGGACAAGGATCCTAACTTTGGACAATCATTCATTGCATGCGGCCCCTTGTACACATAGCGAACCTATGTGGGTTGACTCTTCCTAGTTAGTCCACCGGGTTGGTCCGTTGGAACTCCGTGAGTGACTCGGCCGCTGCGATGGCCTCGTCCACTGACCTTATCTACCTCGATGTAGTTCTTGATTAGCCCAATTTTGCAATCCATCCACAAAATAGAACCGCAAGTCTTCATCGGAAATGTTGGGGATTTGAAGCATTAAAGTGGTGAACTCCTTGACATAGTCTTGGATGCCACGCCTTTGCTTCAACTCCCTATGTTTCTTCCTTGCTTCATATACCACATTCTCGGGGTAGAAGTGCCACTTGAGTTCCTTCTTGAAATCCGAACTTTTTCCCAAAATGTCACTTTTTCAGAAAGTATTTCCCAATATGTCACACTTTTAAAAGTATTGACCAGAATAGCCTAGTTTTTAGAAATCGCGATTGGCAACTGCGTTTTCAAAGTTGAATTCGCAGTTGCCAACCGCATTTAAAAAAATTAGAAAAATTATAAACACGTAGTTGCCAACTGCAAATTCATTAATGAAAATGCAGTTGCTAACCGCGAATTCTAAAAAACTAGGCTATTCTGGTCAATACTTTTAAAAGTGTGACATTTTGGGAAATACTTTTTGAAACAGTGTCATTTTGAGAAAAAAATTCATTGAAATCCTCCCATGTATCAATTTGGCAATCACCCCTTTCAATATCCGCATGTTTTCTATGCCACCAGAGCATAGCGGTATCCGTGAGATAGCGAAAAGCGGGCTTCACCTTAGTTGCGTCATCCACCACGTTAAGACTCTCGAAATATTGCTCTATGTTCCAAAGGAAGTTCTCAACCTCCTTAGCATCCCTCTTCCCATTGAAGCTATTGGGTTTGGGACACTCCATCCTTGGAACATAGGCAACACGATTGAATTCTCCAGCAGCGGCAGCGCATTTGCACAAAGCCAAGTCTTCCTGCATCCCCTCGACGCTAACACGAAGAGCTTGGATTGATTCATTCACTTGGATCTCAAAATTATTGAAACGTTCCTCCAACAGAACATCCGCATTGACATAAGTTTGAAGATCCTCCTTGTTCTTGTCAAGTTGCTTAAGGACGTGTTCCTCGAGTGTCCCCATTGTGTGCTCGAGAATTGCCACCTTTTCATCAAGCTCCCCCACGGCCCTCTCCAATGCAACCTCGATGTTTCTATCCATTTCTTTTGGATCACAACCAAGAACAACTTAACGTTGCTCTGATAACAATTGTCACTGACTTGTTCTCTTAACAACAAACCGTGCGGCCTTAGCTCTTTTTTTGCCCCTCGCAGTAGCTAAGTCAGCCTAGTCGACCTCTTGTCGTGTGCTAAAAGATTTGCTAGAGAGTTAAGTAAAGAAGGCAAGAGAGAATATGAGAGAATAACTTGTATTGCTCAAGAATGTTTACAACTTCATGGATGGCTTGGCCAAATGAGACCTCCCCTTTATATAGGCATCCACCTCCTCTATGGATGGCTAGGATTTATTTACGTGAATAGCCTAGATCTAGTCTCTAGAATATTCTCTAAGAACTATCTAGGTTATTTACAAGTGTAGTATAAGGTTGAGGGTTCTAGAATAATCCCTCATACTCTTGCATGATTCTAAGACTTTCTTGAAATAGTTGGAATGATGCGGAATATTCTAGAAATGTTAGCCTTCTTAGCATGCCAACTAGTCAAAGTGTGACATTATGCACATATAACAAAACTACTACTCCCCCCGTCCCAAAATTAACTTGATAACAATCCACAAATGTTTATTTTTCCAAGAAAAACAGAGTTGTATCTTTTGTACCTTCTACCTTGAGCATATTCTGATATGATCCATCTTCTATAGCCTTGTGCTTCACCAGTACTCTAGCCCCAAAATGAGCATTTTTTGTAGTAACTTCTCTCAGCAATCTTTTATATCCCAAAAGCACTTGCAAATAGTATAGTACGAACGTAAATGGCTTTCATGATGCCCAATATTGTCAAAAAAAATCCACAGTTTCTTAAGATATAGCGTATCATCCAAGACTCTTAAAATATTTGCTTTGAAATGGCACCCTATGGTTGTGACTGGCTCATATTTCTGCCCAACCCTGACCACCCGCCGCTGCCACTGGTGGTGGTGGTGGCATCTGAGCCTTGACCCCTTCTTCACCATACTGATAACACGCTGCTCTCTTATTGAGATCACTCAGAACCTGACAAAAATCACAGAAAGAACAAAAGTCCACGAACATAACCAATCAATTGAGGCATCTGCAATCGGAAACAAAGAAAAAATCACAGATTAAACAAAAAGAGAGAATCCAAGCATGCCGGCAGAAAAAAAAACTCAAAATATTTATGATTAATCAAAATCAATAGAAACACCTAAAAGAGGAATCCACATAAATCAGGCAGTTAATCTATGAATTAATCAATCAATCCAATGTGGTGCATTCTCTGTGTGTGAAACATAGACATACGTCATAAATTCAGAAATAAGCTTGAAGTGTGATCCAGCCACTGTAAGTTACAGCTAAACAAAATATAAATTGGTTGGTGATCCGAGTCAAGTGGGATGACAGCTGGAATTAAGCATACCTAGTTAAACTGATACATACCACATTCATAAACATCTCAACAAGGCTAATACATCATAACAACAGTGCTTGCCCACGAAGCTTCATATTTAAACCCAAGACGTGGTAGCCCAATGCCATTAGGAAACCTTGCAAAGTACTCATGAGCATTGTGCATCATATTTGTACCATCATTGGAATGAGCCCACAAAGGTGAATCCATAGTAGCCAATGTCACCTCAGTCATGGCCTTAAGAGCAAGCTGAAGTCTAAATGTTTTCTCAGCCTCATAAGCTGATCTACCAACCTCCCAAAACACATCTGCTGCTTCTTAAGCCACACTGGCTACTGGCTGCTCTGAAAGGTTTGCTTGAACTACATCACTTGAATGAGGAAAAAGCATAGGGACTCCATCAGGGAAGGTCAAGTAAGGCCTGCCCACAACTTTGAAGCTATTTCTGATAAGCGATTAATCTGAAAACAAACATAAGCAAATAGTTTAGCATTATTTTACAGTCTGATAATTAATTCAATGAGTAAAAATATTCTGATACGTGCCTCTTCACGTTGCGTTGATTGAGCAGGTTACTCAATCTGCTTGGTTCAAGGCAAGCATAGATGTGGAGCACGAGGCATTTCTTTCCCTCTGGTTGAGCAGGTTTGTTTTTCCAACTACGTCAGAATTGGAGAGAGCTCTCTTTGGAGTTAGAGCACCGAATATATAACTGACTGCTCATGCAGATGGTGATGCCTTAGCTAAACAAATTGCAAATTGGTCGGTGATCTGAGTCACAATGGGATGGTTGATGGAAGTAAGCATACCTAGTTAAGCAAAGAAGTACGCATAAGAAACTGTAGAGTAAAAATACATGCCTTAATAGGAAATTTTGAAGGTACATGTCAGCACTGGTTGCAACCAAGAAAAAACTAATGAAAAAATGGCAACCGCCGCCTCAGAAAAATTCAAACAAATAGTAATATTATTTAAAAAAGTCAAGACAATACAAGAACATCAGAAAATAATTCTTACAGAGAGTTTCATAAGGTATACACTTGCATCCTTTTTAGCAGAGATAACGTCATCAGTTTTCTAAAGAAAATATTTAAACCAGATAGACATTATTACCGAATCTAATCTGACCTACTGTGGAAAAGAATACACAAGAATTTAAAATTCAGATTAAATAACATTTACCCCCAAAGTATCCACCAAATCACACTTTGCACCCCAGCGTGAAAAGTGGGTTTGTTTGGTACTTAAATTTTAAAATCATCCCAATTTACCCCTTGGCACTTTCCAAATCGTCACTCTTTACCTCCTAATCAAGTGATTTTCAAGGGGGAAAAGTAGGACGATTAAAATTACCAAACAGACCCACTTTTCTAACTGGAGACACAGTTGGGCAAAGAAATCACCAAGAATTACACTTAAAGTAAGCAGATCTACAAGCAGTGAACATGGTGAATTTGAAGGTGGGAGATATATTCAAAGTGTAGGATGGTGGCTCGACATTCTACTGGCGAGGCGGGCGCCCCATCTAGGATGAGGCGGGCGCATGGACAGCCTTAGCTAGGGCCGAGGATTGAGGGCCTGAGGAGGCCGCATGGTAGCCTATGGGGCGGGCGCATCAGAGGCAATAGCCAAGGTCTTGGGATGCCGTCACCAGGCGGGCGCCCGGATCAGATGAGGCGTGCGCCTCAATGCCAGCGGGGGGTTTTGGGCAGACGGGCTTTTGGGCAGACAGGCTTTTGGGTTATTTAGTCTTCGGTTTGGGCTAGGGTTTGTATCATATAAATATAGATTGTAACCCTATGTAACTTAAGAAGATTATTGCACATAATAATACAAATGCATAGTTCAAAACCCCAAACAATTACATCTCTTTCTCTTTTCGATTTCTCAATTGCTTGTGTGTGTTCTTGGTTTTGTCGATTAGCTTCCGCTGCGATTGCACAACAACTGGTATCAGAGCACGGCTGCGATGGCTGGCGTTAAATCTATCACCGTGAAGTCCGATGTTCAGAAATTTGATGGGCATGGAAACTTTGCATTGTGGCAAAGGAGGGTGAAGGATTTTCTGGTTCAAGCAGGCTTGGGAAAAGTTCTTCGATATTTGACTAAACCCGATGATATCGAAGAAGGACCATGGAAGGAGTTGCAATAATGGGCTGTGTTAGGACCTAACTATGTAAGCCACATAGTTATAATAGGTTTTGACAAAGAAATATATCATATGTTATCTGACAGCCAAGATAACATATGACCTTGAACAGCTAAGACCTCAAAATCAAACTGCATCTCTATTTATATCAACTGGACAGCTATGGTTCAATCAACCTACAAAGATATCACTCAAAACCTCTCTTGTACATTAATGTATCTTAATTACATGTGTAGTATGATGTATTACATAAGGCCTAATCCTTCTAGATCAGAACTTAGCTCTGACAGCTAAGGTTCTCTCACAGCAAAGGTTTCACTCCTCAACAGCTATGATCTTCAACATCAACAGCTATGAAGAATTCCTGTGATGACCAATATGTGCCTTGTCCAAATCTCTCCATACAGATGTTGCCAGCTCATCTCCATGAAGATCACATGCCTGGTTGCAGATTCCAGCTATTTTATTCTCCAGTCAACAAAGGCTCTAAATGCAACTCCAACATGCATTTACTCCCTTGTCTCCTTGTCTCCTCCAACGGCTATTTCCAAGCCTATAAAAGGAACTCTCCAAGACTGAAGACCTTACCCCTTTTTACACACAACTTCTACAAACCTTGCATCCAAACCTTCTCAACCTGCAACCAATAATCAAAACAATATTAAGACACTTGTAACTGATCTCAGGTGTATAAACTGATTTGTAAGAACCCCTTAAGGCCCGACTTTAAGTGGGTAGTGTGAATAGCTCAGTGTAGAGCTTGATCCCTAATAGACTGTACTTATTAGGAAGAGGAAGTTCAAGGAACTTGCCTATTCAATCCTTTGTAAATCTTAACGGGAACTAGATTTTAGTGGATTGATCTCACTTGTCAAGGTTGACAGTGAGGGTGGACGTAGGATGAGTGAACTCTGAACCACCTTAAAACTCCTTGTGTTCAATTGGTATTATCACACAACACACACACACATATACACACACCTACACTATTCACTTGTCTTTACATTATTTCAAACACTTTTATTCCGCTGCACAATTAAACTCCAATCTTTAAAACCAGTTAACCTCGATGCCTAAGATTTCACCTCAGCTGTCAAACCTTAACTGCCTAACCTTTAATTTGATCTAAGCAAACAGGACCTTTCAATTGGTATCAGAGCTTGTCTTCACACACAAAAGTCTAACAACTTGTGAAGGATCAACTACCAACCCATCATGCCTCAACTAAGGAGAAATAATGAGAAAGACATTCCCCATATTGATGACTGTGGATCATTTGAAATATATGCATCAAAAATTAAAACATACCTTGATGCCAATAGTATTTGGAATTGGTATGCCCTTGAAAATGAAGTCATATACCCTATATCTGTTGATACAAATGGTGGACCTAGCAAAGTAAAATCTCCAGAATTCTGGACAGATTCAGAAAGACAGCTAGTCAGTGCCAACCTTAAAGTCAAAAACATACTCCAAAAGAGTGTTAATGACTCTCTTGCTCAAGAAATTGCCAAGGAACCATCTGCAAAGGCTGCTTGGGAACTCATTTATACCAAATTCCAAAAACACACTAGTGTTAGAACACAAAACCTATACAACCTTCTTAGACAACTTGACAACTTCAAATTCTACCCTGGTGAGAAAGTAAGTGCTGCAAAACCAAGGTTTGAAGACTTGGTAAGATCCATTGCTGATCATGGTAAAACTTTTGAGAATCAAGACTTGTGTCTCAAAATATACTCCAACCTTCCTCTAGAATATGAGAAGGTAGCTTTGCCAATAAGAGAAGGCTCAGAATGGAGCACCATGACTGTTGAACAATACTTTGGTAAACTTGAAGCCTATGAACTAGAAGGAATGATAAAACTTCAACCTGTTCCCTCCATTTCACAAACTCTTGCCTTAGCTGCCCAAGAAACCACCCAAAAATCAATTACCCAACAAGATATTGATTTTATGGGTCTTCTCTCTCTCCAAAAAGTAAACCTTCCCTCAAATAACCTCTCTCAAGGAGATCTACCAAGCCTCATATCCATGGCTGTCAGAAACACCTTGAGAGCACATAAGAAGTCCTTTGAGAGAAGCTATAGCCCATCCACCTCTGATCAAGAGAACCCTAAAAAGAAAGTTGAATGCTTCAACTGTAAGAAGCTTGGACATTACTCCTCTGACTGTCTTGAACCAAGGAAACCTAGGGAAAATCAGACAGCTAAGAAATTCTCATACTCTAAAGAGATAATTCATAGTTCAAGATGCAACTGCTACAATTGCACAAAGAAGAAGAATGAGAAGAATAAAGAGCAAGTATTGATTGCTGACTCATCCAAGTTCAGTGATGAGGAATGTGAGTACAGTGACTCTGAAAGTGAAGGAGAAGAAGCAATGATATGCTTGATGGCTGGAGATGATGAAGACTCAGACAATGAAGAGGATCTTGAAGCCTTAGCTGTTGCTAAGGAACTAAAACAGGTACCTCAATTCAATACCTTAAATAATGAAGAATTTAAACAATTAGTCAGTACTTTATTAATTCAAATAAAAAGACACCAAACTGGCTTTGCTTCATTGCTCACTGACAATCTATCCCAAAGGAAGACCATTGAGAACCTTGAAAAAGCCAATCAAGGTCCGAAAGTCCAAAACCTTATGCTTGAAAAAGCCAATGAAGAGCCGATACCAGAATTCCAAACTTCGAAACCAACATCAATCTTGAAAAGGAAAATGAATCCTTCAGAAAGAAGTTTGAAACCTGGAACAGCTCTGGAGAAGCCTTGACCCACTTTAGCTACAACCAAAGACACCCAAGTGACAAATCAGGAATTGGAGCTAACAATCCTACTATGTACGCATATACCCCTCTTACTGATGAAAGGGCAATTGACAAGATGGTTCTTGAAAGCATGAACTATGTCAAAGCCCAAGAAAATGTTTATCCTATCCAAACCAAGGAAGATCTCAAGGAAAAAGGAAAAAGGAATGAAGCTAGCTCCAGCCACACTGATGTATCAACTCCAGATAGCCCCACTCACACTGATAAATCTCATATAGCAAGCTCAAGTCAACCAAAAGGAAAAGGAGAACAAGCAAGCAAAAGTAAATACATATGGCAAAAGAAAGGAATCAAGGAGCAAATGAAGGAAAACCAACCAAGACATGGTGGACAGCAGAGGTCTCCTAAACAATCAAGACATGGTGGACAGCAGAGGTCTCCTAGACAACCAAGACATGGTGGACAGCAGAGGTTTCCTAGATAGCCAAGTTATGGTGAACAGCTGAGGTCTCCAAGACAGCAAAGATTCTATGATCATCACTCATATGCCAAACCTCAAAGACCTAACTGGCCATTCTCTACTGGAAGAAACCATGCCCAACACAATACCTCTCCTAGATCATCTCTTAATTCCCCAAGCCATTCTCAGTTTCATAACCAAAATCAATTCTCTTCTCCCAACCAATTTCTTAATCAAACCCAACCTATTGCTCCTACTCCCTATATGCTGCAAATCATGGGATATTATAATGCCCTAAACCAGTACTTTGGAAAGAGAGCAATGAACAAAGCTAGGGTACCAAAGAAATTCTAATCCTTTGGACCCAAAAGAATAAAGGGTACCATAAATGTATTTTTTTGTTTTGTAGGAACCTAGGAAAGGAATATGGTACTTGGACAGTGGATGCAGCAGGCACATGACTTACAACAAGGAGTGGCTACAACATTATGTCCCCAAAAATGGTCCAAATGTAACTTTTGGTGACAATTCTCAAGCCAAAGTCAAAGGATCGGGAAACCTTGTTACTAATGATATTATTTTCACTAATGTATCTTATGTAGAGGGTCTCAAGCACAATTTGATTAGCCTTAGTCAGATTTGTGATAAGGGATATCATGTTGTATGTTCCAAGAACCACTGCACTGTCAAGGATGTCAACAACAAATCAATCCTCACTGGAATAAGAAAAGGCAATCTCTACTGTCTAAACCTAGAAATTGTGGATTCCTCAGATGCCCATTTCCTACTCTCCTTCGGTCAATCTGACATGTCTTGGTTATGGCACAAAAGATTAGCTCACCTAAACCTGAAAAGCATCTCAAAACTAGCCAACTCCAACCTAGTAAAAGGCCTACCCAAAATACCCTTCAAAAAGGACAAGCTATGCAAAGCTTGTCAATGTGGAAAACAAAAGAAAACCTCCTTCACTGCCAAAACCAGACTAGATACCTCTAAACCTCTTCAACTTCTTCACATGGACCTTTTTGGACCTATCAGAACTAGATCTCTTGGTGGAAAGAGATACTCTCTTGTTGTAGTTGATGACTACACTAGATTTACTTGGATCATCCTTCTTGAATCCAAAAGAGATACTTTGGAACAACTTGTCAAATTGTTCAATAAAATTCAAAACCAAAAAGGTTTATCCATCATCAAAATTAGATTAGATCATGGTAAGGAATTTGAGAACACTGGTGTTGAAGAATACTGTGATCAAAAAGGGATTGAGCACAACTTTTCTGCTCATAGAACTCCTCAAAGAAATGGAGTTGCAGAAAGAAAGAATAGAACAATTTGTGAGGCAAAGAAGGTCTATGCCGTCGAGCACAACCTTCCTAAATATTTTTGGGGTGAAGCAAGAACCACCGCCGTCTATGTTCGTAAACAAGACCCTCATCAACAAGTTTCACTCCAAGACTCCCTATGAACTTTGGAATGGAAGAACACCAACCATTTCATACTTCCATGGCTTTGGAAGTAGATGCTTCATACACAACAATGGGAAAAATAATCTTGACAAATTTGATTCAAAAAGTGATGAAGGAATTTTCCTTGGATACTCCAACACTAGCAAAGCCTATAGGGTTTACAACAAAAGAAGACTTGTTGTAGAGAAATCAATTCATGTAGACTTTGATGAAAATAATGACCAAAGTCACACTGAGCTATGTGATTTTGATGAAGCTGTGGGCAACTCAGATAACCTACCTGAGGTTTCTCCTGTTCATGACCCCTCATGTCTCATTCCTAAAGAAGATTCACCTTCCCTTCCTTATATAGTGCCCAAAGACACAAATAAACATTCAACTTTGCCTGACAGTCATGAATCCTCTCTCAACAGCAAAGGTGCATCTGACAGCCATGATGCATCATCTAACCTTCCTTCATCCAATCATCAAAATCCCCTTGAAGAAAGACCCTATCCAACCTGATAACAACTCCTCTCAATTTAATTCCTCAACCTGAAATCATTACCCACATTATCCCTCCAAACAAAAACATCTATATAGATCTTCCTATACACAAAATGGACATACCACCTGACATGCCTGTTCTTGACTCTCTAATGAGTGCCTTCATCTCTCAAATTGAACCCAAAAAGATAAATGAAGCCCTTCAAGACCCAGATTGGATAGAATCAATGGAGGAAGAATTGGAGCAATTTGAAAGAAATAAAGTTTGGAAGCTTGTTCCTAAGCCAAAGAATCAAACTGTCATTGGAACAAGATGGGTTTTTAGGAATAAGATGAATGAAGAAGGAGTTGTAATAAGAAACAAAGCTAGACTGGTTGCTCAAGGATACAGACAAGAAGAAGGAATTGACTATGATGAGACTTTTGCACCAGTTGCTAGACTTGAAGCTATAAGGTTATTTCTTGCCTATGCTTCATTCAAGAAGATGAAAGTGTTTCAGATGGATGTCAAAAGTGCATTTCTGAATGGAGTCCTAAATGAAAAGGTGTTTGTATCTCAACCTCCTGGATTTGAGCATCCCAAGTTTCCTGATCATGTATATAAATTGGACAAAGCTCTATATGGTCTTAAACAAGCACCAAGAGCTTGGTATGACACCCTATCTAGATATCTCCTTGGTAAAGGATTTACCAAGGGCCATATTGATAACACTTTGTTTATCAAAAATATGGAGATGATCAGTTGCTCATCCAAGTCTATGTTGATGACATCATTTTTGGATCATCAAATGAGGACTTGTGCACCGAATTTGGGAACATTATGAAAGACCAGCTTGAAATGAGCATGATTGGTGAGCTCACTTTCTTCTTGGGTCTTCAAGTCAAGCAAATGGAGGAAGGAATATTCATTAACCAAGCTAAATACACAAGGGATATGATCAAAAAGTTTGATATGCACCGCTTCACCGCCAAAACTCCCTTGTCAACCACAACCAAACTTCATGCCGATCCCGATGGCCAAAGTGTAAATCCAACACTTTACGAAGGTTACATTGGATCCCTTCTCTATGTAACAACTTCAAGACCCGACATTATGTTTAGTGTCTATCTTTGTGCTAGATTTCAGTGCAAATCCCAAGGAGTCTCATCTCTCTCGTCAAGAGAATTTTGAGATATCTCAAAGGAACTCCCGATTATGGATTATGGTATCCTACCGAATCCCCATTTTCTTTAATTGGATTCACCGATTCTCGACTATGCCGGGTGTAACCTAGATAGAAAGTCCACAAGTGGTGGATGCCAATTTATTGGATCTAGAATCATTTCATGGTCAAGTAAAAAGCAAACCTCGCAGCAACCTCAACAAACGAGGCCGAATATATTGCCGCCGGTTTGTGTTGTTCACAAATACTTTACCTCAAAAGTCAATTACAAGACTTTGGAATTGAACCGTCCCAACATTCCAATCTTTTGTGACAACTCAAGTACCATTGCCATGACAAAACCCCGTCCAACACTCAAAGACAAAGCATATTGAGGTCGACATCACTTCATCGTAGACCATGTTGAAAAAGGAAACATTAGTCTTGCAAAAGTGTGTACCGAGAATAATGTCTCCGACATCCTAACTAAGGCTATGGATGAGAAAAGATTTGAGATGTTAAGAGCAATGCTAGGCATGATTAATCTAACAAAATAAAAGACTCTTATTCATTAGAATAAACCATTTCCTATGGCCGCCGTCAACAACATTGTCCGATAGCCTAACCTTTTTCTCAATTCAAAAGCTTCTTACACATCAAAACAAAACCTCATTTCTACCTTATAGTAAATTCAAACACCATAAAAACAAGCCTAAATCCATATTACCAAAAGCTTCATCAACCCTCCTTCTCATCTCAAAGAAGCACCTCTCGAAAAGCCTTGACAGCCTAAGGACTGTCAATCCCGTTTATCCCATAGCCGATCTTGGAAGCAATCATCCCCATATCCTCTATCACTATAAATAATGTCCGGAGCTTGATATGCACTCTCTTTGATATCTCCATATCTCTCCAACCAAACAGGTGCCTTTCCATAAATGGATCAATAGCAGAGGTTGAGAACTGCAAAGAAGGACAGACCCTCCTTGGCCACCACTCTTCAACTGCATTATAGGGAGGATACTCACTAAGTGGTGAGATAAAGCTGAAGGTACCTGAAGAATTTGCACTTGCCTCGTGCAATGATAGCTTGATCGACCGAGGACCTTCATCCTCCTCACCATTTAGAGCACTGGACTCAAACACTTGAGAAATTGAGAAAACAACTTCATATAGACTTTGGAAGGAGAACTTTGCACTCCCGCAAAGTTATCTCCGTTCCTCAAGAACTGCTTTGGCTAAGAGTTAGAGAATCTCGGTGACAGTGAATTCCTTGACAGTTTATGAAATCGTTGACCAATTTGTGTGTCAACCTTAATCCTTTCATCACCGTCAAGCTTCACTAGCTCTCCCAAGGTATAAACCCTTTCCACCTTGTCCTTAAATGGCCTACTTGATTCTCCTTCTCTCTCTCCTTCCTCGACAGCCTAACCTTAGCCGTCGATCACCGGTTCCCTTCAACTATCTTAGCCTTACCCTTACTTTTTGCTTTCTCTCTCAACCTATTTTCCTCACCTTCCAAAAGTGCTAATCTCTCCTCCTCCCAAAACTTCTTCCTTATCTCTCTCTCCTTCAACTCCTCCTCCTTATTGGGATCATCTTTTAGTATTTGATCCACCTCCTGCTCCAAACCTATATCGCTTGGAGCCTATATGACAGAAACTCCCTCTCAAACCTTGCCTCTCTTGTTTCATCTACCCTTGGACTTTGAAAAACAAGTCTCTTTGCAGTCTTAGCCATTTTGCTAGGACTGAACTTTGAAACAAGTCTTCCCATTTGCTATGAATGAAATGGATTTGGTAAATTTCTTCATCTCGAACCATTATCTTTTATAGGCAAATTCAGCCAATCAAATTAGTGGCAATGATCATTCAAAATAGACTTGGCTGGTAATTAAGTCTCGATGCCTATGAATTTAGCTCTTGCCAAATCGAGGAAGTGTTTGGAACTTGCCACTAACAAATATTCATTAATTTCTCTCGTTTATTCCTCCGAAATTTCGTCTTTGTGTACGGAAATAACTCCCTTGTTTTGTGGGAGTTATTGTACATGTAATGAGTAGTGGGACAAAAAACACTATTCATGAACAAATACTATCTTAAATGCTATCTTTTAACCGTTACACTAACCCACGTATTAGCCGCTCAAACAAACTCAAATTCCCTCCCTTAACTATCATTTAACCTTGCGAACTAATCCCTCGCTTAACAATCACCTTTCTCTCTTCCAAATTCATTCTTTGATTCCCTCGTTTTTGTCTCATAAACCCTAAAAACTTTCTGTTCTAAGTTCAAACATGTCTTACCCGTAAGCCCATGGATACTTCATCAAACCCGAGTTCTATGAGCACAATGTTGGAGCTCTCATCAAAGAACTCTTGGAATCCAATCATCTCTCGCAATATGATGGAAGCTCAACCTCCTATTTATGAGAAGCTGTGCAGAGAGATTTTTATGAAAGGAGAAAGACAATCAACTGGGCAATCAAAACCACCATTGAAGGTACCGAAATCAATGTGACCCCAAGATTGTGTCCAAGGTTTACAACATCCCTATCAAAAGCAATGGTGTTTCAAATCTCCGGAATAGGAAAGACAACAACCCGGAACCATTCTACAAAAGGTTCTTTGACAAACCAAGCTGTAATTATCTATTGGTTCAGACAAACCAATCAAAAAGAAGGAACTTGATCTGCTCAAATCAACCCTAATGGATGTTGTCATCAAAGGGTTTGATGGAAAGCAATCATCATTTGATCAAATAAGTCCTAATGAATGGAAGCAAGCCCTAAGTTTGATAACCAAAGAAGTAAACTGGAGTGTTGCTTTACTTCACAACTTTCAATTAGCCATTTCTCCCTCTCCCTGGAAATACAAGAAACAAAATCCAAGGATGAACAATTTCGTATTCATGAGTGGAATTCTCCATCACCTTATTCCAAGGCTGAATCCTCCCTAAAGGATGAGTGGCTTGAGTCCGCATCTCTAGTATCAACCGTAAGCTTCAACTTGAGCACCTTCAAACCGAAGGGTAAGAAGAAATTAGAGCTTGGGGACAGCTTCCGAGAATTTTGATGAAGCCTCTCAAAGATTGAAAAAGAAAACTCGAGAAGGATATGAAGATATGGCAGGATTAGTAAACATGGTGAATGACAAAAGATCCAAGAGAAAGCATGACAAAGGTGTTGTCATAAAAGAAAGAGCTCAAGAGACTTCTCCTTCCAAAATCAAAAGAAGAAAAAGCCTAGCCAAGATGAAGAGAACTGGAAGGGAAAGAAGCTTAGTAAAGGAAAGCAAATCCAAGAAGAGGAAGCCGTTGAGCAAGAAAGTGCTCAAGGAACCGACAAAGGGAAGATGGTAGTCGAAGAGCAAGCCGACAGTGAAGATACTCGCCGATCCTATTTTCAAGGACATTGATGAATATGATGGTGAAGAGGAAGAAATCCCTGATGTTGTGTATGCCGGTGAAGCTCAAGGTGATGAGTTTGATGAAGATATGAGAAGAGCCGTTGTTGAGTCACTAATGGAAGTAAGGACGGCCTAAGGTTGGACAGACATATCCGGGACGGCCATGGAAGCTTCATCTCTCGATGCCTAAGGTTGTCTCAAGTGCCGAAACCCCATCCAAGGTAACCTCTAAGCCTTCTCTTACTCTCGCATTTTCTCTAGGAAGAGAAAAGCAGATAAAGATGCTCCCCATCCAAAAAGTTGAAACCAACCACTCCTCAACCCTCCTCATCCAAAGACCAATCTAGTTCACCTCATGACTCTACGTGGCTCAAGGCATCCTAAATCTTAATCCCTCTAACATTAGTCCAAATGAGCCAAGTGTTGAAAAAGATAGGGGAATAGCTCTAGCTACGAAAAGGATGAGCCTACTGTTAAGGGGGAATAAAAGTCCTATGTCTCCCATTCCGACAGCCTATCCCTCTCTCCACCAAGAATCTCCTCTCGATAGTCCCTCGCATCCTTCCCCCATCCCCGAAAACATTTTCAAAGCATCCGAAGGACTTTCCTTAGAGGATCCCAAGCATGTCCCCGTTGTTACCTATTACTTGAGACAAGTGCTAACAGAGGAAGAAACTCAAAAAGCCTTGAAACTTATCAAAAACAGAGATTTGTCCAAGAAAGCTAGCATTCCCGCACCCGAACCCATTCCCGAACTCCGAACCTCAATCCAAGTTTGTTGAATCTGTTCAAATGCAAGAACCTCATGTTGTTACCCAAGATACCGAGCCCCAACCCGATCTTGAAACCGAACCCCAACCCGATCTTGAAACCGAACCTCAACCCGATCTTGAACCGTAACCTCAACTCCGATCAAGAATCTCAATTTAAACCTAGTGAGCCTGATCAAAACCAAGAAACTGTTGATCCCTCCCTTGAATCTGAAATCCTTCCTACTTATGAACCTTGGATTTTAGATTGTGACATTAACTTTTCCTTCCCCTCTATCATGGCTGCCCACCAAAGATTGAAGGATATTTCCCATTTCCCTGAAATTGCCAATCCTCACCTAGTCTCCAATCCTTGGCTGTTAAGCAAAAATTCCATTATGATTCATGCAAGGAATAGATGTGGCCTCATAGTGTTTGCCCATGAAGAATGGAAAAAGTACAGAATAGCTCTCCCAAACTCCTTCTTTCACAAAGCCCCCTTGCTACCAAACTTTATGGATATCTCTACCATAATAGATTGGGAAATTCGTTCTCGACTTCTCTCTTCAAATATCAATGAATGCATTTATATGTCTTCATCCCTGGTGTATGCCCTATGCATTGAGCTTGCCAAAGAAATGTATTGGAGGATATGCCTCAATAAATCCATTATCATGGATGTCATTGCAAGACCAAGCCTGACAGCTATGTTTCCCCCTTCATCTTCAGTACCCTCTTCATTCATCCCCCTAAACACAAGATCTCTCCAATCCAACCTTCCTCCAAACTTCAATCCTTCAACTTTTGTACCCCCATATCATGTGACCATTACAGACATGCAAAGATTTACAAGGTCAATGATAACCAAGATGAGACACATTTTGGAAGTCTCAACTGTGTCAAAATCTGAGAGGAAGGCCTCCAAAGAAAAGGCCATTGAATCTGATGAAGAAGCCTGTGAACCTGGGAAAAAGAGCCTCTGGTGCTGCTCCAAATGTGATTGTGTCAAGTGATGATGAAGATAGTGCTCCTGTGATGAAACAGCATCAACTCTCAACCTCTACTGTTCTCACTGTCTCAACTAATCCACCTCTACATCAAACTCAACAACCCATCTCTCTTCAATCAAACCCCTTCTTTTCTAACCTATTTGCAGGAACAAGGGGTCAGAGCTCAAAACCAAAGAAGGCTCCCTTATGGGGTACTATGAGATTGAGAAATGATGAAGAACCTCTGTCCAAAGCTGTTCTCAAGGAAAGGCAAAACCAAACCTTCACCTATAATGATGAGATGAGCTGGGAATGGAACAATGAGATGTACTACAGAGGTGTTGAGGACAAGATGAAGAGAGTGCTACTTGCAGAAAGAGAGGAGATCCTTGCAGCAAGAAGAGAAAGAGATGAATTTTCTTAAAGAAAAATTTATGTCTTTTTGGATAAGTCCTTTTTTTTTTAATCCCTACCTTTAAATTCCTGCTTTTAAAACATTGTTTATTTTGGATAATATGTTTTGTTTTAAGACTCAGTTGATTGAATCAAGAAGATTGTTCTCATCTTCATTGATATATTCATTCTTGAGTATCTTGCAGGTTATATCTTTATTAGATATATTACTTTGCCAAAAAGGGGGAAATTGTTAGGACCTAACTATGTAAGCCACATAGTTATAATAGGTTTTGACAAAGAAATATATCATATGTTATCTGACAGCCAAGATAACATATGACCTTGGACAGCTAAGACCTCAAAATCAAACTGCATCTCTATTTATATCAACTGGACAGCTATGGTTCAATCAACCTTCAAAGATATCACTCAAAACCTCTCTTGTACATTAATGTATCTTAATCACATGTGTAATATGATGTATTACATAAGGCCTAAATCTTCTAGATCAGAACTTAGCTCTGACAGCTAAGGTTCTCTCACAGCAAAGGTTTCACTCCTCAACAGCTATGATCTTCAACATCAACAGCTATGAAGAATTCCTGTGATGACCAAGATGTGCCTTGTCCAAATCTCTCCATACAGATGTTGCCAGCTCATCTCCATGAAGATCACATGCCTGGTTGCAGATTCCAGCTATTTTATTCTCCAGTCAACAAAGGCTCTAAATGCAACTCCAACATGCATTTACTCCCTTGTCTCCTTGTCTCCTCCAACGGCTATTTCCAAGCCTATAAAAGGAACTCTCCAAGACTGAAGACCTAACCCCTTTTTACACACAACTTCTACAAACCTTGCATCCAAACCTTCTCAACCTGCAACCAATAATCAAAACAATATTAAGACACTTGTAACTGGTCTCAGGTGTATAAACTGATTTGTAAGAACCCCTTAAGACTGACTTTAAGTGGGTAGTGTGAATAGCTCAGTGTAGAGCTTGATCCCTAATAGACTGTACTTATTAGGAAGAGGAAGTTCGAGGAACTTGCCTATCCAATCCTTTGTAAATCTTAACGGGAACTAGATTTAAGTGGATTGATCTCACTTGTCAAGGTTGACAGTGAGGGTGGACGTAGGAGGAGTGAACTCTGAACCACCTTAAAACTCCTTGTGTTCAATTGGTATTATCACACAACACACACACACATATACACACACCTACACTATTCACTTGTCTTTACATTATTTCAAACACTTTTATTCCGCTGCACATTTAAACTCCAATCTTTAAAACCAGTTAACCTCTGACAGCTAAGATTTCACCTCAGCTGTCAAACCTTAACTGCCTAACCTTTAATTTGATCTAAGCAAACAGGACCTTTCACAAAGTATTTCTTTGGAGAAGTAGTTTTGACCTAGCAAAAAGAAGGAATGATCTTATACATAGTTTGTTATCAGCTCAGTTCAAACTTCCACGAAATCGGATAGCCCTAAAAAATACTCGATATTAATATACAAATATATATGAGCAGGTAAATAAGACAGTACCTTGAAGGCAACATGTTTATCTGTGGTATTAGCAACTTTCAGATCGCAATAGGTTTGTTTCTCCAACTCAACTGTTAAAAGCAACATCCATCGGCATCAGTACGTTGTGACTAACAGATAACAACAGCTGGGTAGCAAATTCATAAACAAGAAGCAGGACAGGAGAAGCTTTTGTGACTGTGTCAGTCATTTTAGGTTCATGCTCCACTGGATCACCATTCAACTAGCAAGCAATTAATCAATGGACGATAATGCAATCAGATATTTACATATGACTACAATCTAGGAATCAAAATGTTGGATGTGGCTCATTTTGTTCACGGCTGGTTCTTTTGCTTTGAGGCGGGCGCCCCACCTAGAGTGAGGCGAGCGCCTGATGGACAGAAGATGGAGCCATAGCGTCATTGGTTTGAGGCGGCCGCATGGAGCCTGCTTAGGCGGGCGCATCGTCTGCCGAGGGAGCAGCCTGGCATAGCACACCGCCAGGCGGGCGCCTGGGTTTCTTGGGGCGGGCGCCTCAAGTGACGGGGGGTTTTTGGGCCTTGGGTTTTCTGGGTTAATTTTCTCTGTTGGGATAGGGTTTGTAAAGCATATATATATGTTTTTGTAACCATGTAACAGAGACGTACAGATTATACACATAATACAGAAAACAAGGTTCAACCCCAAATTGATTTCTTCTCTTTCTCTTTCGATTTCCCTATTGATTGCTTGTGTGTGTTCTTGAGTTTTGTGTTCTTGCTTCCGCTGCGATTGCACAACAACTGGTATCAGAGCCAGGTTGCGATGTCTGGGGGGAATTCTATCACCGTGAAGTCCGACGTTCAAAAGTTTGATGGTCATGGAAACTTTGCGTTGTGGCAACGGAGGGTGAAGGATTTCTTGATTCAAGCAGGCTTGGGAAAGGTTCTTCGATATCCGGACAAACCTGATGATATCGAAGAAGGTCCATGGAAGGAATTGCAAGAGCGGGCTGTATCGTCTATACGGCAGTGTCTTGGAGATGAGGTGGTGTATCACGTGATCGATGAGGAATCACCGACGAAGGTTTGGGAGATTTTGGAGGCCAGATATTTGTCGAAATCTGTTTCGAACAAATTGCATCTTAAGTAACGGCTGTATGGGCTTAAGATGGTAGAGGGTTCTGACCTAGAATCTCATATACACACGTTTAATCAAATCCTCAACGATTTGGTTAGGGTGGATGTGAAGTTCGAGGATGAGGACAAGGCTTTGATGCTGTTGAATTCGTTGCCCAATTCTTCAACATACGAAAACCTTGTTACGACGTTGACGTGGGGGAAGGAGACTGTGGAATTGCAACTGGTCACGGAAGCTCTTCTAGCTTTTCATAAACGGAAGAAGTCCGTTGATGAACCGGCGGGTGAGGGGTTATTTGTGAAGGAAAATCAGGAACGTGGGAGATCTCAGTTCCGGGATAACTCGCAGAGGCAGAATTCTCGTTCTCAGTCAAAGAAGAAGTACAAGGGGAATTGTTTCAAGTGTGGGCAGAAGGGGCATAAGAGGCAGAATTGTCCGGAGAAGGGGAACGGTAAAGGCAAGGAAGGATCTTCAAAGTCAGTCAATGTGGTTGAAGATTGCTCGGAGGATGTGGATGGAGATATGCTCACGACTTCATCAGCTGTGGAGCACCCGACAGATGTTTGGATTCTGGATTCAGCATGTTCGTTTCATGTGACTGCGAATCGTGATTGGTTCGATACCTACAGGTCAGTTAATTCTGGTATAGTTACTATGGGTAATGGTGCTACATGTAAAATTGCTGGCATAGGAACTATAAGAATTAAGATGTATGATGGTGTAGTTAGAACGTTATGTGATGTTAGACATGTTCCGGAGGTCTCTAAAAATCTGATTTCATTGGGTACCTTGGATGCTAATGGTATGAACTATAAGGCTCAAGGTGGAGTACTGAAAGTTGTTAAGGGTGCTATGGTTGTGATGAAGGGTGAGAAGGGCTCCAAGAACATTTACAGGTTGCTCGGGAGCACGGTTGTAGGTGGAGTCACATCTGTTGAGTCGGAGGTCGATACTGATGCCCTTCTATGGCATATGAGGCTTGGTCACATGGGTGAAAGGGGAATGCGGGAACTTCATAAACGTAAGTTGTTGAAGGGTGTGAAGACTTGTAAACTTGAGTTTTGCAAGTATTGTGTTCTTGGAAAGCAGAATAAGGTGCAGTTCAAGACGGGTAAGCATACAACAAAGGGCATTCTTGATTACGTTCATTCAGATGTGTGGGGGCCGGTCAGAACAGAATCTAGAGGAGGACATTATTACTTCGTGACTTTCATTGATGATTTTTCGAAGAAGGTTTGGGTCTACTTCATGAGGCATAAGTCAGAGACTTTTGAGAAGTTCAAGGTGTGGAAAGCTGAAGTGGAAAACCAAACGGGGCGGAAAATCAAGTGTTTGAGGAGTGATAATGGGACAGAGTACACAGATAGCGAGTTCAAGAAGTTCTGCAGAGAGCATGGGATCAAGAGGCATTACACGGTTCGCAAGACACCACAGCAAAATGGTGTGGCTGAGAGGATGAACAGAACTATTGCGGAAAGGGCTAGGTGTCTACGATTCAATGCGGGGTTAGCAAAGAACTTTTGGGCTGATGCGGTGAGTATGGCATGTTTCTTGATTAACAGATCACCTAGAGTCTCTTTGGATAACAGGTTTGCGGAGGAGGTATGGACGGGTAATGAGGTAGACTTCACCGATATCCGGGTGTTTGGGTGTCCATCCTATGTGCATATTCCTGGTGAAGAGCGGTCGAAGCTTGACCCAAAGTCAAAACAGTGTGTCTTTCTCGGGTATGAAACAGGTGTGAAAGGATACAAGCTTTGGGATCCCAAGTCAAGCAAGGTGGTGATTAGTAGGGATGTAGTCTTTGATGAAAAGGCTATGTTGAAGTGTACTCATGATGATAAGGAGAAGGTGCCAGAAAGCAAGGAGGGCGAGAAGCAAGTTATTGAGGTGGAGCTACGTGAGGATAATACTGATGCGGATCTCACTCTTCCGGAGTCAGAGGCAACTTCACAGGATGTGGCTAGTACTTCAGTTGGGAGACCTAAGAGAGTAATCAAGCCACCGGTCAGGTATGGATTTGAAGACATGGCTTCATATGTTCTTGTTCTTAGTAGTGGAGACCCGAGTACTTTTAAGGAGGCTATAAACAGTCCGGAAAAGGACAAGTGGGTAACTGCTATGGCGGAGGAGATGGAGTCACTGTACAAGAATGATACATGGGATTTGGTGGAGCTTCCTAAAGGGAAGCGTGCTATTGGTTGCAAGTGGATCTTCAAGCGCAAGGAGGCAGTATCAGAAAAAGAGGGGGAAAAGTTCAAGGCTCGTTTGGTAGCAAAGGGGTATTCGCAGCGAGAGGGGGTGGATTATAATGAGATTTTTTCGCCTGTTGTGAGACATACTTCCATTCGGATTGTGTTGGGTCTTGTAGCGCACTATGATTTGGTGTTGGAGCAGATGGATGTGAAAACTGCGTTTCTACACGGTGAGTTGGATGAGCAGATTTTCATGGAGCAACCACATGGGTTCACGGAGCCCGGGCAGGAGCGTTTGGTTTGTAGATTGAAGAAGTCACTTTATGGGCTGAAGCAGTCTCCGAGGCAGTGGTATACGAGGTTTGACTCCTACATGGTACGTATTGGCTACAAGCGTTGTGAGTATGATTGCTGCGTTTATGTGAAGAGCCTTGATGATGGTTCTTGTATTTTTCTGTTACTGTATGTGGATGATATGCTTATCGCGGGTAGGAGTAAGAACGAGGTCAATCAGTTGAAGGCCTTGTTGAGTAGAGAGTTTGACATGAAGGATTTGGGGGAAGCCAAGAAGATTCTTGGGATGGAGATTCGCCGAGACAGAAAATCTAGGAGATTGTGGTTGTCTCAAGCCGGATATGTGGAGAAGGTGTTGGAGAGGTTCAATATGCGGGATGCAAAACCTGTGAAGACACCATTGGCGAGTCATTTTTGTTTATCTGCCTCAGATTCCCCGAGTTCGACTGAAGAAATTCAGAGGATGTCAAAGGTTCCCTATGCAAGCGCAGTGGGATGTCTCATGTATGCTATGGTTTGCACGAGGCCAGATTTGGCGCAAGCCATTAGTGTGGTTAGCAAGTATATGGCGAATTCGGGCAAACAGCATTGGGAAGCAGTTAAGTGGATTCTCAGATATTTGAAGGGCACTATGGATTATGGTATCATGTTTGGAGGTAAGAGTGAGGAGCTTTCTGTTGTGGGGTATGTTGATTCTGATTATGCGGGTGATTTGGATCGGAGAAGGTCGACTACGGGTTATGCGTTTACTCTTGGTGGTGGACCCATATGTTGGAGATCTATGATCCAATCTATCATTGCTTTGTCTACAACGGAAGCGGAGTATATGGCAGCGGTTGAAGCTGCAAAGGAGGCCTTATGGCTTCGGGGTTTGGTCAACGAGTCGGGCATCGAGCAAGGTGGAGTGAAGTTGCTTTGTGACAGTCAAAGCGCGATATTTCTAGCAAAGAATCACATTTATCATCAACGGTCGAAGCACATTGATGTTCGGTTTCACAAGATTCGGGAGTTGATCGATATGGGTGAGGTGGTGCTAGAGAAGGTTCACACTACGGAGAATGCCGCGGATATGTTGACGAAGCCGGTTACTACTGACAAGTTCAAGCATTGTTTGGACTTGTTGCACATTTCTAGCTGTTAGAGATGGGGAGGTTCGAGCTGGTTCCTTGTATCTTCTGTTGGTTTGGGTGAACACTCGCCAAGGTGGAGATTGTTGGATGTGGCTCATTTTGTTCACGGCTGGTTCTTTTGCTTTGAGGCGGGCGCCCCACCTAGAGTGAGGCGAGCGCCTGATGGACAGAAGATGGAGCCATAGCGTCATTGGTTTGAGGCGGCCGCATGGAGCCTGCTTAGGCGGGCGCATCGTCTGCCGAGGGAGCAGCCTGGCATAGCACACCGCCAGGCGGGCGCCTGGGTTTCTTGGGGCGGGCGCCTCAAGTGACGGGGGGTTTTTGGGCCTTGGGTTTTCTGGGTTAATTTTCTCTGTTGGGCTAGGGTTTGTAAAGCATATATATATGTTTTTGTAACCATGTAACAGAGACGTACAGATTATACACATAATACAGAAAACAAGGTTCAACCCCAAATTGATTTCTTCTCTTTCTCTTTCGATTTCCCTATTGATTGCTTGTGTGTGTTCTTGAGTTTTGTGTTCTTGCTTCCGCTGCGATTGCACAACACAAAATATTTTTAGCACAAGGCCCAGTCTCAGCCTTTAGAAAGTTTTGTAGATCCCATTTCATTTTTAATGCTTTTGTCCTGCCTAGGATCATATCCTCTGTTTGAAACATGTAACCACCCTCAAAGATGGAGTAAAACTGATAGCCAAATCATCAAAGCTGCTTTTCCATTGTATCTCAAAAATTTGTTTAGCTTTTTAATTCAACCAAACATCAATCTCACCTCGATTATTCAAGCAAATGTACTATTAGAGCATATGTCTCACTGTCCAGTAGTCTATCTGTCATTCCTTTCGCATGTGTTTCCGCTTATTATAGCTTCAACTGAAAAATTATTGCTATAGATGAGATGCTGATAACTGATCCTTTCAGATTAGCATCACGCATCCGTATACAAACATACTTTGACACCAACCAGGATCCAATCATGTTTGTTCTAACTATATTATTCCATTCCTCCTCAGATAAATCCAATGGAGTGTGCACTCTGCCTAAATACAAAATGCACAAGTTAACCCATAATGAAATTATGCCCACATAAGTTTATTTATAGATCTGAACAGTTCTAATAATATTAAACAGAGAAAATGTTCATGATATGACAAATAAGAGTATATTTTACCATGAATAATGATCCATCCACAGAATTTAGCAACATAATGGTTTACAACATGCACTAAACTTTAGTACAATAGTTGTATGATGAAACTTACATCATTTAATTTGATGCCTGTAGACTATAGTAAACCAACTATGTTGCTAAATTAGGTAGCTATAGCATTTTTAATATATCTAAGATAAATCTCTCTGTACACACACAGACTATGGCATGCATCAGAGAACAAAGAAAAGGAAAGAAGCATATGAAGAAGAATAATTCAATCCAGAGGCGCCACCATTTTTGCAGAGCTCTCCAGCATAAAAGGCTGCATTCCTCCTATTGGTTGAGGAGGGCGATGCTAATTCTTTGAGTACCAAGGGCATCACAGCCTAAAGATGTTGCAATTTTCAATAACTCAAATTTGATATAGCAGTAAACAGCACTAAGAGTTGACATGTCAAAAGTGCTAAACAATTTTTATTTTATTTTTGATAAGTAAAGAGGTATGCATAAAAAAGAGCTAAACAAGAGAAGATTACATCAATATGGCCAGCAATTGGAGCACCCATATCCTGAGCAACTTCTGCAAGGCATGCAACCACCATTGTCCGATCTGATGCTGGACGTGAAGCTTTCTGTAGATACCCATTTCATGATAATTAAGATAATAAAAGTAAGAAGTGATGTCTACCGCATTTGAAATGCCATAATATATATTTTGCAGCAAGCAACAAGATGTCTTACCGCAAACTTCATTAAAGGGTCAAATAGTGTTGCAAAGACAGGTGCAAAGTGTGAACCCATGGCCTTAACGAATGCAGGAAGGAGGTCGGAAACTGCATCCATGAGGACTTCATCATGTTCCGCATCATCATCATCATCGGCATCACTGTCAGACTCGACTAGCTGACAAGTTGACTGCTCTTGAAGCAACACCAGTGTTGTCTCAACCAGCCGAGATATATCTGAAATGAAGCCACCATGAACGGGCCAAGACATGTAACAACTCAGCTTATGGCTCTAGTTGTCGGCTACCATCAAAATTGGGTGGTAATTGCGGTGAACTCTGAGGCGATGGAGAAGGATTCACCGGCAATCGCATGGAGGAGGAAGAGGGCCGGGTAAGTTGTGTGGGTTAGGGAACCGATAGAGAGGGAGAGAGTGTGTAGGGACGTGGGAGAGAAGAGAGAACAACGGCGACGTGAATCTGGAAGGAGAGAGAGAGAGAGAGGGAGAGGGAGAGAGAGTTGCAACGTTGCCTCAAAAACAAAAAAAAAAAAAAATAACCTTACGAAGCGTTTACTACCATAGCGCTTCTAATAAGCGCTATGTAAGCTTTTACTAAGATAGCATTTTTCTAATAAGCGTTATGTTAGTTAAATTTTTTTATTATTATTATTTTTTTGCCTTTATTATTAAATTTGAAGATGAAGATGCGCTATGCAAGTGTACACCTTAGATAGCGCTTTTTAAAAGCGCTATCTAAGGTGCGTTTCCTAAGATCCAATCTGTACTAGTGAGTTGTGGAAATTTTGGAATTCATTTCATTGGGACCAAAGGAGGGAGTATTTACTTATATATACAAGTAAGTCTCATTGTCCATTTTAGGTAATAAAGCAATTATTATAAGTGTGACACTTGAAAGTATCTTTGGTATATTTTGAACCTATGTCTTTTCATATAAAATGCCGCTTGAAATAAAACTCCTTGACTTCTAATTTGTAATACAGTGCTCCCTCTGTCCCCAAAAAAATGTTTAAAAAAAAAATTCTAATTTACCCTTAGGAGCAATTTTTTTTTTTTTTTGACATTGAATTTGGGACAGAGGAAATAGTATTTTGAACTAAAACTTGATTAATTTTACCCATTGTATACGTTATCAAATGTATTACTCCAAAATGTAGTATTCAGTTAAGAGTCATAAAATGTTGTGAACCACATAATTAAGGGTCATATTTTCTTAGTTTTGGAACAATTCATTCTCTACCGTGTGTGACTTTATAATAGGAATTTCGCTAACGTCTTTTTTGGGTTTAGAATTTGATTTACTTACATGTCAAGAAGTATAATGTCTATTGGACCCTCATACTTTTTAAATTTATTATTTTCTATATCTTTCTTACATTTTTCAAGTTATCAAGAGCAAATTTAATAGTGTTTTTGGACATTCATTTTGAGTTGATTAATAGACTCTTTTAATTACTAATATTTGTCATCATTAGACCCTCATTTGTGAGCTTTGATACATTAGACTCCTTTGTGAGAATGACCCCAAAAGTTTAGACTCTAAATTTATCCTTTGCGCTTAATACTTTACGCTTAATAGAATTATTGAAATAAACTCTTTGATATACTCTCTGTTCCAAAAAAATGTTATATTTTTTATTTCGGTTTATGTCAGAATAAAATAAGTTGTAACAATAAAAATATTTTTCATATAATTTGAACAAAATGCAAATAAATAAAGGGAAAATTGCATTTTGAGCCCCAAAATTTAAGGGGTGTTCCTATGTTGGACTTCAATCCATATTTTATAATTTTCCAACCTGGAGTAGGAGTCCTACTTTCCTTATTGACACGTTCAGTTTTTAAAATGACAAATAATGAATAGTATTTTGGACAATGTTGTCCTTATAATGCTTGTGTAATTATATATGTATAAAAAAACAATATTAGTTTATATTAACTTAGAACAATAATTTTGGTTACCTTTAATTATCCTAATGAGAATCTAATAATTGCATATATAATATTTATAATGATGTATAAATAGCAAGTTTTTTATTTTCATTAGGTAATTTATAAGTAGCCTAAATTATTTCTTAAAGTTTATTCAAATTAAAAACGAATAAAAAAATTAATCCGGAACGGAGGGAGTAGTCTGTAACGGGAATTAATTTGTCAACTTTCTCTATTGAATACATTATCAAATGTGTTATACGAACTTGATATGAGATTGGCTCAAAATAACTCGAAGTCGAGTGAGCTCGAATTGTTGCTCGACTCGAGCTTAAACAAGATTTTAACACTCGTTTAGTTTTTGAGTAAATCGCGCACGACTTGTGTATTTGACGAATCTCTTTTGCGATCGACTTGTGTCAAACTCGGCTCGAGAAAAAAAAAACTTGATAATTTCTTTTTTCCCTATAAAAAAAAATTGGAACTTGATAATATTTTATTACGTCAGTCATAATGAACATTTCGATTCTAACACGGAACTGTGATAGAACTCAAAAGTTACAACCACTTTTGTCATTTTATTTCTTGCATCTTAATTTATTTAAAATAGATGTCATTTTAAAATCTAAATTTTAGCTTAAAATACATGTTAATTTTGGGCTTAAAGCGTTTAGATTCTTGTTTTACTCCTATTTTGAAAATTTTCTATAGTATTAATTAAATTTTTTGAGTAAAATAATATATGAAAGAGAAACAATTAATAAGAGACTCATTTTATAAAATTGTAGCAATAATTACATTTCTTAAAATTGTTGGAATTTCACTTAGATTATCAATTTTAATTATCTGTCTGTTTTAATTGTTGTAAGACACAAACTTTGTTGGGTGACTCCTGGTCAACTATAAAGGAGGGGGTTGACTCTGGTCAACACTTTTAAGTCGTTGTGGAAACTTTAGAATTCATTTCATTTGGATCAAAGGAAGCTTATAAATACATCTTATTATTTGATCCCAATTTTATTTATCAATCAATCAGTCCTTTGTGTTTCTTTCTTTAGAAAAAAAAAAGAGACGATGTTGGGTGTTGTAGTTCTTCAAGTGTTGTTGTGTGTGAGTTGTGTTAGTGCCTCCTCATCCCTAAGTTTTAAAAATAGTTCTAATGAAATCATTCGTTGCATTGATAATGAGAGACAAGCACTTCTTTCTTTCGGAGCTGGCCTTAGAAGAGTTATACTTAATCACGGACGTCTCCCTTCTTCCTGGAGTTTCAAAGATTGCTGCAAATGGAGTGAAGTCGAGTGCAGCAACCAAACTGGTCACGTAATCAAACTTGATCTTGGGCGTTCAAATCTAGCGGGTAAAATTAGTTCTTCATTGCTTGAATTGCGGGAATTGACCTATCTGGATCTTAGTTTTATAGATTTTGAAAACAGATCAATCCCTAAGTTTTTTGGTTCCTTCACCAAATTAAATCACCTTGACCTCGGTTACTGTAACTTCTCCGGAATAGTTCCATCACAACTTGGAAACCTCTCTAACTTGAATTATCTTGATCTCTCCTCCGATCCTAGCTTTAACCTCTCTGTTGAGAACATTGATTGGTTGTCTCGTCTATCCTCCTTGGAAACCCTTATAATGGACGGGGTTGACCTCAGTAGAGCAACTCACTGGGTCGACATAATTAAGACCCTCCCAATTCTTTCTTACGTGCATTTTTCTGGTTGTCAGCTCTCAAAGGTCAGTTCTCCTTCATCTTCTTCTTCGATAAACTCTTCTTCTTCTACTTCAATCAAAGGGCTTGACCTCTCCTCTAATGGTTTTACATCATCCATGTATTCCTATTCCTGGTTGTTCAAATTGAGCAGCAACCTCTTTCTTCAACATCTTGATCTCTCTGATAATCTTCTAGAAAGCATGATACCCAACTCTTTTGGAAATCTGTGCAATTTGACTTACCTGTATATGAATAACTGTAGCTTAAGTGGGAACCTCTCCGACTTTCTAGATATCTTGTCCGGGTCGCCTGCATTAGAGGACTTGCATCTTGGCCGTAACAAACTTTATGGGCCATTGCCTGATGGTATCATAAGGTTTTCTTCCCTGCGAGAGTTACTCCTGTCCGGCAATCAGCTGAACGGAACTATACCTAAAAACATGGGGACACTCTCACAGCTTTATTCCTTGGATCTCTCTTACAACTCTCTCACTGGTACTCTCTCTGACTCTTAACCTATCTCCACTTGTCCGACAATGCTTTACAAATAAAAGTAAGCCCTCAATGGTCTCCCCATTTTCAGCTAAATTTTATCGGGTTGAGATCTTGCAATCTTGGCCCACTTTTCCCAAATTGGATTAGAACTCAGAAAAACTTTTACTATCTTGATATTTCCAGCAATGGAATTTCAGATAGCATCCCACCATGGTTTTGGGGCATTTCCCTTTCTTCGACACAAGATCCATTTTTTAATTTATCTTCAAACAATTTCGGAGGCATCATACCAGATTTATCATCAAAGAAGTTTAATGGGTATCCCTGTTTTGACCTGAGTTCAAATAATTTTGAGGGCCCGATACCATTGTTTCCTTCTACTTCCTCGTCGATAAATCTTTCAAGGAATAAATTTGCTGGGAATCTCGATTTCTTATGCCAATTAAGTGATGCGGAATTGTACTTTCTTGACATCTCATACAATTTACTAACCGGAGGGCTTCCTGATTGTTTGGGAAAACTAGAAAAACTGACCGTTGTTAACTTAGCGTACAACAGACTTTCCGGGGAAATCCCATCTTCTATTGGATCCTTATTTCTCTTGGAATCATTATACTTGTACAACAATAGCTTTGAAGGGGAGCTTCCGTTGTCCTTGTCAAATTGTGTACGATTAAATAAATTCTGTAGGTAAGACCAAATACGTATAGTATGTATTCTTATTGTTGCTTTTACAAGCATGTGAAAAGTTTATCCTAATGTATCATACTACCTTTGATGTAGTATCATAAATTAATAGCTAAATAAATTGTCTTAATTATGAAGTTCAATTGCTCTCTGAAGTTTTGTATCAAGAGTTCCCTTCACTTGGTTCATTATACCGCATTTTCGGACTACCTTTATCCCAAAATTAATGACCCAAAAAAAATTCAAATTTGCTCTTGATTTTAACTTAATGATGTATGCTTTCTATTAAGCGTTATTAGCTTATTTAGAATGTCATCTCTCATACGCTACTCCCCCTTTGTCACAAAATGTTTTCATATTTCACTTTAAAGGGTATTCGGTGAATATTTTAGCTCCATATTAGGCGTCACAAAATGTATTCATATTTCACTTTAAAGGGTATTCGGTGAATATTTTAGCTCCATATTAGGCGTGGTCTCCACCAAATCACTTACAAATAATCAGCTAACTCATAAAAACTGTCACATTAACAAGGCTATATATTTTATAAAGATCGCTCGTTACCTAAATTGACATCATCACAAACGTGAAGATAGTTTACATTTGCGTTGGTTTACCAACTCATCTAAAACTTTAAGCGTTTTTAACGCTAAGAAAAGAGTCTACGCATCGATAAGGTTGCCAAAATTCTGAGTAAGAATTGTGTTGGAGCAATCAGTAACAGCTCTACCAGGATAATTTTTGGTCTTCTCAACAAGCCATTCTCTCTTTTTCCCAGTAAAAAGTGTTGACTAATCATTCCCAAAAAAAAAAAGTCCAATTCTAGCTAACATGGTTTATGGCTCGCCCAGTTTCCAATTCGTGCCCACAGCCATATTCAAAGCTCAATCATCAGTGTGATTCCGACACAAATGGCAAGCAAAACATAAATTTGTACACGTCTACTTGTATCAAATACAAAGGCTAATTTTGTCGAGATCACCATCGCCTGCCTGCCTAAGAGGTGCCTATGGACCTGGTGCAGATAAACTCCCTCCCTAGCATCATTTTCCGGTTTTTACAATGTTAAAGAGAAGAAATAATCCTCGCTCCCATCGGCCTTCCTGTCTTTAACATATCCTCTGTTCAGCTTAGCCTCTCTAACATGCTTGAAAATAATCAAGACACAGTTCTTCCATAGCAAACACAAGCAAGATAGAGATTCTTTGCCCACTTCTCCTGCACATTTAAACCCAAAAGCAATGTCAATAATCCCTACCTTAAACTAAGACCTACACACACAAGCTAATGTCTTCTTTTCCAATTGCCCATCCCCTTAAGGTTTGGATAAGTCACACTGTCCCTTTTGTTAATTTTATGCAAAATCCAAAATATATTGAAGATTGTGGAGTAAAATAGTCCTTTTCCGTACATAAAATTGACAAAAGGGAGAAACCGAGACGAAACCAAACCGAGAGGGGTGGGGGGTGGGGGGTTGCAGTGGGACTTGTCCAAACTTCAGTGTGGGCAATGAATTAAACCAATATTACACAAATTTATTTGTGTTAACTTAAAACATGAAAATCACAATGTCTAATGGTGAATCTATAGCTGACACATACCTTGACATGTGTGCTTGGAAACTGAGAAGTACGCAAGGTTTCCTGTGTTTCGTCACCAGGTTTGCGAGGGGGCACACTCAAGATGAGGGCAGCTTGATCCCATGTAGCAGCAGTGGATGTAATGCGATAACCACTGTCCCACCGTCTATGGATGCCCTCACTTGGATAAAGAAAATCAAGCTCCATAACCTGCGACCAAAAAACCATTATCACCCAGAAATAGAGCGGGTGTTCACCCAAAAAATGTAAAAGGGGGAACACTTTTTCACAAATCAATTACCATCATTCCAACATTTTTCATTTTATTTATTTATTTCTCTCACAAATACTGCAGACGGACCGAGCTATGAACTGCAGACGGACCGAGCTATGAACTGAGCTCTCACAAATCCATCCCCTGTCCCACAATACACATCCACACCACACCAAATCCATCCCCTGTCCCACAATACACATCCACACCACACCAAGAATAGAAAGAGAAAAAGGAAGGGGGGGGTTAAATACTCTTTTGCACGCTAAGTCTCACATGGAGCCGCACAATAATCATAGATTTTTATTGATCCTCAAACTCTCTAAAACATCTATCATAATGAAAATCATTTCCCAGCCAAACAATACAAAATTGAACAAGAATCGTCCAAATAAACTGTGCTCTACTAAACAGATGAATCAACATGACCCCTCAGTACCATTTCTCATTTTTTTGGATCTCTCCTTTAAAGTACTCCCTCAGTCACTAAATGAATGCCCCAAATTCATCTTAAGAAACTTTCTGAAAATGTGTGCTTTTTATACATTTTAATGGCAAAGATGCATAAATTTTCTTGTTTTCCACTTTCCAAACATTTAGTTTTGCACCAATAAAGTGACTAGTGAAAAAGATTTGGTAAAAAACATTTAGGAACAAAGTTCTTTCCAAAAATGACATTTATTTTGGGACAAACATTTCTTGAAAATCGACATTCATTTAGGGACACATGGAGTATTATTTTTCTAACATAAAAATTTCAGACACTGATGTCATCTAATTGTAACCCTCGTTCATCAAAAAGGCAAGCTAGAAGATTCATGCGAGATTTTTTGGCTTATTGCTCAGTCTCACAGGTAATGATGAACTAAAAAAGGTCCAATGTTTTGAAAAGGCACTCTACAATGCGATGAAGTGTTTTCTTAAACACGGACTCAATATTGTGTACAAAGGTCTCATTTGTTCACAACACAAGTTTTCTTTCTTACCCTTTTGGGGAATACGTTCCATATTTGAAATTTTGAAATAATTATTTCAGATGTGCAAGTCTATGCTCCAACTCTAGTCATGTTGCTCTGCTTGTGTATCATAAACAGAAAAGAAGCTGAAGGGGATTTCAGAGTTTAGAAGAACTGGTAAGAACAAATGAGAGCAAGAAACTGAACCTGATCGCTGAAGCCAGCATTGCGAGACATGACCACGCCCCATCTGGTACCCGTTGTTGACATGGATGTCACATGAAACCCTTCTCTCCACTTCTTGTTAATCTACTTAAAAGAAAATGAGTCGCTTACTTTGTACGACTGTTGAGCGTACTGGGTGCCTGCCAAAATTTGGTCATAAAACAGTTCATAGACAAAAAGTTCAGCAACTAAATTTGGCTTGTAAAAACCAATAACAAATTACATTCATCACTATCAGGATTCAACAGATTTGTTTAATACTCCATCCCTCCCATTTTAAGGCTTTTACTTTCATTTTTGGCCAGTCCCAGTTTTAGGTTCTTAGTTTGCTTTATTCCATAGATTTCATAGAATTACAAAAAAAAAAAAAAGGGGTTACGTACCTATCTACTTTTCCCCCAATAGCTTTATGAATAGTGTTTTGGACAATTATGTCCCCAACACACTACTATTGTTGCCCATTTTGCATTGGTTCCTAATTGAGCGTGTAAAGTCAAACTAAGAAACTTAAATCGGGACGGAGGGAATAAATTAAGAAGTATGTCAGGATAAGAGCTTAGCAAACCATCGCTTCTAAGAACCAGCAATACATATTTAAATCATGGTTCTGGAAAGAAACTAACATAATACGGAGTTCAATAGCATAACTTCACTAATGAATCTTATTTCTTGTAATCATCCAAAAACCATCAACATGTTCAATTCTGGTCATTCTGTTTCTCGTATATTTGTAATTGACACATTCAGATAGAAAAATAAAATAATACTCCCTCCGTCCCAAAATAAATGTCGCATTTGACTTGTCAACATTTTTAAGGAGGGTGCTATACTAGTTTGTACATTGCCTATACAAGGATAAAATTGCACCGAGTCTCTTCCCTTATTTAGAAACGCGACAATTATTCTGGGATGGACCAAAAAGGAAAGTACGACATTTATTATGGGTTGGAGAGAGTATAAAACAAAACCTCTGCACTGCGTGTCAACAAAATTCACGGAAATATCAAATGATTGAACAAATATGCCCATTAGACTACCTTTTCGTATGATGATGCGGCAACAAATGTGCTTTTGTGAAATGGAAAACCAGAAATAACATCGACCACAAGCAACTGTAGTAGCCGTATTCATTTTCATATAATCCAAGACCAAATATACCTTTGGACATCACCACAAGAGAACTTCCATTGTTAGACCCAGTAATAGAACTGATATGAAAGTTCTTCTCCCATTGTTCCATGATCCATTCCTGCAATATTTAATGTATAAGGAATTTAATAATCTCATGCAACTCTAAGATTAATGAAAGAACAAACTATGTAATAATATGCCAAGGTGTTTCACCTTGTGCAAGAAGAAAGGAGAAAGCTCATAGACTTGGTTAGTGATGCCCGTTCCAGCGTCCATTATAAGAGCCCACAGGTTGGAACAGGATGCCACAGAACTTATAAGTAAACCATCAGCGTTTCCTCTTTCCACATGTTGTGGCAGTCTTGCATCCGCCACATTGTAATCCGCCACATTGTAATGGTACCTACACGGACACAATGAGCAGTTTACTAATCCATATAAAGAGAAAACATTCAGGACAAAACAAGGCTCATTGCTCTTTTGGAACCAGAGGCAAGACAATAATCAGCAGCATGCAAAAAGTCCTGATGGTCTTGGATAAAGAAGTAGGCTAAGATAAATTGGGCAGATTCATCACGGGATCAAATGGGTTTTTGTCTCACATATTTCAGGCAAGACTCAGTAAAGACACCACAGAATTTACCAACTCCATGTTGGAAAAAATGAAGGCAAATGCATGTACATGACGAGCAAAAGAATCATAAGAGCACTAATGACGCTAAATTATTGTGAGAACTCTGCAAATTGACACGGGCCTTAAAAAACTATATGATCCAAAAAAAGGTCCAATACAATTTCTACAAGCAATGTTGTACCGCTGTTTCATAGGTAGCCTGGCATTATAAACTGATATCCACTGTGTTGCAGGGACTCCCATGCGAACTTTCTTCTTGGGTTGTCCATCATCTTCCTCATCAAGATTCAATCTGCCACGTTTTTGGTCAACTTGGAAGATAATCTAACAAGGATATCAGAAAAAATCTATAAGATCAGCAATACGCATCCAACAAATTTTTTGTTCTTTTTAGTCATATATCCAAAAAGATCACCTTTTGAGCACCATCTGTATTTATTGGTCTTATGGCAGGGTTGGGACCAAGTAGTCCCTCGAACAAAGAGATTAGCTTGGAATAGTTGGGTTTTTCATCGAACTTCATGTTCACCACTATCTCAAGAAATTGTTTGTGGTGCAGGGCAGAAGCAGCACAACATTTCGAGAGATGTGGCCATATTCTTCTTACAAACTAGGAATGATTTATTATCACCCTATGAAACAAAATCAAATATATGTCATCGTAAAAAAATGAGAGAAAGAGAGAGGAAAAAGGTGGGGATAAAATTTGGAAGAAGCAAAGAAGAAAAAAAAAATGATAGTAAAAAGGAATACACATAATAAAAAGGGAAATCAACCCCCATCACCCACAACCCTCAACTCCGGCCTATTCAAAGCCATATTTTCATCTAATCTCAATAAACGCATGCCGTTTCCAATCACCCTTATCCAAGTTTTCTTAGGCCTTCCCCTACCCCTCACCATTTTATCACTTCTCCACACTTCAGGCCTCCTAACCGGAGCATCACTCGGTCTCCATCTCACATGACCAAACCACCTTAGGTGATTCTCCCTCATTAGAGCAACAAAAGTTAATCTATAAAGCTATCTGAAGTGCCAAAGTAAGTCCAATAAGATATAAATGCAAGTACTACCTGATATCCTTGCCATGGCAGCCTGCCTTTGTGAAGAAAAATCAATGTATATGCAAGAGACTCCAGATCATCTCTTTTACTAGCAGTCCTTCCCAAATGAGCATGCACACTTGCGTATCTAACAGTTCCTCTGCGTGAATTCAAGAAATAAGTGAATCAGAATTGTGAAAAGAACGGTTGAAACTTAAGTAATTGCGCCATAGAAAAATACTTTACCTAAACATATCAGGTCGTTGATCATACTCAAATTAAACAATAATCCACTGAATTAAACTTTACTGACCTAATCCCAAGTCAACAAGAAACAGTTTCTTTTCTTGAGTTGTTGATGGCTGGCCTAGTAAAAAGTTCTCTGGCTTTACATTCCCATGCACATAACTGACCATCATAGAATGATATGTAAGAAACAGAAATAGAAATGGAATTCAACCACAGGGAAAAGTCATCAGAATCTCATCAGCAGCGCGGTGGAGTGGGTAACTAACTAAATCAATTAGGAACTAACAAAAACAGTTGAGAAATTTTACACATCATACCCCTTTAAGTGCATCTTCTCCAAGATCGACAAAGACTCCACAGCAATACAAGCTACCATTTCGGATGACATCCTGGAGCATAGAGATTTGAAGAAAAGACATGAGATGCCAAAAACAATACAAGGATCCAGAGTAATGATAATAAAGTAATACGAAGTACTCCCTCCGTACCTAAATGAATGTTCAAATTCAAGAAATTTTTGTCACAAAATGAATGTCATTTTTGTAAATAACTTGGTCCCTACACGCTTTTTTACCCAAAAAAAAAAAAAATCGCTATTCATTTTATTATCGTAAAACTAAATGTTTAGAAAGTGGATAACAAGAATATTTATGCATCTTTGCCATTAAAATGTATAAAAAAAAACACATTTTTAGAGTGTCCCTTAAAATGAAATTTGGACATTTATTTAAGGACGGAGGGAGTATATGCTAAGATGCTGTGAGAAAAAATTGCATCCCTGAAATGATATTAACCACAGAAAAAGCTGACTAAAGAAAAATCTTAAGCATGTCTCAACCAGCTACATATACAAAGCAGCGCATATATGCAGCAAAGCAATCCTTTGGGGTTGAAAATAAGCTCAATCTTCTCAACCATAGCAGATATAGTGTGTAAGTATCGTGGGCACAAAATTAGCTAACTAACAAACAGTACATAAAAGAGAAATATGCATATTTCAAGAGCATATGATTTGCCTTGTTTGATTTCAGCTGAATTTCTACTTTATGGTTTATGGGTGATATGAAATGGTCATGTTTAATTTGGGTCTATCAGAAGTGTTTATGATGGGTAATAAAGAAGGGTATCATGGGAATTATGGAAGTTCCATTAAAAAATAAATCATCCTTGTCTGGGTATTAAAGAAGGGTATAATGGATGTTATGAACGTTTCATTAAAAAACACGATCCATCCTTGTTTTTAATAGAACCAATAACCACCAAGGCAAGTGTTTATGGTTTTATTCAAGCATTGTATGTCTTGTATATATAAGTGATCCAATGACTAGGCTTCTATGGGCTTTAAGCCATGGCAAATGACGTCAAAGGAGGTGATTCAATGGTGTAGGAACAAGCCCCACATAAACAGGCTCAAGGCTCAACTCTTAAGACCGACTCATTTCAATTATGTTCTTAAAGACAATATTGATCTCACTGTCACGAGAGGATAATATGTCTGTTGATTTGTAAATAAATCGCCTAGAGAATGCAAGTACCATTTTGAACGCCAATCATGAACAGCTGTTCAACATTTAGCTGCTGATTCTAGCCTTTCAGGTAAAGCAACAATATAGTTATACCTAATCCGCACATATATGAAAGGTTGTTGTCCACACACACACACCAACAACAATCCCGTTTTAACCACCCATTAAGGTCCTATATCAATTTGTCAAACCAACAACCCCCAAACTATTCTAGTCAGTACGTTGGTGTGCAACTTCCATCACACGACTTCAACAAAAGCAAATGAAAATCATGAAAGAAAGAATGAAGAAGAATTTAATGAAGCTAAAAGAATGCCACCATGGAAGGATATTCAGTTCCTCTAGAGCCTAAGAAAAATCAACGTGCAAAAACTAGATAATAGTAAAAAAAATGGATGCTATCAGATGAACAAGCCTAGGTACTCACGACTGTCCTGAAGAATTCCATACATCCCATAAGCTTGGTCCAAGCATGTCCATAACCTGAAAAATAGCACTTGGATGAATGTTATACAATATACAGTTATTACTAGCTAAAAAAGAAAGTTACAGAGGAAATATTGAAAAAACAAATTGATAATTAGCAATAGCAAAAATATACGTGAGCCAACTTAATCATACCATTACATAGTAGTCTCCTTGCTTTCCCTTGTAATGTACTTTAGGTACCCCATGACTACCACCTAAAGTACTGTGCCAAAAAAAAAGGAGGAATCAATCAATTCAGTCTCCATAGAATACTGCGATAACATGAACACATATTGAAACCCAGAATAACTAGCACACATACTTGTAAACCTGCCACTCATATGGAGGACCCTAGTTGCAGCCTTTATTGTTTCTGTGCTCAAATTTTAGAGCAACCTGTAATATAAAAGACAAACCAGAGAAACCATGTAAAATATTTAGTCAGAAAAAAAAAACAAGAGGAATAAAAATTGTAAATTCCTCTTAAAAGGCCCTCGCCTCCAGGGCTGCAGAACCGGTTGCCCGTTCATTTCCACCGGTAACTCGTCGACCAACAAATACCTGACCAAACCCACCTTTGCCCAACTTTCTCTCAACCTTATACTGTGGCGACCCTCCTACTTGAACCTGATAACCAGCCACATCAAGATAATAGAAGCCAATGAGCCCCACATTTTGCATTATAAATTTTGTACCAAGAAGTTCTAAAATCATGCACCACAACTACATGGTATTGGATGACGAACCAAACATCCTATAAGAGCCTACATAGCGTACACTACACCCACATTTTGCAGTATTCCCTTCTTCCTCCTGACCAGTAGCTTTACTAGCACTTAAAAAGCCCAAATTCGCGACTGAGTTCGCTCCCAAAAGTTATGAAATTCGATTTTCAATGTTCTTCCAAATTTGAAAAAAAAAAAACCCAGATTCGCTTGAATGAGAAAAATGGTGGAAGATTAAAAACATACCTTATTTCTCCGTTTGTTTTGCAGATCGAAGAACAATGATCAAAATGGCTTTGATTTGCCGAAAGTATTGGATCTGATTTCTTCCCGTTTGTTTTGCGGCTTCAGTAACAGAATACAATCGTAAAGAGGTATCTTATATTTTCCCTACCGCGAATGTCGTTATGACTCGCCGGAATTGAGGATCTATAATCGCCGGGAGCTTGCAGAAGTGATCGGAGGGGTCTAGGGTTTTGGAGTTGTGGAAAATCAGGGGATTGAATTGTTAAAATCTATTTGGGCTTTTGAAGCGGTCGTTGGAAATTGGCAATGCGTCTAATTTGGGCCATTTGGACTCACTTGGACTAACAAAACATGGAAGTAGATAACACATAAGGCCCATTGAAGTTGTTCCAAATAAAAAATGTGAAAATTGTTAATGGTAGGGGTGGACATGGTTCGGTTCAAACCGCGATTTGAAATCGAATCGAACCAAACCACGCAGCTTGGTTTGGTTTTTTTTTATAAATGGTTTAGCTTGGTTTGAAAATTTAATAAACCGTGTGGTCTTGCCTCACGCAATTCGAACCTCAAAATCGAACCAAACCGAACCGAACCAAACCGATTCAGACCGAACCGCGGTTTGGAACCGTGAAATCCCTACAGACAGACTTCTTACACTTCAGCCACATTTCTTAGAAGATAGAAAGGCATTTGGCTGCCTAGTTTCTCCAAATGAAATGATTGAGGCTGTCTGGGAAGATTAGGGGTTGATTTTGAAATTTGAGGAGTCATTTTGATGCCATTCCAGCTTATAAAGACATGAACAAAAAGTAGAATCCAGCATTTCAGCTTTGTGTTCTAGGAAGAAATCAATGGGGTCGATTCAAAACAATAAAATTGAAGAAGATCGAATCAGCAATTTGTCAACTTCTCTTATTAGCCATATACTCCCTCCGTCTCATAACAAGCAACGCAGTTACTGTTCCGCACGGGAATTAAGGAAAAAGTGAAAAGGTTGATGTGTTGTGAGTGTAGATAGTTGAGTAGGAGAGAGAATGAGTGGAGAGAATAGTAAATTATAATGGTGTTGTGAGTATTATAATAATGTAGGAGAGAATGAGCTGAGGAAATAGTAAAGATTCTTTTCCATTTTAGGAAGTGTGACTTATCGCGGGACGCCCAAAATGGCAAAGCGTGTCGCTTGTTATGGGACGGAGGGAGTATATGATTGCTAGTTTGATAAAAAAAAAAAATGTAAAGAGCAACGCTTTTAGTCGGGATGTGCTCAGATTCGTATTGGCCTGTGCAGATCAGCCTCGGATCACGGTTTTAACCGTTTATGAAACCGTGGTTTGAGACCGAACCGAACCAAACCGAGGTGGTTTGGTTTGGTTTGGTTTGAAATTTTCTATGGTTCGATTTGGTTTGGGATTTTCCCAAACCGAGTACTAGCGGTTTGGTCTCCAAATTCCTTCCAGACCGAACCATGTCCACCCCTAGTTAATGGTAATTTTAATGGAGAATAAATACAATTTTTTGAATTTATAGAAATTTGTGGTCAAACTTTACCCAATTGACCAAAAAATATACGCGAGATTTATTTCGGGATGAATACCTAACTTCCGTCTCAAAATGACCAATTTATTTTTTTCAACTATTTAAAAATATTGTTTGACCATTTTGATTATGATTGATTAATTTTGAAATTGTTTGATTTTGAGAAGTCGTTGTGTTCTAGAGTTAAATTATTTCTATTTTTAATTTTTTAAACATATTTTATAAGCAAAAATAGTAACAATCATTAATATTTGTGGAGTAAGTGAGAAGTGAGAAAGAAGACTAATACTTCGTAGTTGTTTTATCAAAAAAAAATACTATGGGCTCTCTAACCGAGAAAATGGGAAGTGAAACTGAAGAATAAGAGTTGGTTTAACCTTTTTTTTTTTTTGATACCCAGGTTCCCAGCTTCGCCGGACTAATTCTGGACCACCAGCTACCGGCCCCTTAGTGTCCTGGCGGAGATAAATCGCGGGATATGCCCTATGCAGCCAGGGTGGTAGCAACCCTTATACTCCTGGCCCCAAGGGAGTCCTCCTATAACACGGCAGTTGAACTCCCCACGCTGAGGTTGCAAGCCCAGCAATGTCGCTTCCTTAACTGCACGGATGTGCCCCGGGGGGCTCTAAGGACCTTGAAACCCATGGTTGAAATTAAACCACAGAGATTCCCCAAGGGGAATCTAACCTGCAACCTCCCCGAAGGAAAGCCGCCCAAGATACCACAAGGACAAGACCCATTAGGTAAGAGTTGGTTTAACATTACTAATACATGAAGCGAATTATGAATCGAATTCTTAACGAAAATACCTAAGTGAATCGCATTCACTCGGGGGTAGCGAATTCTGTATGCGAATTCGTGTCGCGAATCGGACCGCGTGCCGAATTATGTGACGCTGCTCAACCCACCACTAGCATCGGCCATTAAAAGATCTCCCTTCTTCACAACCACGGGTTCTTCTCTCTTCCCCGCAGCAACAAAAATCTCTTCTTTCTCTCTCTCCTCCTCACCCTCAGATATGACAATCGCCGGCGCCGGCGCCGGTACTGCTGTCGCTGCCTTTTCGTGAACCACCTCCTTATGTTTTCTCCTCCTATGCGTCTGTGGCTTCACAACTTTCACGACCGCCGCCACCTCCACCTCCTTGACTGCAGCCGCCCTACTCTTGATATAGCTACCGACCAAATGCTCTGATCTCTTCTCCGTAGCAGCAGAAGTCGGAAGAGGACTCTCCTTATTTATCGGAGCACGGCCACATCGTACTCCATTACGCAGCTCTGGCATTCTTTACCCATACAATCTATATAATATATAAAAGCAGAAACATTTCAAGACCATACAGCTCGCCACGTGGAATTCCAAGTCAGCTCTATGTTCACCAATTATTAGCCGCCATGTGTCACATTCAATGAAGAGTTTTATTTTAGATTTTGATTTAAACACAAATTTTAGCTTTTAAATCCAAACAAAATATTTTTAAACGTAATAAATTCAAACTACAAATAATGCTTCAACTACTTCATCCAAAAGAATGTGATGGTGGTAGAAAGTAGAAACATTATCTTGGAGCATGCACTGATTTCTCTTATCATTATCCCCCATATTAGATTTTAGATTATTAGATTAGTTTATTTTATTGGATTAAATTTAATTTGTTTAAATTTTATTATTCTCTCCATCCTAAAATGAATGATTTTTTTCAAAATTTAAGAATCATTTTTAAAAATTTAATTTTAATCTAGAAAAAGTAATAAATATTCTTTTAATTCATTTTCAAAATTTTAGATTTGTAAAAATATAATGAATTATGAAAAAAATTAAATCAAAAAATTTAAAAGAACATTTATTTTGAGACAATAATGGTCATTCAATCTATCTATATAATATATAAAAGCAAAAATATTTCAAGACCATACAGCTCCATCTTCTGTCTCTCAGGCGCCCGCCTCACCCTTGGTGGGGCGCCCGCCTCAAAGGAAGAAATCCAGCCATGAAAGAAAACGAGCCACATCCAACAGTAAATATAATTCAAATTGGAAATACTCCTATCTAAGTAACTTTCCTAAGTTGGCCCAATACCAATTTAAATAATTAAACACAATCCTTACTTACCCAACAAGTAATCCATTTTCCATCTCCTTCAAGGACTCATATTAACCTGAATTAACAAACCCTTTCCTTCCCTTCATCACCACGCCTCTCTCTCCCACTGGCACCGCCATCTTCTGCCAAGACTGCCTCTCCGATACTCCTCCACCACCGAACACCGTATCCCGATTTCTAAGTGCGATCGAGTTTCTCAAAAGCAACATGAATTTTTCATATAATCCTCGTCCTAGCTCAACCGCCGCATCCTTCATGACCACCCTCAAGAAAGACAAACTCTTCGTCAGCCGAATAGTTTGAAGCAGATGATTGACGCGCCTTCATGTGCTATTTGCTCCGACGAGTTTGAGTGGAAAGAAAGCGTCAATCAGTTATCCTGCCGTCACTGGTTTCATTATGAATGTATTAGGAAGTGGCTTCGTTTAAAGAATAATTGTCCGTTGTGTCGGCACGAGTTTTCAAGAGAGCCGGATAATCATGTGCTACGATCACCAGTATCAAAGCATCCGGCTCCAACGACCCTGATCATGCCAGAAAATTCTACTATGACGGTGGTTCATACATCGCTGTTGCCAGGAAGGATACGTCGGACGACTAGAATACAAGCTGGTGCCATGCTACCTAATAGAAGACTTGCAGAACGATAAGTGAGTTGAATGTTGTTAGGCTGGAGAGTAGTCTACATATACTCCCTCCGTCCCATTTAAACCTTCATCAGTTTGAAGGTGACACGTAAATTAAGAAAAAAGGTTAGTGGAGAAAGTATTGTGACTATAAAAGTAAAATAGGAGTGAGAATGAGTGGAGGGAATAGTAAAGTTGATTGGTATTGTTGTGAGTATAAAAGTAAAGTATGAGAGAGAATTAGTGGGTGAAATAGTAAAGATTCTTTGGCATTTTAGGAAAGGTGAAGCTTTTAATGGGACACCCGTTTTGACAAAAGGGGAAGCTTCAAATGGGACGGAGGGAGTATTAATCTGGGTGATTGATGATGCCAAAATCGTCAAATCAGCCCAAATCCAAGCGTTCGGATGCTCCGAAGATTGCAAGGCCTGAAAATAAGAGAAAACACGTAAACTAAGCCGGGGCGAGTCCGGCTAAAGGCCCTCCGGCGTGAGAGTAAGTTCACGGTTTGTATGTAAGAAACTAAATTGACAGAGTTTCTGTATTGTAAAAAGTAACGTACCAAATAAAGAGCCATATGACTTGTATTTATAGGGATGGATTGATATAATCCATGTTGAAGTGAACTTGTAAAGAGATAAGACATAATCCTAAGAGAATTATATATGTTAAGGAGTCATTGTTTGACTTGAATTGGTGTTGACGGTTACAATCCTGATTGGACCATAACTGTTGAATCCTTGTTTAAACAAGATTATACGATCTGCTAATCGGAAAGCCGAGGAGCATGAATGTTTTATCTCGGCATTGGTATATAAGAAGATATGAATGATTCTTCTTCCTCGTCATTTGGTGATTGGCCGACATGTGAATATGCCGAGATGAATGATTCTGTCTCCTCGTCATTTTGTGATAAGCCGAGGTAAGAACCTTTCTCTCCTCGTCACTGGTGATACCTCGAAGTGTGATGGGCCAAGTATGAAGAGCATGTTGTTGATGTAAGGCCGAGGAGATGTTCCTCGGCATCCGAGGAAGGTGCCTCGGCTCTATTACTTGTGCATTGATACTTGTATATTGGGTTATGTTTATGGCCCAATCCCTTTAGGCCCAATTCGGGCAAGCCCATGTTCGTATCCCGGTTTATACTGTTCAGTGGCCCCCGACTTTCTAGCTCGGCTTAGGACGAGGAGAAAGTCATCTCGTCCTCGGCTTATGGGATACGAACAGGTTTTACACGTGTCAAAGGCGTTTTAGTCCGTGCGTCGCTTCAATATCCTCCGGTTATTTGCCATGATGATAAATGGTGGGTCCCAGATCTGACGTGCCTCGAAAATTGTTGATAGCATTTAATTCTTGGGGCGTCAAACCCGGTTATTTGCTTTACCCATGGGTTTGACCCGGTTTTGTGGAGTATAAAACCTTAAACCCCTCTCATTTTAACCTTTTCGCATCAGTGTTATTTGAGAGCAAAGGCAAAGAATTTCAGGCGATAAATCTTCTCCGGCGAACCTTCTTGATTTCCCAGTTTCCGGCGAAGCTTAGTTTTCCGGTGTTGCGTTCTTCCAACGTGATTCCGACCGTATCTTCAAGATCAGGTATGAAATTCCTTTCTTTTTATGCTTTTTGTTCAAGTTTTTGCCTTTTCTAGGGTTTTTGGAAAGTTTCAATCTTGGAAACCGCTATTGTTGAGCTCTTGAAGTTTCTCTTGAATTTTTGATTTTTCTTGCATGTTTGTTTGGGTTTCTTTGAATCTTGCTTGAATTCCTTAGATTTTTTGGTTGTTTTGGCTGCATTCCTTTGAATATTGCATAAACTCCCCATTGATCTTTGGCTCCCCTTAGAAATGGCTCGTTCTTGGGACCATTCCCCCCGATTTCGTTATGGGTATCACACCGGCAATCTGAGGGTTTATCAGAGATAGAGAGGACCTTGGTTGATGCCGACCCTGGATGACATAGGAAAGAGGTTGAGGAGTTATGGCCGTACCCGGATGTTCCTTCAATATCCAGATTCCACAAGGATAGATAGGATTGTGTCTGATTCCCCCAATATTATTGTATTTGAGGATAGGGCAGAGATGATGGAGCACATCGAACTGTTCTACCCGTCTTCAGATCGCGTAATTCGTGAGCGTCTGAGTGGTAAGGCTCCCTCCTCGGCCTTATGTAATGACGAGGAGGGGTATCTCCCTTCCCCATCCTAAGATCAACAATTGACGAGGTAACTAACTTTGTCCCCTCGTCTTTTTGCAGATATGACGGGAAGAGAAGGAGAGACCTCCTCGTCCACCCGAATAGTTGATGCCTTTATGGAAGGAGCTCAAGTAGAAGGCAGTAAAGGCCAAGGAAGGGGAGGCCGAGGTGGAGGGAAACGCCGAGAGAGGCCTCCAAAGGCCGGGGATCCCATGCTGGAGAAGTTGTATTCCACGTACGGGGTGGACAAAGTCGAGTATAAGTTAACTTATATTGGCAAACCCAATTTGAAGACAGAAAAAGAGGAGAGGAGCTTCTACTACAATGAAGACTACGTCCACTTCTACTTCAAACAATTTCAACAGGGGCTCCGTCTTCCTTTGGACCCCTATATTAACGAATTTTTGGACGACGTAAGGGCAGTGCCGGCCATGCTAGGAGCCAATGGTACCCGGGTCCTCGTAAGCTTTATAGTGCTCTGCCGGAGCTTAGGTTTTGAGCCGACCATGGGAGCATTCTGACACTTTTATCAAGTCAGCTTCGTCAAGGACAGTTGGCTCCTCGTCATCCGGAGTGCACCTAAGAAACCAAAACTCCTTCTCCCAATGTCAAGCAAAGTTGCGGGTTGGGAAAATCATGCAATTAGGGTTGAGAGCCGCTAAGGCTGGGAGTTCCAATCCCCATGCCACGCTCCAACTTCATCCGGCCCCGTTCAACAGTACGGATGGACTAAGGACTTGATTAAGCGCCTTGAGGCATTTTTCGAGGTGGGTCTCCTCGACTGTTCGGCGATTGAGGCTTCTGATCATTATTACGTCCAGGCAGGACTGATGCCGGGGCCGAAGGACGGGGTGGTTCCCCTCGTCACTGTTAAGAGGGGAAGGCATTTTAATGATTGGACAACACATCCCGGCCTCGTTTTTCATGAGGATTGTTCGAGGTGTAAGGTCCCTCCCCTGAACCAATATCTGGAAGAAGTAGATGTGGCCGGATGTAAATATTTAACTCTGATACTTGTAGTTTTGCATTTTTGTTAACTTCCCTTCTGCTCGTAATTAACCATCTCTCCCTTGTCTTCACAGATTTGACCCCCGAGGAAGAGGCAGAACTAGCCATGAAGAGGTTCAGTCCTATGGACCTGGTGAAGCAAAAGAGACGCCAAGTCAAGAAGTCGGGCTTAACAGAGAGGAAGGAGGATGCCAATAGCCGCAACCTCGTGCTAAATGCTCAGGGTGATCAACCACTTCCAATCAAGCCACACGGGGAGGTGAATGCCGAGGATCTGGGATCCGAGGAACGAGTTACTCAATCAACTGTTGAGGGGCATAGCCTCCATGTTGATGCTGAGGAGGTGGGGGCCGAAGAGACCGACCTCGTCGCAAGGCGTTCTGGCTCCAAGAGGGCCCAAGTTGCTAGTACTGAGGAACCTGTAGCTAAGCGGGCAACCGTTAGTGAGACTTTCAATCCCCCGGATCCTCCCGTCCTCACCATCCAAACCGTCAAAACCTTTGAGGAGGCCGATGAGCTGGCTCGGCTCATGGCTGCCAATGTTCCACGTCTGAGGGGCATTCCTCTTCAGAATAGAAAGGGACCCTTACTGAGATTGGGCCGAGCTCCTGTCCAAAGAGCCATGGACGAGGAGGCTTTTGAGGCTCTTGTCAAAGAGAAGCCTAGCCAAGAGAACTTGCTATGCCGCAAGGGACTTTTGGTTGCCGAGGTAGTCTTCTCGTATTTTTAACGTTTACTGATCTCGTAATTTTGTACTTGGAGATGCTTAACATTGATTTTCCTTGCAGCTTGCCTCGGTCACGGCTTACGAGAATGTTCTGGCCAAAAACAATGCCAGGCTGCTGAACGAAGCCAGGACGGCCCAAGAAAAGGGCGAGGCCGAGAAGGCCGCTCTGGCTGGGCTACTGACAGCCAAGGAAGCCGACCTAGAGGCTGCTCAGGCCAAAGTGGAGGCCGAGGTGAAGAGAGCCGAGGAGGCTCGTGCTCAGGCCAAGGAAGCCCGTGAGAAAGTCGAGGAACAACTCCGGCTAAAAGATGCCGAGCTGGCTGAGGTAAGGAAGGCCAAGGTCGAGGTCCAAGTGAGGGTCGAGGAAGCCGAAGCCAAGTGCCGAGGTTATGAAACAACCCTTGTCACCAGGGAGGAGGCGGCCGTGACCCGCTTCAAGGAGAGCCAAGCTTTCCAAGATGCCATGGATGAGAAGACGGCGACCATGTTCGAGGACGGCTACCTCCATCTGGCTCGCCGTCTCCTGGCTGACCCCACCACTGGCTTAGATATCAATAGGATTGCTCTACTGATTAGCCAGGATCAGTATGATGAGGAAGCCAGGGCTCTTCACCACCTGGTTCCATTTTCTGAGTACAACATGGAGGTGATGGCTGAGGTGGATGCCCAAGCCGGCCGCGAAGTGTGGGTGCCCCCCTCAATTGTTCTTGGAAACCTTCAGGCCTTGGTGGGGGCCATCCAAGATGGGGAAGCCGAGGCCAGGGAGAAAAATGCCGAGGAGGCTAGGGCTCAAGCTGATCAAACTGTTCTTTCTCCCCCCGGCTCTATCACAGAGGACTGGCTTGACAGGCCTTTTAATGATGGCCAACAGTCTTAGGATAGGATTTTTCTTTTTTCCTTTTTTGTAATAGATGTTAGGAATTGTACTTTCCTCTTGAATATCAATGAAAAGGTCCTTTTATTTTAATTCATGTTGTTTCAATGAATTGTTTGAGTGTTTGTTTGTACGCTATGCCTAGGCACAAAACTTGTGAAGGTGGAATCTGAGGAGGGTCCCTCGTTCCCTGTTAATTGAGCAAGTAGTTAGGCCGAGGAAGGACTCCTCGGCTTGGACTGTACTCTTAAGTCGTATAGGCCGAGGAAGGACTCCTCGGCTTTGACTGTTAGGCGATTTCTTCTTTTTCGTCTCCTTATGCCTAGGAAGATGACTCGTGCACAGGTTTCAGACGTGATGCCTTTTAGTCGTAGTGACAAGGTGATTCCTTGTCTTGACGTGAGGCAAGTCATTAGGCCGAGGAGAGGTCCTCGGTCTTGACTGTGATTCTTGTAATCCTGGAATCAAGGCGGACCCTTGTCAGGATGTAAGGTAAGCCATCAGGCCGAGGAGGACCCTCGGTCTTGGCTGTTAGGAGCCTATAGTCGTTGAGTCAAGGCGGACCCTTGTCAAGACGCAAGGTGTATGTTTTGAAGAGTCGGGAATAAGATCCTCGTCTTCTGGTGTTTGTGTGAGGAGTTGATAGTTGCTTTGCTTGTTGGAAGAAACTGCTTTCGTAAAACTGAAACGTGACTATATCGAACTGCAATCCTATCAACTAAGAAGTAAAAGACGGAAAACAAGAAACTAATCTATTGCAAAATAAACTAGACTAGTGATAATATTTTCGGAGATTGTCGGAATGCCATGGATGCTTGAGATCTTTCCCCTCCTTGGTCTTCAATCTGTAGGTCCCTTCTCGAATGACTTGGGTGATAATGTAGGGACCTTCCCAGTTTGGGGAGAGTTTGTTTTGTTCTGCCTTCCGACCAGTTGCTTCGATTTTTCTAAGTACCCAATCACCTACTTGGAATACTCTTCTGATAACCCTCTTGTCATGATGGGCTTTGGTCCTTTGCTTGTAGTTTACCATCCTCATCTACGCGGCTAGTCGTTTCTCATCTACTAGGTCTAGGTCTAGGAGCCTACTAACCCTGTTGACTTGCTCATCGTAGTGGGAGTTTCTCACAGTTGGGATTGCCATTTCAGCCGGTGCCATAGCCTAAGAAACGAAGGTTAATGCGAATGGGGTTTCCCCGATTGGCCCCCGGGTGGTTGTGCGAACAGCCCATAAGGCTAGGGGAAGTTCGTCCAACCATCTGCCCTCGCGTCCTTCAAGATTCTTGGTAAGGGATGTTAGGACCAGCTTGTTGGCTGCTTCTGCTTGTCCGTTTCCTTGAGGTCTGCTAACTGATGATTTTGCATGGCGGACCTTGACTCTTCCCAATTCCATAGTGAATGCAGTATAGAATTGGAGTCCATGATCAGAAACAATTGTATGTGGAAGGCCAAATCTGCACCAGATGTTGTCGTGGACAAAGTTGATTGCATTCTCTTCCGTTATCTTGGCTAATGCCTTGGCTTCTATCCACTTGGAGAAGTAATCAACAGCTACTATCACATACTTGCAATTACCACGGGCTGGAGGGAAGGGTCCGATGATGTCGATCCCCCACATATCAAATGGCCACGTGGGTATCACAAGTGTTTGCTCAACTGCCGGTAGTCTAGGAATGTCAGATAATCTTTGACACTTGTCACATTTTCTAACATAGGCGTGCGCGTCCTCCCTCAGGTTTGGCCAATAGTAACCTAGTGATATGATCTTGTCAGCTAAGGTTCTGGCCCCCGGGTGTTCGCCGCAAACACCCTCATGTACTTCTGCCAAGAGGTTCTCAATTTCCTTAGGATAGACACACCTTAGCAGGGGCTTTGTGAAAGATCTTCGGTAGAGGACTCCGCTCATCACGACGAACCTTGGGGACCTCTTCTTGATAAACTTAGCTTGAGCTTCATCTTCTGGGAGTTTCTCCTTCTCAATGTACTCAATATAGTCATCGATCCAACATCTCTCCTCTCCAGTGTTCTAAAAGACCCCGCCTAAGGGCGCCTAGGCCCCGCCTAGGCGCTAGGCCCCTCTCCAACGCCTAGTTCTAAGCCCCGCCTAGGTCCCGACTAATCCCGATTAATCCCGACTAGTCCCCGCCTAGGCGCTAGGCCCGGCTCCGCCGCCTAGCATCCGCCTAGCGCTTTTTAGACCTTGCTCCTCTCCATCTAGGAGCATGACTTGTAGTCTTTTATACGCAGGTTCCTCGGCATAAACTACATATGGACTGGTCTTAGATGTAGACACGTCCATGGTTGCTAGTTTAGATAGAACGTCTGCGACTTGGTTATCTTCCCTGCCTATTTGTTTGAGTTCGAAAAATTCCATCTTCTTCGTCATGTCTAGGACAAGGTCCCTATATTTGGCAAGGGTGGGGTCTTGGGTGTTATACTCTCCCTTTACTTGTTTGACAACGAGTTGGGAGTCACAGAAAGCCGCCACCTTAGTTGCTCCGTAGAAGGAGGCCAACTCAATTCCAAATATTAGAGCTTCATATTCCGCTTGATTGTTGGAGACAGTGAACTTGAAACGGATGGCATCTTGCATGGTGTACTCTCCTTCCGGGCTTGCTGTTTGACCTTGGTTGTTTTTTTTATCATATTGTTATATAATGATGAATGATTAATATATTCATTAATCATTTGAGACGGATAAGAATGTACAGCCAGGAGTGAATAACTCCGGGGTTAGAGGCTAGTACAACTCCAGCTCCGCTTCTTTCCTTTGTAGCTGACCCGTCCGTATACAGGATCCAACAGTTGGATGGGAGTTCGATGGGAGACTTTTCTTCTTCCGTAGTGTTTTGCTTGCGGGAAGTGGGGAGGTGCTCACCCATGAAGGCAGTCTCAACCATGAAGTCAACCAAAGGCTGTGCCAGGAGGGTCTTCCTTGGTTGGTAGGTGATATCAAACTCGGTAAGAGCGATGGACCAATTAAGGAGACGTCCGGAGCCGTCCAACTTATGTAATATCTTCTTCAGTGGTTCATTCGTGTACACGGTGATAGGGTGTTGTAAGTGCTCCAATTTGAGCTTGTTAGAATTTTCGTTAGAAAATTAACGAAAGTCATAACATTTCTAACAATTCCTAACTATCCTAACATTTCTAACAAAGTGAGGGTAAAATGGGCATTGTTATTTAAGGTTAAACCTTAAAAAGAATCTCAAAAAGCAAAACAAAAGAAGAAAACCAAAAATGGCAATGGCTGGAAACAAAAAACTGGCTGTTAATTTGAAATTTCAAAAAGATTATTCCTCTTGTCCAAAGCTGAAGCTGCATTTAATGAATGGTTGCACGGCTGCAGTCCCGTCCGCGCGGATGGGTTTGTAATTTTCAGAGGGCTATAAATTGAGCCCTCCGAGTACAAAAATAAAAAAAAAGAACACAATTGCACCGAACTCGGCGAAATATAGAGAGAAAACAGTGAGAATTCTTCAAGAATTGTCACCTTTTTCTCTCCAATCTTTCCCAACTCATATTCATCCACTCACTCTCATATTCAAGCCCTAAACACTCATACACTCAAGCCAAACACTCAAGAACACAAGGAAGATTGGTAAACCCTCCTCTTCCTAACCCTAAATCTCATCCATGCATGCATCTTCAAACTACAAAATGTAGTTCTTTCATCTTCTTTCTCTAGATCTAAGAAGATCACCATGGAAGACCATCTCCATGGATGATCTTCTACAAAGATCAACATTATTTTCAAAGCTTTTCTTGCTTACTTGCAAAAATGCACTTTCAAAACCCTAAAAAACCATTTTCAAGCACTAAATCTTGATTTCAAAGGGTAAAATCCCCCTCCCCAAGCAAATGAAATGCTTAGTCCTAATGTACCCCAAGGATGGTTTGGTATAGTTGATTCACCACTAAAATGTCTAGTGATCACTAACCAAAACCTAGGGAAATGGGGACAAGCATGGATGCAAAACCCCCCTTAAAATCATATTTTTCTTTCTTGAGAAGTTGCTGTCCAGTAGCAATTTTCTCAGACCTCAGTCCATGGTCTTAATTTTTGGACACAGATGAACTTGGAATTTGGTGCTGACTACAAAATACTTTTTGTAGACAACATCCAGAGCTTTCCAGACATATTTTTACCTTATTTTTTGGGTGAGTAAAACTCCTCTTTTTAAATTTTCTTTCAGAGGCTAGTTCATCAGCTTCTGGGAATCCAGATCTCATATATGAGGTTTCCAGAAGGTTTTGACCCCTCAAATCTTCTCCAAAATGGAAAATTCCTTCGCACAAACTTTATTTAAGGTGTCTAGAACAACTTTCATTCTCTGAGTTTATCCAGATTATGAAGTTTTAAGACCCTTGAATCCCTTTTAAAATCAAATGTCCACTGCCTTTTTCATTCTGGCAGAAATGGCTCTCAACTTCAAAAGGTCTTTTGAGTACCAAATCTCAATCCAAAAATCTTCCAAAAAATCATGGGATCAGTTTAAAGTCTTAAAAAGATATCCCAATTTTTACTTTTCTGAGTTTCAACTTATTTTGGCCAAAACACATACACACACACACACAAATGATTTTCAGCTTGGAAGACTCGTTTTTACGAGGCGCGTCGGGTGCACACTAACGTCCTTCCCGACGCGTAACATGACCTCCGAACCTAAATCTCTGATCTCGGGCTTTTTCAAAGTTTTGGCCCTCAAAATTAAAAATGGCGTGGCGACTGCGTTTTTTTTTTTTTTTTCCGGTTTTATTTGGTTTTTCAAAGAAACGCAAAATCGAATTTTTCCCGCGAAAAGGCAACATATCATCACAGGTGGCGGCCCGGCTTGGGGACTAAGCTTTTTTAAAAAATGGTATTCGGTATATTGGTGGAAACCACTAAATTTCCCGTTATCGCCTCCTAACACGAGTCGGGGATAAATTGTGGTCTAACAATCCCACGTACCGGTATCACCGTTTTCAAAAAAAAAAGTTTTTGAGGGTCAAGCTTCCGTCCCGGCTTTGAAAATCATTTTTGTGTGTGTGTTGATTTTTGCACAGTTTTCATGTTGTTTTGGCCGCCTTGGAGAAAGTCAAAATTTTGGCTGTCGGAATAATGTCCCTAACTGTCGGAATTTTCGTGCTTATGTGCTCATTAAAATTTTCATTAAAAATTCAAAAAAAAAAAAAAGGATTTTCAAAAAAAAAAAAAAGAAAATTTCCAAAAAAATCATGCATCATATTTTTAAGACACATAAAAAAATCTCTATTTTACTCGAAAAAAAGAATATAGGCTGCTTGCACACTACGCGCACGTGACCGTACAGCACACTACGTCCTTAACCCGGGAAATCCTTGTCGCGGTCCGTTTGGTCTTATTACGCCTCTCGGATGAGCACGAGGACTACCCAAACATCCCATGGAGCCTCGTGTCGACCATGCACTTGTCCGTGACACACTTTGTCCGAGACCCGGTTGGTTTTTAGTCCGAGTCCGTGTCATGCCCCCGTCGTGTATAGACCTTTCCTTTCAAGCCTTTGTCGGCATACCGACTCAATATCTTTCCGGGTCCTGTCGGTCGAAGTTACGCCGGTTTTCCGCCGCGGACTTTGACCAAGATATTGACCGGCGCCTTGACTTCGGCTCGGCGGCACAAATTATACAACGACTCCCGGCATTGACACCGAGTCATCAAGGATTAATGATTATTCCATGCCTAATTACGGCTTAGCGACGACAAGTCAAGATCAATCGTGGACGCTTATCGGTCCAAATCATGCCGACTTTTGTCGAGCTCTCGGACATGATCTTGACTTTCGACGTCGGCTTTGTCCGTAATTTACATCGAATGCTCGTTAAGACTCGATTACCCGCGACTTTTAGGATCGTTTTTCTTTCGGTCGGTGGGACCCGCTTGCCCTATAGGACCCTCGCCCTGGGCTGTCCACCTGGGAGGTCGAAATACGGGTGGAATACGAGGGGCTTATAGACGTAGTGACGGGGCCCGGCTGATCCGGGGAATCGTAGTAGTTTGCGAAAAAGAAGAGCAATCTTTTCCAACCGATTAGGTTAATAAAACATGTTTTAAGTAAACGTGAACAAATAAGCGCATGTTGCATGAGCCAAAAGCCCAAACACCTACCCTCCTTCCATTCCCGGACATCGAACCTTCGTGTCCTTTCCCCGCGGCTCCGCACAAAGCTTGGTTTCGGGCACGGTCACCGTTTGACTCGGTTGGGAAGAGTCAAGCGCGTCGTCGGCTTCGCCGTTTGTTCCGACTCCGGGTTTGAGAATGTCCGCATCGGCCGGTAATGATGGGGATAACGTTGCTCCGCCCTCCAAAATCCCTCGGACAGACCCGTATTGGATCCAGTTGGTAGAACAAATGAGACTTCGACATAAGGCTCAAATTGATGACCTCTGGGGGTAGTCGCAAGTCATGGTTTGACCATCAGTCTCAATTCCGATGGCACTTTTACCGCAAAGACGAGAAGAGGGTTCTCCTCCTCTTCTTAATAGTCCCGGATACATCAAGATGCTACCCCAAGATTCCTATGTTTCCTGTAGGGACT
>JAFEMH010002495.1:0-337326 GCA_022495995.1 Adenophora triphylla var. japonica | reverse complement strand
TCCATACATAGCATACAATGTAGACATCCGATACAAAGCATGCATTTTTAAAAGCACACACACACACACACACAACATTTAAAGGATATTAGGTATCCGAAAGACTCGTTTCACGAGGCTACTTCTGGTGAGCTCTAATATTCTAATATTCTCTTCCCGGGAGTCATCTCGACCTCCGAACTCAAAATCTCATCACACAAAAACAGCTTTAAAATTATCTTTAAACCGATGCCCTTTTTCAATGTTTTCTGGGCTTAATAAAACGGCGTGGCGACTCTACAAATGCGAAAGCAAACGGCGAGACACGCTCCGACGCGAAAGACTCGCCGATGCCGGGCCGCGAGGCCTTTCTCGGATCCTCGGCTATTTTGGCGACTGACTGGGAAATTTTGTTTTAAAACTTTTAAACAAAACAAAAGATTTTTAAAACGATGATGAGGGTCAAACTTTCATTTTACCCCTTCCTTTAACTCGTTGTGTGTGTGTGCATCGTGCTTCGTTTTTATTTTACAAAAAAAAATAAAAATACAAAAAAATGCATCAATACACATCTCGTGCATACATTTAAAATTCTTCAAAAATTTCTATTTTACTCGTAAAAGAATTTTAGAGACCGCACACTACGCGCACCGTCGCCTGGTTACACCCGCACTCTACTTCACACCGCCGCTCGGTTACACCGCACACTATGCGCACCGTCCGCCTTGATACACCGCACACTACAACCCTTAACCCGGAGTGGTCTCGCTTGCAGTCCGTTTGGTCTTCCTAGGCCTCGGGGCGCGCACGGGATCATTCCAAACATCCCATCCTAGCCAAGCGTCAACCCCGCACGTTTGAGTCTTGAGTCACACTCGCCCGCACTCGGTTGGTTTTTACCAGCCCGTGTCATACACTCGGATACATATACCATGCCGGCCATTTTTCGAGTCAAGGCTCGGAACTCAAGATCCCTCAAGCAAAGCGATGAAAGGTCATGCTAAAATCTTGACTCGATCTTGATTTCCGAAGCTATACCTGCACGATGTTCCGTCCCTGGATATACATCCATGCTCGCATGACACCATGTCATCACGCCTTTGATACGTCGCCCATGACGATATGACCCAGCCAACGCCTAACGCCACGAGATCCTCATAAGCAAGCAAGGTAAGAGAGAGGTCATGCCGAACTCGACCCGATCTTGACTCGGTGGTCGGCTCGGTTCACTATTCACATGGCTAACGCATCAAAACGAACATGACAGCCTCGGTCCTTAGGTTCGATTTTTCTTTAGGCCGGTGGAAACCGCTTGCACTATAGGACCTCGCACGGGCTGTCCACCCCTGGGATGTCGCAATACGTGTGCAAAACGAGGGCTTATAGCCGCACGTATGGTCTCCCGGCGACTCCAGATCTAGCATAGTTGCGAAAAAGAAGAGCAATCTTTTCCAACCTACCTAGGATTACGAGAAAACATGTTTTAAGTAAATTAAAACAACAAAAAAATCAAAAAATAAAAGAAACTAAACCGCATGCCACGTGAGCTTTCCCCTTTTATCCCGTTAGGCCATTCTTGTCTAAACCTTGCCCGTCACCCCCTCCAATAACCGAGAGTGGTTGAGAATACTGGAAGCCGCCTTTTCGGTATCGAGGTCACAGGTCCGATAGCCCTTCCGGCTTCAACGGCCCGCACCGTCCGATACTCCCCATGACGGGATCAACGGATAACGGTGAGGGAAACGGAACCCCGCCACTAAGGAACCTCCAGGACAATGGAGGAGGTGCCGCGAGCCTTCGAAACCATCAAGAAGCGCCAAGAGGAACAAAGAAGCCTGGATCGTAGACACCCCGCGTCTTCGAGGAACAATATAGCTTCCTCAACCTCGATGGAACCCTTTGTTCTCATAGAAGTACGAAGACATACTGGCTCCCCGGTTTCTCGAAAGCTATCGGCAGGTCCCGCCTCCGCCAAGCTACGAGATCCCCGCAACGCAGCAGCTCTCGCTCAAAGCTCCCCTAGGGCGTCGGTCAAGCGGCCCGACATGCCCGCCGATCGCATCGGTCTTGGCCCGCACATCAAGCCTATTACCAACGGCATACATACGTGCACTGCTCGCCGCATCCCAATGCATTTCGGTATCCCCCAGATTCAATCCTTTGCCTCTATACGAGCCTCGCAACCACAATCAAAAGTCCCCATTCTTACTGTGGACGAGGCATCCGAGCGGATACCCCGACATCTCCAGCTTGCCACTGCTAGTTCGCAATTGGGGCTAACGAATCGTTTCCCCAGCTCCCAAACACAACCCTACGGACTGTGCAATCACGCCTCAACTTCAACACCCCGGGGTATGGGTTGGTATACACTCAACTACCTCCCCCAAGACTCCCCGAATGGCGATCCCATCGCCCAATCCACCTCCATCTTCTAAGCTTCCGTCCACGAAAACGGTAACCCACCCTCGAACAATGATCCTCACATGGCTTGGCCGATTGAACAAATGAAAGACATGCAAGGCAAGTTAGCTAGTTCTCAAGGACTCCCTCCCGCCACCGATCCGAACAAAGTGGTCCCTCTCCCTCCAAAGTTCAGGATGCCTAAATGGAAAAGTTTGACGGTACGTAATGCCCAAAACCCACATCGACACCTACGTTCGGGTATGAGAGCCAAAGGGCAACCCTCAACAGATGGCGAGATCACTTTCAAAGATTCCTCAAATCCACAAAGACTTAAGGTGGTTCCTCAATGTGAAGGCGGAAAACCGCTCTACGTGGGATCGGATCGGTGAAATCTTTCGGAGAAGTACCGCGCCAACCTTGAATGGGAAACAAACCGCCATGACTCTGCAAGCCACCGAACAAAAGGATGACGAACCGGTGGGCGAGTTCTACAAAAGATGGAATCGGGAAGCTAAGCGAGATAATGGATCCGCTTTCCAAAGAAGAGCGAGATGGACATCTTCCATTCCTGCCTCAAACCATCTTTGAGGACCTTGATCGCCCACCATTTCTATCCGGATCTCCGTGCCATGGTCAACGCCGGACAAAGTTTGAAAAGACTACGAGTCTTCAAAAGGCAACAAAGAACCCCGCCTCATCTTACCGCTATCGAACAAACACGGCAACTTCAACTCACTGCCCGACCAAAGGAAAGGAAGCAAATGAACAGTGCACTACATTCGTAACGGAGCTCAAGTAAACCGCGATCAAGCAGCCCCAAAGAATAACAATCCCCCTCGCTTCCCACAGTTCCAGCATTTAGACAACCTCGAAATGCCCTTGGGTCAAGTATTCGAAGCTCTGGTGAAACGAAATCTTCTCAAGCCGCTCGAGAATTTCCAACCGAAGACTCTCAAACCCAACATGGATATGAGCAAACACTGCGCCTTCCACAACTACCCCGGCCACACCACCGACAATTGCTTCGTACTCAAGCAGGTGATTCAGGGGCTCATTGAGGAGGGAAAATTGGAACGCCCTCGTGGTCCCAATACCATCGGAAATCCATTCCCTCGGAACGACAGGGTAAACTCAATAGCCTTTGACGAAGCTCCAAGCGAGAGCAGACTCCCTGCAATTTCCGAAACCGTCAGCATGCTGTCCCGCTATGACTGGGAGCGTGAAACAAGAGTCAAAAGATCTCGTGGCCGAGAATTCCGACAAGAACGCCCAAGGGCCACTGTCTCCCTACGATCTTTGCCCCGGCCCAAGGCATACAAATGGATGGATCGAATGTTCCCTGTAAGAGGGCGAGTCAAACGGTAGCACGGGAAGCGGTTTAGCCTTCACGGACGATGACTTGCCAATATGTGAGAATCGGCACAACGAAGCCCTCCTCATCCTCATAAAAATAGAAAGGTTCTTCCTCCCGAACGTCTTGATTGATAACGGCTCCATGATCAACATCATCGCTTTAAGCACATTGAAACGACTCCGCATCGACCGTTCTCTCGATAAGGCCTTCACCTCGGGTAATCCGAGCCTACGACTCCTTGCACGACCAATCGTAGGAGTCATCAACTTGAGGATCAATTCGACGTACAACCGGAGTCGGTAGAGTTCCAAGTCGTGGAAATCAAACCCACCTTCTCTCTCGCTTTGTTGGGACGGCCTTGGATACATCGGATGAAAGCGGTATCATCTACTCTTCACCAATGCGTGAAATTCATCAATGCCATGGAGCGATCGAAGTGATCCGCGGAAGCGGTGCAATGGCAAGTGCTTGGCCGGCAAGTTATGACCCGGAAGAAGGTCCCGACATGACCGAATACTCTTCCCAGATGATTCTCCTACCCTGTCCCGCTACGAAGTGGATCCTTACATCCACGCTCTAAGCCGCGATGAGCTGGAAATTGAAGAACTCATAGGTCAGGATGACAACTCGACATATGCGGCGTGAAGAATGCTTGAGAGAGGATCAAGAGATGGATGCCCTAATGGAGATTGATCGAGGAGTAGACCCTTACTTCGCCGAAAACCCTCTTGCAAGCGGCTCATCACCGATCCCCGGTACAAGACAACCCTCTAGCCGACACTCTCGGATCTTACGGGGACAGCCATCACGGCTTAGTTCAATTCAACATTCCGGTGTCCGACGGATGAACAGTGGCGCAACCTCCTCCAAGGTTTAATCGGGGAAGGAGATATAGCATGCCCGCTCGAATCGGACATTGTAAACGTCGTCCAAGCAAAGATCCCGGATAAAGAAGCGAGATTCCATGAAAGTGATCAACATCAAGAATCAACTCCGACCGCCGAATGCTTCGCCCTCCGGAAGTAGCCCTCGGCGACTTCTATCATCAAAAACCCCCAAGGATCGGTGGCAACACTAATGGAGGGACATCATCGGGAGCAGCCAAAAACCTCCGCGATCCGGTTTGAAATCGAACCGCATGCAAGCTACTTTCCGGGACTCGTACCAAGGGAAGATTGGCCACCGAACCAAACACTACTCCCTCTAGAGCTACGGCCATCCGAAAGTAATGAAGCTCGGTCCAATCCTCGTCGCCTATAGTCTAGCTTCGAGTCTTGTTGTCTGTCTATTCACATCTTTTGAGTCTTTTGACGGCTTTACGCCCGACGATTGTGAATCTTTGATCAACAATGTACGGTCTTCACGCTTTTCAATAAAAGGTCCGACCTTCCTAAAAATCATTTCATTGCATCTTTAACAAATGATGACATTAACTAATCAAAACAGTTAAATTCATCTATACAAAAGGCAAACACATTAATTAAATGAATGCATCAAGCAAACATTTAAGTATGTTGTCAAACGAGAGAAAAACCGGGCCCAAGCCGAGAAGGTTTTAATCACAACGATTTGCAAGATTGCCGAAGAGCCAAAGAGACGCAAGTCCGACGCCATTTCCAAAGACAAACCAGATTTTCCAATACCTCAAGAGCGGAAGCCACCTTCACGAACAAGGGAGACCCACACACAGAAGGGGTCAAAACCAAGAGCATCATGGCCCTAAAACGCCTAGCCTCTCACTTCGTCATCCTCGGGGACATGCTATACAAGAAACACTACCACGGGCCACTCCTACGCTGCGTCAGCCAAGAAGAAGCAAACAAGTTCATGAGCAGAAGTCCACAATGGGGCTTGCGGTCCCCACATGAACGCCAGAGCCCCGATGCAAATCATTCTCGGGATGGGCTACTCTTGGATCTCCATGGAGCGGTGCATCCACTTTGTCCGAAGAGCCGCGACAAGTGCCAGCGGTTCTCCAACCTCAATCATCTACCGCCCCACGATCTCTACCGCATGACTACACCTTGGCCCTTTGCCACTTGGGAATTGACGTCATCGGGAAAATCGCTCCGCCGGGCGACAACGGTCACGAGTTCATCTTAGTAGCCATCGACTACTTCACCAAATGGGTCGAAGCCAAGTCCTACAAGGTACTCACCTCCAAGAAGGTCGCGCATTTCCTCAAAGAAAACATCATATGCCGATACGGCATCCCAAATGAGGTCATATCAGACAACGGCTCACACTTCGAAGGGAATTCGACACTGGCTGGCTGAATTCAAGATCACACGTCAAAATCTTCTCCTACCGGCCACAAACAAACGGCGCCGTGGAAGCAGCAAACAAAACCCTCGAACGGATCATCCGAAAAATGACCACCCGAGGACGAGATTGGCCCGAGAAGCTGCACCGTGCACTTTGGGGCTACCGCACATCGGTCGAACGACCACGGGAGAAACCCCATTTGCCCCGACATACGGGATGGAAGCAGTCCTTCCATCGAGCTAGAAATTCCCTCACTCCGAGTCTGTGGAAAACGACATCAATGAAGTCGAATGGCTCCGAAGCCGACATGACGAATTGGCTCGCTAGACGAGCGACGACCGAAGGCCATGGAACACGTCCGAGCCTATCAAAGCGGGATGGCTAGAGCTTTCGACAAGAAAGTCAAGTCCCGAGACATCAGGGAAGGTGACATTGTACTAAAAGAAAAGCCTCCCACTCGAACCAACCCACTGGGAAAATGGGAACCCACATGGATCGGCCCTTTCGTGGTTCAAAAGATCTTCTCCGGAGGCGCCATGAAGGCGACGGACCTAGACGGCAATCCCTTCATGAATCCAGTCAACGGAAGCAAACTTCGCAGATACTTCGCCTAAAGAAGAACAAATTTGTGCATCTCTTGGCACTCCATGTAGTGTCGAACTACGCAGACTGAGCCCTCTAGTCGGGAACGTAGGCAACCTTAATTGGTCCGGTCTAAAAATACACAAAAAAGTCAAAAGTTTGAATGTCAACCAAGACCTCCATCAAGCCACGCACTTTTCAAGAACACGCCCCAGCAGTCACCTTGACCAAGTCAAACGACGGCGGCAACATCAAAGGACATCTGAGGGTCACTCAACATCAAACGACTGACTCATGTCTGCTTCCCAGCCAGGGGCTTGTCTTCGCCCTCACGCGCTTCAAAAAAAAAAAAGATAAAAAAAAAGAGAGCTCGAGCAAGGGCTCACACAAAAAAAAAAAAACAAAAGAAGCTCAAACAGAAGCTGCAAAAAAAAAAGAGGTCAAGAGCCCGACGCCAACAAGAGGCAAGGAAGGCTACGAAAAGACCGTCGAACGACTTGTCGAGAGATCATTCAACCTCTCGGCCAAGCACAAAGCCTCGCAAGCAAAGGGGATTGCCGCTACGGCCTGCATCGTTTCAAGTCCGCAAATGCAACAGAAAAGTCCAAGGACGGACGCCGACAAAGTGCACAACAGAAGCAAAGGCAAACAAGAGATCTTGCGTCTCGACAAAGCTTTAAAAGTAAATCACAAATCACTAACGGTTACAACATTTCTTGATGAGTTCAAGCACGGTCTACTCTCAAGTTCACAACATGCTAAAAGACTGACTTAATACATTTAACTAATAATGTGTTTGCAATGCAATGAATGGATACCTAGGAGGTCATTCCGCGCCATGCGCTTGTCCCCTCGCCATTCTTTCCTTTCTTCCCTCGTCCCAGGCGAGTCTTCTTTCGCTTCACGTGAACCAACTCTGCGTCTCTCGGTCGAGATCTGGGGTCCTCCGTAGAGTCAAATAATCCGCAGCTCTCGTGGCTTCATTCGCCCGTGCTTCGGCTCGGATCTCCTCCTGCGAGCCCGTAAAGAGGACCTCTCCTGTCGGTCGGTCAACTCTAGTCTCGTAGTCAAACAAAGTGTCTCCCGTCACATCCAAAGGGGTCGGACCAGGCTTCGGAACTCCTAAGGCAATAGGCTACTACGGCACCCGGGTCCCAGAATCGCTGCACGCACGCTCTCTCAAGACCACTTGGGATCGCCCACGCTTTGCTCATACCGGGCCGTGTACCGAGTCGTCAACACAATGCTCCCCGACGTCTAAGGAGTACCACAGAGGGAAAGCGGAGTACTTCCATACCCTCGTAAAATACAAGAAGGCACTGGAAGGCGCCATACAAAGAGGAACTACCTCCGCGGTAGCAAGGTCATCCCACCAACAAAGGCTCTGCTTCATCCCAAACCGCCGGAAACAAGCGACGGAATGTAGAAGGAGGACCAAGACAAACCTGGAACTACGATAACGTAGGACCCTTCCCCGCAAGATCCTCCTGGTCTCAATCCTCCGGTCAAGGAACCCACCGGCGGATCGATGCGTACCAAGGCCGTGCCATCCATCTCTCCCAGGCGGACTGATCCATATCCAACGCAAGAGGTCGCTGAGCAAATGACCACGGACTAAACGACGTCGGAGCCTCGGGCATGGCCTGAAGTCTCTCTCGCAGCCACAAGGTGAGCAAAGCGGGGCTTCCCCCTCTCATAAAACGATCCCCAGTCGCCAGACGATCGATACCATGAAGAGTCTCCCCCAGCACCAACGGGACAATATCCTCTCCAGCTCTGCAGTGCCCTACCACATCTAGCAAAGCCCCATCACAAATGCCAAGGGAGCTGACCATGAAGAGCGTCGCTATCGTGCACAAGGCGAATGCATCCCAAGAGACGTCACTCTCATCATCAACCATGAACCGCTCCGGCAGCTCAGAAATGTCGATATGACCCGAATCAAGGATCATGCCCTGCACTTCTTCCAACGAAGTACGAAGAAAGCCTGCAAGCTTCACGCTCACCGCAGCACCACCAATCAAAGGAAGCGAGATGGCCTCCACCTCCGGTCCTCCAATCAAAGCCCGAAAATCCTCAAAAGTGGGCACCATTTCATTGTAGGAGAAACAGTACACGTGCCTCCTAACATCCTTGAACTTCGCGGCAGCCCGCAACAAATCCCAATCAGGAACCAACTCCTTAAAAGACCAAATCGAGCAAAGACGAAACCTTACCTCGAAAGCCCGTCTCTGATGCCTCATACGGCGCCGCATCCACGTTTTCAACTGCTCAAGGAAGTGTGCTTGCCTCTCCTGCGAAAGCCTCGGCAAAATTCTAGGAACGTACGAAGAATCCATGGCAAAAATGGAGGTTCCTAGAGAAAATGGGGAAGAAAGCTCGAAAATGGCTGCAAATGGGGAAATGAGGAAGAACCAGACCTTTGGTAAAGCATTTATGTCCTTCCCAAAAGCAAGGTTGGTCCGTACGGACCTCTTTGCATGCTAAGTATGTCCGTGCGGACCTCCTTGCAAACAGAACCCATTTCCCCAGCAAACAATACAACAACCACTGTCCTCAGCAGGATCTTGCTCCAAACTGCCCAAACGCTGGCCAAAGCCATTTCCGGCAAACAAACACTACCCACAAACACACTCTCAGCTCACGTGGCATGTACAAAAATAATAAAAAAAATAATAATAAGCAACAATTTCTAGGACAAATCCCGGGAATCGCCAAAAATGACGTTACATCTTAAAATAAAATACTGTTTGCCATGCAAATACATGTGTTTTATTACAGGTACCCAAAAATGTCTGTTGCTAAACAAAAAAAAGAGGGATATGAAAAGAGGGAAAGCAAATGAATACTAATCAGAATCCTCAGCATCATCATCCTCACCGAGGTCCTCCAAAGAAAAGTCGGGCATCCCAGCGAACTCGCCCGTCACATCCTCGTCGTCAGAATACCGAGCACCCGTCGGAGGCTCCCACGAAAAGTACTCAGAAGGATCAAATCCGGCGAAAGGATCAAAGAAAGAAGGCTCTGAGGAACCCTCACCACGTGCGCCATGCGGAGGCATGAAGCGATAAAAGAGTGCTCCTCGAAGGCCCTGCAGCTCCCGAAGACGTCCCGGCATCCATGCTATGCCGCCCCCTCGAAGGCCCCTCCTGCTGCGGCTCCGGCTCGGCTCTAGGCGGAGGAACGTCCACGGAATGCCTCGAAGGCATAGGCTCGTACGCCGGCACGCGTCGCGAAGACCGGCAAGAAATCTTCGACGCCATCTTCTTCGCAAACGACCTCATCGCCACGTAACGGCGAGTCAGCATATCATAGGCTCTCCCCGACTCCGCACAAGCAAGCGTGCCCAAGGAAACGCCAAGAATACAGCTTATACTCAACAACAAAAAGAAAAAAAAATACGTAAGAGATGCCAAGATGGAAAAGAGTCGCAAGACACTCACCGATCTGTCAGATCCACCCAGCATGCAAGCAGAGCCCGCTCCGGAATCTGCATGCACACCCTCCTCTCGATCCGTCCCCGCGGACATACGTGAAATCCGGCCCCGGCATCGGAACCTCAGGGGAGCTGCGGGCCGGCCTCTCTCTCGCGCACTGCGGCGTCCTCGGCTTCCTCCTCACGAAGGCCCCGTACTCCTCTCCATACAAAATGAACTCCTCGGGCCGACGCCGCCAAGGTACCTCTCAAAATCGAGCACGCTCCATGTCCCGGGAATCAAGCATCCCAAAGGGAGGGTCCCTCGGAGCCACGGGAAGCACACGGGGCCACGCCGGAAGACCCGCTCTCCCGGATACATGACATCACAAGTCAAGCCTCGCGGCATCTTCCGCCAAGGCTGTCACCTCGGGAGCCCTCAAACTCATCTCCCTCATACCGAGCCCACGGGAACAAGACGAACCCCTCCGGCTATCCCTCTCCAGGACGGCTCCTGCACATCCCCGTAGGCGATGGTGAGCTTCCCCTTTGGTCCTCCTCTTCCTCGCCGTACGAGCCCGGCCCTCAAAGATAAATAGGGCACGCAAAGCAATGTGCCCGGATCTCTATCCCACGGGAAGCACTGGAAAACCTCGTAGAACCACACCTGTGACAAAAGCAGAGAAGGCTCAGTGCAAAAGAAAACGGAGAAACGACAAGTTGCTAAATCAAAAGACAGCAATAAACTCATACCTCCAAGGCGAAGTCAAAACAAGCCAACGAATTGGCCACACCCCGGCTGAACCGGTCCAAGGAGAAGTAGAGCTCGGCCAAGCCTGCCTCGCCCCAAGCAATATCACAGACCCTATCCAGGTCAATCAAGCTCTCCAACAAAGCAAAGGGAGCCGCAGTTGCGTGGTTCGAGAACAAAGTCTCGGAAAGTGCATACCACAAAAAGGAGCGCGCCAACTGCTCCACTGTCACCTGGCCAGTCCCCCGGATGTAGGCCCCAATACTGGCCGTGATCCTCAGCTCCACATCGCTATACAGCATGCCCAGGCCCCTGCGAGGACGAGGCTCAAAGCCCAGCAGCTCGGTCAACACCACATCGGAGATCATATCTCTCCACCGTACCGGCCCTCCTTTGAAGGAGAGCCCGGTAATAGCAGCAAAATCAGTGGGCGTCACTGTCACCTCGCCCCAGCTCAGGTGGAAGGTGTGGGTGGTATCCCACCAATACTCAGAAAGGCCAAGGAAGACGCTCTTGTTCTTCCTCGTATCAGACACTCCAGCCAGGTTCTCGACGAACACACCTAGGCCAGAAGCGTAGACCAGCCTCCTGGGACTCGGCCTACCATCCACGGAGATATCAGGCATCCGCTGCCACAGCTCAACAACAGCCTCGAGCGACCCCCGAGTCTTCATCCTCTTGGCCTTCCCGGCCACAAGCCCCGCATCCTGCAGGTAAACACAGCAAAGGTACGTCAATCACAGTACTTAATATAAAACAAAGGCACATATAACCCGTCACAAAACACGGCACACATTGCACATATTTTTCACATATAACCCGTCACAAAAACACGGCACATATTGCACATATTTTCCCCACAGAGTCCGTCACCCAAAAACACGGCACACACTATATAGCACATTTTTAAAAGAAAAATCCGTCCCTACACGGCATACACTTTCACATATAACCCGTCACAAAACACGGCACATGTCACATTTTTCACAAAATTTGTCACTACACGACAAATTTTCTCACAATGTACATACATAAATAGCATTAGGTACAAAACACCAAAGCATGCAATTCACTAGATAGGCACTTTATTTTCACAAATAAGAGCTAATCTACACATTTCTGCACAAAATACACATACCCACAATTTTTACATGTCCATTTTCAACAATTCATCAAGAATTTCACAAAAAGGCATAAAAAATAACAAAAAATTTCAAAAATGCGAAAAACTAAAACCTAGTTCTAGCATTCAAAAATTCGAGCAGGAAATCAAAACGGAACAGATTTCTTACCTCCCCGACGTTCCTCGAGCGACGAGTGTGCACCTCCGGGTTCGGATACAAGACATCCGGGTTCTTCGAGGATGGAACGAACGAGATCCAATTCCGTTGAAGCTCCATTCGCTGCTCAACCACCTCTTGACTGCGTTGACGACGACTCCTTCGAGATCCCTCCGCCATTACAAGCAATTCAAGCTAAGAAAAATGGAAGATTTTGGACAAAAATGGAGTTTTCTCTCTTTCTCTCTCGCTGGTTCACGCACTGGAAATGGGAAATGAAGGGGGAGCTTCGGAATTTAAACCCGGTCAAAACCTGGGAACTGTGAAAAACCAAGGTGGTCCGTACGGACCTCTTTGCAGCCAGGTTGGTCCGTACGGACCTCTTTGCAAGGGGTGGCCAAATTACTTTCCTGCCCTTATAATCTTTGCCCCTGGCTGTCCTAAGGCTTTTTCCAGCAAATCCAAGTGCAGAATGGTCCTCGCCAGCTCAACGGCATTTCAACCACCGGCCATCAACGTAAGACCGGTCCTCGCCAGCTCAACGGCAATTCAATCCCCGGCCATCAACGTAAGACCGGTCCTCGCCCGGCTCACGGCAATTGACCACCGGCCGTCAGCGTAAGACCGGTCTCGCTACTCAACGGCAATTCAACCACCGCCATCAACGTAAGACCGGTCCTCGCCACCAGCGGCATTTCAACCACGGCCATCAACGTAAGACCGGTCCTCGCCACTTCAACGGCAATTGACCAACCACCGGCCGTCTGCGTAAGACCGGTCCTCGCTGCCAACGGCAATTCAACCACCGGCCGTCAAGCGTAAGACCGGTCCTCGCCAGCTCAACGGCAATTCAACCACCGGCCGTCAAGCGTAAGACCGGTCCTCGCCAGCTCAACGGCATTTCAACCACCGGCCGTCAAGCGTAAGACCGGTCCTCGCCAGCTCAACGGCATTTCAACCACCGGCCATCAAACGTAAGACCGATCCTCGCCCACTTCAATGGCATTTCAACCACCGGCAGTCAGCGTAAGCCCGATCCTCGCCCACTCAACGGCAATTCCAGAAGGAGCCAACACCTCCCAGCACGAATCCCAAGGCACAAGACGCCTCCAAAACGCTCAACGGCAACTCAACCACTGGAGGTCCGAAGTCATCTTCCCAACAGAAAAGGGCCCCTACAAGGTCATGCATCCCCAGCAATTCAAGCACCGGCAGTCAGTGTAAGCCCGAACCTCGCCCACTTCAACGGCAACGCAAGCACCGGCCATCAAAGTAAGCCCGAGCTCCTCCCCCAACAAGTCAAAGGGAAGTCATACAAGACTGCATATCCCCAGCACCGGCCGTCATCCTTGCCCACTTCAACGGCAACGCAAACACCGGTAGTCATCGTAAGTCCAACCTTCTACTCAACATGAAAAAACACAAAGGCATCTACGCCTCTCGCAATCAAAGCACAAGGCAGCCATGCCTCCACAAATGCGGCTAGAAGACGGTTCAAAGTCCTCGCGCATTACATCAAACTGCGGCTAGAAGACGATTCAAAGTCCTCGCGCACATCAATCATGGCTAAGACGATTCAAAGTCTCGCGCATTACATCAATCGCGGCTAGAAGACGATTCAAAGTCTCGCGCATTACATCAACTGGCGGCTAGAGAAGACGATTCAAAGTCTCGCGCATTACATCAACGGCTAGAAGATGATTCAAAGTCCTCGCGCGTTGCATCAACCGCGGCTAGATGACGATTCAAAGTCCTCGCGCGTGGCATCAACCGCCGCCAGATGACGATTCAAAGTCCTCCAGCGTGGCACCAACCGCCGCCAGATGACGATTCAAAGTCCTCGGCGTGGCACCAACCGCCGCCGGGATGACGATTCAAAGTCCTCTGGCGTGGCACCAACGCCGCCGGATGACGATTCAAATTCCTCAGTGGCACCAACCCCAACCGGATGACGATTCTGTGTCCTCACTGCTATCTCCGGCCCTAAGGCCTTAAACCACCCGATTAGGAAAATCGTAAAATTTCCATCCCAGACGCCACCACGTCCTCACAATTGACCTCGGCGGTCACCACATCTCAGACACCACCACGTCTACCACCGACCTCGGCGGTCACACAACACTTCAGGGGCACCACCACGCCCACACGCACTCACAAATTCACGACCTCGAACTACGACTGTGCTTGATTCCCGCTGTGGATACGTAGGAATCCTATCACAGGGTCCAGCCATCGACCTATGCGGTCACCCAGACACCACCACGTCCTCACCACCGACCTCGGCGGTCACACGACACTTCGTGGCACCACCACGCCCGCATTCACAAAACACTCACCCCACACCCGAACTACGACCCGGGCTTCGATTCCCGCCAGGGATACGTAGGAATCCTATCACAGGGTCCGGCTATTGACCTAAACGGTCACACAAAAGGACACCACCACGTCCTCACATTGACCCTCACGGTCACTTCCTCTCCCAGCACGCGATCCAGATTAGGACCCTTATCTTATCGGCGACCCCACTTCTTTCATAAGTGACGTCGTCGAGGCTTCGTAAGTACCCCAACTGGATCACCCCTTTCAAACACACGGAAACACCGCAGACTCACCCACGCTAGCCTCGTAGACCTCTCTCACTCAAAACCCTCTCAAACCCCCAACCAAACCAAGGGAGGAGCCTTCCTGGGATAAAAAGGGACAAAAGGACCTTTTGGGAATTTTCAGGAAATCAGAAAAGCAATTAAGGTCCGTACGGACCTCTTTGTTTCAATGATTACTAAATCCCCTTAAAGTCCACAATATTCCCTCAAATCCCGGAAGTAATCATCACTCCCATGCATGGTTGGTCCGTACGGACCTTGTTGCAGCCTAGTTGGTCCGTACGGACCTCTTTACATCCAGGTTGGTCCGTACGGACCTTCTTGCAAGGGAACACCATAATTACCAGAATATTCACCATCATTGCAGATTCCCTCAAATCGAGGAAAACCAAAATTCTGGATAACCTACAAGGTCCGTACGGACCTCTTTGCTCCGAAATTTTTACTATAAATAGAGGGCTCCCCCTCCTCATTTTCACACACCTCCCTCTTCTCTCTTCCTCCCTTAGCCTTCTGGCTCCCCTCTAAGTCCTCTCGAGGCACTCCCGGCCCCTTTCGGATCCTTCCGAGGCCTTCCGAGCCCCCTCGTGGTGCTCCGAAGCCTCCCCGAGCGCTCCCGAGACGCTCCCGCGCTGCCCCGAGGCACTCTCGAGGTACTCTGAGGCCCCTCGTGGTACTCCGAGGCCTTGCCTGGTCTTTCCACGGTGTCCCGGCTCTTTCCGAGTCAAACCGACGATCCCAAACCACGCCGAAACTCTGCCCGAATGACTCCTGCCACCACAACGCACGCCGAACCTCTGCCCGAGTGATCCCGACGATCCCCACGCACGCCGAACCTCTGCCCGAACGCAGCCTACAACCTCAACTCACGCCGAAACTCTGTCCGCAGACAACCGGTCCCTCCCGAAGCAATCCCGATCCATACCGGAACGCTGCTCCGACCTCAAACACCATTCCCCAGCGGAAGACAGACGCGAACCAACATTGGTAAGGCTTCCTTCCATTAACTATTTCAATACATTTCCATACATAGCATACAATGTAGACATCCGATACAGCATGCATTTTTAAAAGCACACACACACACACACACAACATTTAAAGGATATTAGGGGTATCCGAAAGACTCGTTTCACGAGGCTACTCGGGTGAGCTCTAATATTCTAATATTCTCTTCCCGGGGAGTCATCTGACCTCCGAACTCAAAATCTCATCACACAAAAACAGTTTAAAATTATCTTTAAACTGATGCCCTTTTTCAATGTTTTGGGCTTAATAAAAACGGCGTGGCGACTCTACAAAATGCGAAAGCAAAAACGGCGAGACACGCTCCGACGCGAAAGACTGCCAGATGCCGGGGCCGCGAGGCCTTTCTCGGATCCGGGCTATTTCAGCTGGGAGCCGTGCTGCCCGTGAACAACCCTTGGTGATAAAGGGTCGAATTGATAATGTGGAATCTGAAAGATTGCATGTTGACACGGGGGCCTCCCGTGACATTCTGTACTACTCTGCCTTCCAACAGATGGGGCTGAAAGATACATCACTGGAACCTTATCACGGAAGGTTGCAAGGTTTCACCAACCACAAAGTTGGTGCCAAGGGAACTGTTGAGCTGGAACTGGAAATTGGCGAACATCCCTTCCAATCTACGGCTACCGTCACATTCGTAGTCATGGATCTGACAAGCGACTATCATGCAATACTGGGCATTCCAAGTCAAGCGAAACTTGGGTTGGTCGCCTCCCTTCCTCACCAACGAGTCAAATTTTCTACTCGTTCTGGAATTGGATGCGTGAGGGCGACCGCCAAGGACTTCTTGGAACATGTCGTGAAGAGTCGGAAAAAATCGAAAAGTGTGGAGATAGACACCCCGGAGGACAATATCAAAATCTCTAAGTCTCTGAAAACCACCCATATCAGTTCTAGGGTGAGCTATATCCGTGAGGTCCTAGACGAAGAGCCTATGGTCCTAGAAATTGCAGCTGACCAGGGCATAGTTCCACCCGTCTCTGAGCAAGATCCCATTCTCGTCAACGGCTAGAACTCGGGGGCCAACCATGACTTGAGGAAGGTCGATCCGCTCGACGTTGATGAACTAATGGAAGAAGAGGGCCTCAACGTGAATAACAATGAGGGAAGGAGAATTAGAGAAATTATCATCGAGTCCCTGGAATTTCGAGATGGTCCTGAAATGGAGCCTGTGGACGAGCTGGAAGAGGTGGTCATCAATCCCGACTATCCTGAGCAAAAAATAAAACTCGGGGGCCAGCTATCTTCGGAAGAGAAAGAATAGATCATCTCCCTCTTAAAAAACAGTCTCGACGTCTTTGCTTGGAGAGTCGAAGATATGAGGGGGATCAATGAGGAAGTAGCACTCCACCGCTTGGAAGTTGATCCATTGGCAAAAACTATCTCACAGAAAAGGAGAAATTTCGCAAGAGACAAGGAGGAAGCTATTAAGGAAGAGGTGCAAAAGTTACTGAGCGCCAGAATTATTCGTGAAGTCAAGTACCCCGTTTGGTTGGCCAATGTAGTAATGGTGAAGAAGCAAAATGGGAAGTGGCGAATGTGCATCGATTTCACCGACCTCTACAAAGCCTGCCCTAAAGACAGTTATCCTCTTCCTAGAATTGACAAGCTGGTTGACTCCATTGCTGGACACCGTACACTCAGTTTCCTAGATGCCTATTCAGGCTATCATCAGATAAAAATGGCGGAAAAGGATATCGAGAAGACGGCCTTCCAAACACCTGGGGGAAATTATTGCTATGTTATGATGCCCTTTGGGCTCAAAAATGCGGGTGCCACGTACCAACGGATGGTGAATCAAGTATTTGGCGCACAGATAGGCCGGAATATGGAAGCCTACATTGATGATATGGTCATTAAGACCAAGGAGGGCAGTCACACCCCTGACTTGGAAGAAACAATAAACAACCTCCGAGCCAACAACATGAAGCTAAACCCAAGCAAGTGTGTATTTGGGGTGACAGCGGGAAAGTTCTTGGGCTTTATGGTATCACAGAGGGGAATTGAGGCAAACCTCGAGAAAATCAAAGTAGTAATTGACATGAAGGAACCTACCAACATCAAGGAGGTTCAAAGATTGATTGGAAGAATAGCGGCACTGGGAAGATTCATAGCCAAATCCGCCGAAAAATCACTGCCTTTCTTCAAGGTCTTGAAGGGTACCAAAAGCTTCTCCTGGACTCCCGAATGCTCCGAAGCATTCCTTCGGTTGAAGGAGTACTTGGGTTCCCCTCCCTTGCTCAGTAGTCCGATTACCGGTGAGATGCTGTATGTATTCCTAGCCGCCACTGATCATGCAGTCGCAGCTGTTCTAGTTCGGAATGAAGAAGGAACGCAGAAGCCTGTCTACTATGTTTCCAAGGCATTATCTGACGTGGAAAGTAGATACTTCAACGTGGAAAAGATAGCGTATGCACTAGTTATTGCCTCAAGAAAACTACGTGCCTACTTTTCTGCGCACCCCATCACTGTTTACACCAATGAACCATTGAAGAAGATCCTGCATAAGTTGGACGGCTCCGGACGTCTCCTAAATTGGTCAATCGCTCTAACTGAGTTTGATATCACTTACCAACCAAGGAAGACCCTCCTGGCACAGCCTCTGGTTGACTTCATGGTTGAGACTGCCTTTATGGGTGAGCACCTCCCCACTTCCCTTAAGCAAAACACTGCGGAAGAGGAAGAGTATCCCATTGAACTCCCATCCAACTGCTGGATCTTGTACACAGACGGATCAGCCACAAAGGAAAGAAGCGGAGCTGGAGTCGTACTAGCAAGTCCGGAAGGAGAGTACACCATGCAAGACATCATCCGATTCAAGTTCCCTGCCTCTAACAATCAAGCCGAATATGAAGCTCTAATATTTGGTATCGAGTTGGCTTCCTTCTACGGAGCAACCAAGGTGGCGGCATTCTGTGACTCCCAACTAGTTGTCAAACAAGTAAAGGAAGAGTATAACACCCAAGACCCCACCCTTACCAAATATAGAGATCTGGTTCTGGATATGACGAAAAAGATGGAATTCTTTGAACTCAAGCAAATTGGCAGGGAAGACAACCAGATCGCAGATGTTCTATCTAAACTAGCGACTATGGACGTGTCTAGGTCTAAAGACCAATCCATACGTAGTTTTTGCTAAGGAACCTGTGTATGAAAGATTACAAATCATGCTCCTAGATGAAGAGGAGAGATGCTGGATCGACAACTACATGGACTACACCGGGAAGGGCCAACTTCCGAAAGATGAAGCACAACCCAAACTTATCAAGAAGAGGTCCCAAGGTTCACAGTTATGAATGGAGTCCTCTACCGAAGATCTTTCACCAAGCCACTGCTAAGGTGTGTCTATCCAAAGGAAATTGAGAACCTCTTGGCAGAAGTACATGAAGGTGTTTGTGGCGGACACCCGGGGGCCAGAACCTTAGCTGACAAGATCATCTCGCTAGGTTACTATTGGCCAAACCTGAGGGAGGACGCGCACGCCTATGTTAGAAAATGTGATAAGTGCCAGAGATTCTCTGACATTCCTAGACTACCGGCAGTTGAGCAGACACTTGTGATACCCACGTGGCCATTTGATATGTGGGGAATCGACATCATCGGACCCTTTTTTCCCGTCCGTGGTAATTGCAAGTATGTGATAGTAGCTGTTGATTATTTCTCCAAGTGGATAGAGGCAAAGGCATTAGCCAAGATAACGGAAGAAAACGCAATAAACTTTGTCCACGACTATATCTGGTGTCGATTCGGCCTCCCCCACACAATTGTTTCTGATCATGGACTCCAATTTTCTATGACATTTACGACAGAATTGGGAAGAGTCAAAGTTCGCCCACGAAGTCATCGCCAGCGTGACCTCAAGGCAACGGGCCAAGCGTAAGGCGCCAATAAACTGGTCCTAACGACACTTACCAAGAACCTTGAAGGACGTGAGGGCAGATGGTTGGACGAACTTCCCCTAGCCTTATGGGCTGTTCGCACAACCACCCGGGGGCCAACCGGGGAAATCCCATTCGCATTAACCTTCGGTTCTGAGGCTATGGCACCAGCTGAAATGGCCATCCCCACTATGAGAAACTCCCATTACGATGAGCAAGTCAACAGGGTTAATAGGCTCCTAAACCTAGACCTGGTAGATGAAAGGCGACTAGCTGCACAGATGAGGATGGTAAACTATAAACAAAGGACCAAGGCATATCATGACAAGAGAGTCATCAGAAGAGTATTCCAAGTAGGCGATTGAGTACTTAGAAAAATCGAGGCAACTGGTCGGAAGGCAGAACAGAACAAGCTCTCCCCAAATTGGGAAGGTCCCTACATCATCACTCAAGTCATTCGAGAAGGGACCTACAGATTGAAGACTAAGGAGGGGAAGGATCTCAAGCATCCGTGGCACTTCGACAATCTTCGAAAATACTATCATTAGCCTAGTTCATTTTTGTAATAGATTAGTTTCCCATTTTCAGTCTTTTACTTCTTAGTTTGATAGGATCGCAGTTCGATGTAATCACATTTCAGTTTATGAAATCAACTTCTTCCAACCTGCAAGGCAACTATCAACTCCTGACACAAACACCGGAAGACGAGGATTTTATCCCCGAATCTTCAAAACATATGTCTTACGTCTTGATAAAGGTCCGCCTTGACTCAATGACTAAGTTTCTAACGGCCAACCCGGGGATCTTCCCTCAAAATCAAACAATTTCAAAATTAATCAATCATAATCAAAATGGTCAAACAATATTTTAAAAAAGTTTAAAAAAATAAATTGGTCATTTTGAGACGGAAGTTAGGTATTCATCCCGAAATAAATGTCGCATATATTTTTTGGTCAATTGGGTAAAGTTTGACCACAAATTTCTATAAATTCAAAAAATTGTATTTATTCTCCATTAAAATTACCATTAACAATTTTCACATTTTTTATTTGAAACAACTTCAATGGGCCTTATATTTATTTAGTTCCATGTTTAGTCCAAGTGAGTCCAAATGGCCCAAATTAGACGCATTGCCAATTTCCAACGACCGCTTCAATTCAAAAGCCCAAATAGATTTTAACAATTCAGTCCCCTGATTTTCCACAACTCCAAAACCCTAGACCCCTCCGATCACTTCTGCAAGCTCCCGGCGATTATAGATCCTCAATTCCGTCGAGTCATAACGACATTCGCGGTAGGGATAATATAAGATGCCTCTTTACGATTGTATCCTGTTACTGAAGCCGCAAAACAAACGGGAAGAAATCAGATCCAATACTTTCGGCAACTCAAAGCCATTTTGATCATTGTTCTTCGATCTGCAAAACAAACGGAGAAATAAGGTATGTTTTTAATCTTCCCTCTTTTTTCTCATTCAAGCGAATCTGAGTTTTTTTTTTTCAAATTTGGAAGAACATTGAAAATCGAATTTCATAACTTTTGGGAGCGAACTCAGTCGCGAATTTGGGCGTTTTGAGTGCTAATAAAGCTACTGGTCAGGAGGAAGAAGGGAATACTGCAAAATGTGGGTGTAGTGTACGCTATGTAGGCTCCTATAGGATGTTTGGTTCGTCATCCAATACCATGTAGTTGTGGTGCATGATTTTAGAACTTCTTGGTACAAAATTTATAGTGCAAAATGTGGGGCTCATTGGCTTTTATTATCTTGATGTGGCTGGTTATCAGGTTCAAGTAGGAGGGTCACCACAATATAAGTTTGAGAGAAAGTTGGGCAAAGGTGGGTTTGGTCAGGTATTTGTTGGTCGACGACGGTGGAAATGAACTGGCAACCGGTTCTGCAGCCCTGGAGGTGAGGGCCTTTTAAGAGGAATTTACAATTTTTATTCCTCTTGTTTTTTTTTTCTGACTAAATATTTTACATGGTTTCTCTGGTTTGTCTTTTATATTACAGGTTGCTTTAAAATTTGAGCACAGAAACAGTAAAGGCTGCAACTAGGGTCCTCCATATGAGTGGCAGGTTTACAAGTATGTGTGCTCGTTATTCTGGGTTTCAATATGTGTTTATGTTATCACAGTATTCTATGGAGACTGAATTGATTGATTCCTCCTTTTTTTTTTGGCACAGTACTTTAGGTGGTAGTCATGGGGTACCTAAAGTACATTACATGGGAAAGCAAGGAGACTACTATGTAATGGTATGATTAAGTTGGCTCACATTATGTGAGTCACATATATTTTTTGCTATTACTAATTATCAATATATTTTTTTCAATATTTCCTCTGAAACTTTCTCTTTTAGCTAGTAATAACTGTATACTCCCTCCGTCCCATTATTTAGTTCACCATTTTGGTTTCGGCACGCAAATTAAGGGTGGAAAAAATGTTGTGAGTGTAATAGTAAAATAGGAGAGAGAATGAGTGGAGGAAATAGTAAATTTGAAAAATGTTGTGAGTGTAATAGTGAAATAGGAGAGAGAATGAGTTGAGAAAATAGTAAAGATTCTTTGCCAAAAAAGGAAAGGTGAAGCTTTAAATGGGACACCCAAAATGGCAAAAGGTGAAGTTATTAATGGGACGGATGGAGTATTGTATAACATTCATCCAAGTGCTATTTTTCAGGTTATGGACATGCTTGGACCTAGCTTATGGGATGTATGGAATTCTTCAGGACAGTCGTGAGTACCTAGGCTTGTGCATCTGATAGCATCCATTTTTGTTTTACTATTATCTAGTTTTTGCACATTGATTTTTCTTAGGCTCTAGAGGAACTGAATATCCTCCCATGGTGGCATTCTTTTAGCATCATTAAATTCTTCTTCATTCTTTCTTTCATGATTTTCATTTGCTTTTGCTGAAGTCGTGTGATGGAAGTTGCACATCAACGTACTGACTAGAATGGTTTGACAAATCGTACTGACTAGAATGGTTAAAATGGGATTGTTGTTGGGGTGTGTGTGTGGACAACAACCTTTCATATCAGTGCGGATTAGGTATAACTATATTGTTGCTTTACCTGAAAGGCTAGAATCTGCAGCTAAATGTTGAACAACTGTTCATGATTGGCGTTCAAAATGGTACTTTCATTCTCTAGGCGATTTATTTACAAATCAACAGACATATTATCTTCTCGTGACAATGAGATCAATATTGTCTTTAAGAACATAATTGAAATAAGTCGGTCTTAAGAGTTGAGCCTGTTTATGTGGAGCTTGTTCCCACACCATTGAATCACCTCGTTTGACGTCATTTGCCATGGCTTAAAGCCCATAAAAGCCTAGTCATATTTTACTATTTACTCACAGCTTGTGCAAGTTGAGTTATTTGATTTTTTGCTGCTCTTAACTCAGATGCACTTAGGAGCCTCTTGTTTTATTTCAGTTTTTGGAATCAGTTTATGGTTCGTAGTTTTTCAGAAACTAAAAAGTATGTGTTTGATTTAGTTTTGGCCCATAACTCACTTATATATACAAGACATACAATGCTTGAATAAAACCATAAACACTTGCCGTGGTGGTTATTGGTTCTATTAAAAACAAGGATGGATCGTGTTTTTTAATGAAACGTTCATAACATCCATTATACCCTTCTTTAATACCCAGACAAGGATGATTTTTTTTTTTTAATGGAACTTCCATAATTCCCATGATACCCTTCTTTATTACCCATCATAAACACTTCTGATAGACCCAAATTAAACATGACCATTTCATATCACCCATAAACCATAAAGTAGAAATTCAGCTGAAATCAGACAAGGCAAATCATATGCTCTTGAAATATGCATATTTCTCTTTTATGTAATGTTTGTTAGTTAGCTAATTTTGAGCCCATGATACTTGCACACTATATCTGCTATGGTTGAGAAGATTGAGGTTATTTTCAACCCCAAAGGATTGCTTTGCTGCATATATGCGCTGCTTTGTATATGTAGCTGGTTGAGACATGCTTAAGATTTTTCTTTAGTCAGCATTTTCTGTGGTAAATATCATTTCAGGGATGCAATTTTTTCTCACAGCATCTTAGCATATACTCCATCCCTAAATAAATGTCCAAATTTCATTTTAAGGGACACACCGAAAATGTGTTCTTTTAATACATTTTAATGGCAAAGATGCATAAATATTCTTGTTATCCACTTTCTAAACATTTAGTTGTACGATAATAAAATGAATAGCGATTTTTTTTGGTAAAAAAGCGTGTAGGGACTAAGTTATTTACAAAAATGACATTCATTTTGTGACAAAATTTTCTTGAATTTGGACATTCATTTTGGTACAGAGGGAGTACTTCATATTACTTTATTATCATTACTCTGGATCCTTGTATTGTTTTTGGCATCTCATGTCTTTTCTTCAAATCTCTATGCTCCAGGATGTCATTCGAAATGGTAGCTTGTATTGCTGTGGAGTCTTTGTCGATCTTGGATAAGATGCACTCGAAGGGGTATGATGTGTAAAATTTCTCAAATGTTTTTGTTAGTTCCTAATTTATTTAGTTATCCCCTCCCCCGTGCTGCTGATGAGATTCTGATGACTTTTCCCTGTGGCTGAATTCCAATTCTATTTCTGTTTCTTACATATCATTCTATGATGGTCAGTTATGTGCATGGGGATGTAAAGCCAGAGAACTTTTTACTAGGCCGGCCATCAACAGCTCAAGAAAAGAAACTGTTTCTGTTTCTGTTTCTGTTTCTTGTTGACTTGGGAGCAGGTCAGTAAAGTTTAATTCAGTGGATTATTGTTTACTTTGCTGCTCCTCTCTAATTTTTTTAATATACATGAAGTACAGCGACTAAGTGGAGAGAAAATAGCAGTGGTCAGCATGTTGAGTATGATCAACGACCCGATATGTTTAGGTAAAGTATTTTTCTATGGTGCAATTACTTAAGTTTCAACTGTTCTTTTCACAATTCTGATTCAATTATTTCTTGAATTCAGGAACTGTTAGATACGCAAGTGTGCATGCTCATTTGGGAAGGACTGCTAGTAGAAGAGATGATCTGGAGTCTCTTGCATATGCATTGATTTTTCTTCACAAAGGCAGGCTGCCATGACAAGGATATCAGGTAGTACTTGCATTTATATCTTCTTGGACTTACTTAGGCACTTCAGATAGCTTCATAGATTAACTTTTGTCCCTCTAATAAGGGAAAATCGCCTAAGGTGGTTTGGTCATGTGAGATGGAGACCGAGTGATACTCCGGTTAGGAGGCCTGAAGCGTGGAGAAGTGATAAAATGGTGAGGGGTATGGGAAGGCCTAAGAAAACTTGGATAAGGGTGATTAGAAACGGCATGAGTTTATTGAGATTAGATGAAAATATGGCTTTGAATAGGCCGGAGTGGAGGGTTGTGGGTGATGGGGGTTGATTTCCCTTTTTATTATGTGTATTCCTTTTTACTATCATTATTTTTTTTTCTTCTTTGCTTCTTCCAAATTTTATCCCCACCTTTTTCCTCTCTCTTTCTCTCATTTTTTTTTACGATGACATATATTTGATTTTGTTTCATAGGGTGATAATAAATCATTCCTAGTTTGTAAGAAGAAAATGGCCACATCTCCCGAAATGTTGTGCTGCTTCTGCCCTGCACCACAAACAATTTCTTGAGATAGTGGTGAACATACATTTTGCAAGACCGTGATGAATCTGCCCAATTTATCTTAGCCTACTTCTTTATCCAAGACCATCAGGACTTTTTGCATGCTGCTGATTATTGTCTTGCCTCTGGTTCCAAAAGAGCAATGAGCTTTGTTTTGTCCTGAATGTTTTCTCTTTATATGGATAAGTAAACTGCTCATTGTGTCCATGTAGGTACCATTACAATGTGGTGGATGCAAGACTGCCACAACATGTGGAAAGAGGAAACGCTGATGGTTTACTTATAAGTTCTGTGGCATCCTGTTCCAATCTGTGGGCTCTTATAATGGACGCTGGAACGGGCTTCACTAACCAAGTCTATGAGCTTTCTCCTTCTTGCACAAGGTGAAACACCTTGGCATATTATTACATAGTTTGTTCTTTCATTGATCTTAGAGTTGTATGAGATTATTAAATTCCTTATACATTAAGTATTGCAGGAATGGATCATGGAACAATGGGAGAAGAACTTTTATATCAGTTCTATTGCTGGGTCTAACAATGAAAGTTCCCTTGTGGTGATGTCCAAAGGTATATTTGGTCTTGGAGTATATGAAAATGAATACGGATACTATAGTTGCTTGTGGTCGATGCTTATTTCTGGTTTTCCATTTCACAAAAGCACATTTGTTGCCGCATCATCATATGAAAAGGTGGTCTAATGGGCATGTTTGTTCAATCATTTGATATTTCCGTGAATTTTGTTGACACGCAGTGCAGAGGTTTTGTTTTATACTATCTCCGACCCATAATAAATTTTGTACTTTCCTTTTCGGTCCATCCCAGAATAATTGTCGCGTTTCTAAATAAGGGAAGAGACTCGGTGCAATTTTATCCTTGCATATGCAATGTACAAACTAGTAAAGCACCCTACTTAAAAATGTTAGACAAGTCAAATGCGACATTTATTTTGGGACGGAGGGAGTATTATTTTATTTGTCTATATCTGAATGTGTCAATTACAAATATATGAGAAACAGAATGACCAGAATTGAACATGTTGATGGTTTTTGGATGATTACAAGAAATAAGATTCATTAGTGAAGTTATACTATTGAACTCCGTATTATGTTAGTTTCTTTACAGAACCATGATTTAAATATGTATTGCTGGTTCTTAGAAGCGATGGTTTGCTAAGCTCTTATCCTGACATACTTCTTTATTTATTCCCTCCGTCCCGATTTAAGTTTCTTAGTTTGACTTTACACACTTAATTAGGAACCAATGCAAAATGGGCAACAATAGTAGTGTGTTGGGGACATAATTGTCCAAAACACTATTCATAAAGCTAGTGGGGGGAAAGTAGATAGGTACGTAACCGGTTTTTTGGATTTTGCATAAGAGGTTTGGTTTCGTCTCATTTCTCCCTTTTGTCAATTTTATGTTCGCAAAAGAACGATTTAACTCCACAATCTTCAATATATTTTGGATTTTGCATAAAATTTACAAAAGGGGCAGAGTGACTTGTCCAAACCTTAGGGGGATGGGCAATTGGAAAAGAAGACATTAGCTTGTGTGTGTAGGTCTTAGTTTAAGGTAGGGATTATTGACATTGCTTTTGGGTTTAAATGTGCAGGAGAAGTGGACAAAGAATCTCTATCTTGCTTGTGTTTGCTATGGAAGAACTGAACGGAGGATATGTAAGACAAGAAGGCCGACGGGAGTGAGGATTATTTCTTCTCTTTAACATTGTATTTTGCATTTCAAGTGTAAAAAACGGAAAATGATGCTAGGGAGAGAGTTTATCTGCATCATCAAGAGCATTCAATGTTTGTTTGTAAAACATTATTTATACTGAAGTAGTAGCTGTATAGTATGCAGGTCCATAGGCACCTCTTAGACAGCAGGTGATGGTGATCTCGACAAAATTAGCCTTTGTATTTGATACAAGTAGACGTGTCAAAATTTATGTTTTTGCTTGCCATTTGTGTCGGAATCACACTGATGTTTGAACTTTGAATATAGCTGTCGGCACGAATTGGAAACATCATCACGTAAAAGCAAACACACATCATAAGATAATAACGCGTAATAGAAGACATATATCATTAAGCTAAAATCATGAGCAAATTTGTAAAAAAAATCGGTCATTAATTTTGGGATAAAGGTAGTACGAAAATGTGGTATAATGAACCAAGTGAAGGGAACTCTTGATACAAAACTTCAGAGAGCAATTGAACTTCGTAATTAAGACAGTTTATTTAGCTTTTAATTTATGATACTACATCAAAGGTAGTATGATACATTAGGATAAACTTTGCACATGCTTGTAAATGCAACAATAAGAATACATACTATAAGTATTTGGTCTTACCTACAGAATTTGCGGGTTGCAATTTTCACATACACCCAGTCCATCAAGTCATTCGTGAAGCGGAAAAAGGCATGTCTACCACGGCGATTGAGAAGCAAAGCACCACATATTCCCCAAAATCCAGTAACGAAACCTGAAGCCATACCAATGTAGAGCCATTTCGTATACTCATCATCATCATTCTCTCCTCTGTTATCTTCACCACCAACAACAGTTGGTGGGGATTCATCACCAAGGCATTTTGATATAAGCGGAGGCCCACAAAGTCCAACATTACCAATAAATTTGGATGCATCTTGGCTTTGGATTTGAGTGCTTGATGGTATTTTCCCTGAAAACTCGTTGTACGACAAGTCTAGAGAACTTAAGAAACTAAGCTGAGACAAACTTGTAGGTATCTTACCAGAAAATTTGTTTCTAGATAAATCGAGAGACAAAATTGACTTCAGTTGACCAATCTGTTGGGGAACCTTACCCTGCAATGCATTTCTGGATAAGTTCAGAGCTACCAACTCAAACAGCTGTGTTATTTCATTAGGAATTTCTCCACTCAAGTTATTGCTTGAGAAATCAATGAGCTTCAATAGTCTCAGATTATTTCCAAATTCAAGCTCTCTACCTTGCCATCCTATCACTGAATAGTCACTATAGAATTGGCTAATCGTATTTATTCCCAAATTATGTAGATGATCATTAAGTTCAATTCCTTTCTGAACCATGGCACTGAGGTTGTTTAAACATGGAGGAATGGTTCCGTGTAAGTTGTTTTGAGAAAGGTCCAAGACTTGAAGATTATTTAAGTGGCATAAATTTAAAGGGATGGTCCCATTAAATTTATTTGATCGCAGACTGAGAACGTGGAGCTGCGATATATTCTCCCTAATCCAAGCAGGTACATTTCCGGTTAACTTGTTCACTCCAACATCCAAGAAGCTCAACCGTACACAATTTGACAAGGACAGAGGAAGCTCCCCTTCAAAGCTATTGTTGTACAAGTATAATGATTCCAAGAGAAGTAAGGATCCAATAGAAGACGGGATTTCCCTAGAAAGTCTGTTGTGCGCTAAGTTAACAACAGTCAGTTTTTCTAGTTTCCCCAAACAATCAGGAAGCCCTCCGTTTAGTAAATTGTATGAGATGTCAAGAAATTCCAAGGCCGCATCACTTAATTGGCATAAGAAATCCAGATTCCCAGCAAATTTATTCCTTGAAAGATTTATCGACACGGAAGTGGAAGGAAACAATGGTATTGGGCCCTCAAAATTATTTGAACTCAGGTCAAAACCTCGAGGCATCTTTGATGATAAATTTGGTAAGATGCCTCCGAAATTGTTTGAAGATAAATCCAAAAATGCATTATGTGTCGAAAGGTCCCAAAACCATGGTGGGATGCTATCTGAAATTCCATTGCTGGAAATATCAAGATAGGTAAAGTTTTTCTGAGTTCTAATCCAATTTGGGAAAAGTGGGCCAAGATTGCAAGATCTCAACCCAATATAATATAGCTGAAAACGGGGAGACCATTGAGGGCTTACTTTTATTTGTAAAGCATTGCCGGACAAGTCGAGTTCGTTTAAGAGTGAGAGATTTGAAAAATGAGCTTCAGAGAGAGTACCAGTGAGAGAGTTGTAAGAGAGATCCAAGTGCCAAAGCTGTGAGAGTGTCCCCATGTTTTTAGTTATAGTTCCGTTCAGCTGATTGCCGGACAGATATAACTCTCGCAGGGAAGAAAACCTTATGATACCATCAGGCAATGGCCCATAAAGTTTGTTAATGCTAAGTTCCAACACCTCTAATGCAGGCAATGACCCGGACAAGATATCTAGAAAGTCGGAGAGGTTCCCACTTAAGCTGTTGTAATTCATAATCAGGTAAGTCAAATTGGACAGATTTCCAAAAGAGTTGGGTATCATGCTTTCTAGAAGATTATCAGAAAGATCAAGAAAAATCAAGTTAGAGAGGTTTCCAAAAGAGTTGGGTATCATGCTTTCTAGAAGATTATGAGAGAGATAAAGATCAATCAAGTTAGAGAGGTTTCCAAAAGAGTTGGGTATCATGCTTTCTAGAAGATTATCAGAGAGATCAAGATGTTGAAGAAAGGGGCTGCTGCTCAATTTGAACCACCAGGAATACATGGATGATGTAAAACCATTAGAGGAGAGGTCAAGCGATTTGATTGAAGTAGAAGACGAAGAGTTTATCGAAGAAGAAGATGAAGGAGAACTGACCTTTGAGAGCTGACAACCACGAAACTCCACGTAAGAAAGAAATGGGAGGGTCTTAATTATGTCGACCCAGTGAGTTGCTCTACTGAGGTCAACACCGTGCATGTAGAGGGTTTCCAAGGAAGATAGACGAGACAACCAATCAATGTTCTCAACAGAGAGGTTAAAGCTAGGATCGGAGGAGGAGAGATAAAGATGATTCAAGTTAGAGAGGTTTCCAAGTTGCGATGGAACTATTCCGGAGAAGTTACAGTCAATGAGGGAAAGGTGCTTTAATTTGGTGAAGGAACCAAAAAACTTAGGGATTGGTCTGTTTTCAAAATCTATAAAACTAAGATCTAGATAGGTCAATTCTCGCAATTCAAGCAATGAAGGACTAATTTTACCTGCTAGACCTGAACCCCCAAGATAAAGTTTGATTACGTGACCAGTTTGGCTGCTGCACTCGACTTCACTCCATTTGCAGCAATCTTTGGAACTCCAGGAAGGGAGACGTGCGTAATCATTTACAACTCTAAGGCCAATTCTGAAAGAAATAAGTGCTTGTCTCTCCTCATCAATGCATCGAATGATTTCATTAGAACCATTTTTAAAACTAAGAGATGAGGAGACACTAACACAACCCACACACAACAATACTAGAAGAACTTCAACACCCAACATCGTCTTTTTTTTTACTAAAGAAAGAAATAGAACGAACTTAATATTGGATGATTGATAAATAAACTTGTGATCAAATAAGATGTATTTATAAGTAGAAAGGAAATACTCCCTCGACCTTTGGTCCAAATGAAATGAATTATAAAGTTTCCCCAACGACTCAAACGTGTTGACCATGAGTCAACCCCCTCCTTAATAATTGATGCATTGATCAGGAGTCAACCCCTCCTTAGTAATTGATATAGACAACTTTACTCAAAAGAAAATATGGTCTTCATTTAATTTTGTGGTATATGAAATTTGAAGTCTCTTGGAAAAAAAAAAAAAAAAAAAAAAAAGAGAAGAAGAAAACATCTGAAATATAGTTTAAATTGAGAAACAAAAATTATTCCCAGATGTTTAAAATGAAAAAACTTAGTACTACAATTGTTGGCTTGTTTATATTTATTATTTATATAGCTAGACATTTTATAGAGTAAACTTTAAATGTTATATACTGAATTGATACAACATTAACCTCTATGATTGAGTATTTATTTTCTTAAAAATTTTAGGATTGAATTTTATTGCAACGTAAATTGGTTAAGATGAATGTTTAAAATAAATTAATTAGGAAAGGAGTAATTGCAAGAGGAGAATAATTAATACAAATAGGTAAACATTTAAAATTAATTAATTATTGTATGTGCAATTAAATTTTACTTGAGACATATAAATTTGTTAAATTAAATAACTAAAAATAAATAAATTAGGAGGTTATAATGGTAAGAGGACATCTATTAATTTAATGTGGAAGGATAATTATTCTACACTAATCAATTATAATTAAGTAATGAGTTAAATTAAATAACTAAAAATAAATTAATTAATTTTTGTTTTAATGTTATAGTATGGATAATATGGAGGATATGGATATAGATTCGACTTGGACTAAGATGGTACATACCATAAAGGAGGTGGCGAAAGAAGTCCTTGGAGAATCTAGAGGAAATGGGCCACCAAGTAAGGACACATCATGGTGGAACGAGGAAGTAAAACAAGCAATAAAGGGCAAGCGAGAATGCTACAAATTATTGGGAAAATGTAGGAGCGACGAGAACTATGAGAAGTATAAGAAAGCTAGAAGAGATGCTAAGAAAGCAGTAAGAGACGCAAGAGCAAAGGTGAATCAGAAACTTTATGATAAGTTGGATACAAAAGAAGGGGAAAAGGACATCTACAGACTCGCTCGTATGAGGGATAAGAGGACACGAGATATTGGGACGGTTAAATGTGTGAAGGATGTAGACCAAAGAGTTTTAGTTGGGGATAAAGAGATAAAAGATAGATGGAGTTCGTACTTTGATAACTTGTTCAATGGCGGTCAAGAGCAGGATATTGGAGATTTAAATATCTCTTCGAGTATGGTTAATCGAGATTTTATGCGGAGAATTCGAAAGAGTGAAGTGGAAATGGCAATGAAAAAGATGAGATTGAAGAAAGCCGTAGGACCGGATGGTATACCACCGAGGTTTGGAGATGTTTCGGGGAGAGGGGAGTAGATTGGTTAACAACGCTATTTAACAAGATATGGAGAGTTAACACAATGCCATTGGAGTGGCGGAAGAGTACTACGATCCCTTTGTATAAGAATAAAGGTGATGTCCAAGATTGTGCCAACTATCGGGGATCAAACTAATGAGCCATACTATGAAACTTTGGGAAAGAGTGATTGCACAAAGGCCGAGAAAAATTGTGGATATTTCGGATAACCAATTTGGGTTTATGCCGGGAAGATCGACTATGGAGGCAATATATCTTATGAGACAAACCATGGAGAAATATCGGGATCAAAAGAAAGATTTGCATATGGTTTTCATTGATTTGGAGAAGGCATATGATAAAGTGCCAAGAGAGGTACTTTGGTGGGCATTAGCAAAGAAGGGTGTTTCAAAGAAATATATTGATATTATCAAGAACATGTATAATGGAGTTAGTACTTGTGTACGTACTAGTGTTGGAAAGGCGAAGAGTTCCCTATAAAGATTGGAGTGCATCAAGGTTCCGCACTTAGCCCCTTTCTTTTTGCTTTGATAATGGACGAATTGACGAGGTCACCCAAGATGATATACCAAAGTGTATGTTGTTCGCGAGATGATATTGTGCGATTGATGAGACAAGAGAGGGTGTTGAAAGTAAATTGGAGTTGTGGAGACACACTTTGGAATCTCGAGGTTTTCGATTAGCGAAACAAGACCGAATATTTGGAGTGTAAGTTTAGCGAGAGTTGGAAGTAGGGAGGCAGGGCGGTCACATTTGATGGAAATATTATCCAAGCTTCGAGTTTTTCGCTATCTTGGATCCATTATCCAAAAAGGATGGAGAATTAGATGGAGATGTGGCTCATAGGATTAAAGCGGTTGGTTGAAGTGGAAGAGTGCTACAGGGTTTCTATGTGATCGCGGCATGCCCAATAGATTAAAGGGAAAATTCTACCGCACGGCAATTAGGCCGGCATTGCTTTACGGCACCGAATGTTGGGCCGTGAAACAGTGTCACGTGCATAAGATGAATGTGGCGGAGATGCGTATGCTTCGATGGATGTGCGGTCATACAAGAAAGGATCGGTTGGGGAATGAGGTGATCAGAGGTAAAGTAGGAGTTGCGCCCATTGAGGATAAAATGAGGGAAAATCGTCTACGGTGGTTTGGACATGTGAGAAGGAGACCGAGTGATGCACCGGTTAGGAGGCCGGAACAGTGGAGAAATGATAAAATGGCGAGGGGTAGGGGAAGACCCAAACAAACTTGGATTAGAGTAATTGAAAATGATATGAATTTACTTGGTGTGGATGAAAGTATGGTGTTGAAGAGGCCGGAGTGGAGGGCAAAAATTCATGTGGGGGGTTGATTTTTTATTTTTATTTTTTTTATTTTTTTATTTTATTTTTTATTTTTTTATTTTTATTTATTTTTTATTTATTTTTTTTTTAATTTAATTTAATTTAATTTTTTTTATTTATTTATTTCACGATAACATATGAGGATTCATGTTAGCCGACCCCAAATTATTTTGGGACTAAGGCTTTGTTGTTGTTGTTGTTGTTGTCTGTTCCATAAGTTTCTAACACTTGTATTAGGATTTTAGTTGTAATTAGAACGTTTTTGTTACTACGGGTAGTTCTTTTAAAAAAAATACTTTGAAATAAGATGAAGGGGTTTTTATCAATAAATCTTTGAGACATGAGAAATTATCAATAAAAATATTACAATATTATTTTTATTTTAGTGTTACTGGGTTTGAAATGAAAAACCCGACAGAATATCTTATTCTCTTTATAATAATTATAAATGACAAAACTAACCCCACCTTCTCAAACCTTATTAGTTATTATACATTCCTTCCCCTTCTCTCACTACCTACAACTGCTGCTGACAACAGTCGTCGGCTACCGCCGTTGACCATTTCTTCCTCCGACCACCTTCAGCCTGCAATTAAAATCTTATTTATAAAAATTAAAGAATTGCATTAGTGATGAATGAACCGCAAGAAACAATTTGGCATTAAAAAAGAGAAATATATTAGTGAGAACAATAAAAAAAACAGTGAAAATATTGGTAATTGACTTAGAGTTCATTGACAAAATAGTTGTTTAGCCAAAATAACACAATAGTTACTCATTGATTTTCAAAACAAATAACAGTAGTTACAATATTTTGAACCGAAGGTTTCGAGTCCCACAAAATGCATAAAAAAAGTGAGTCAAAAGTCGCGAAAATTTACAAAGACTTGATCAGAAGTTAATCATCAAATTTCCTTTCGTTCTTTTAACCAACCCATTATCTCTCCCTTTATTGACTAATCTACCATCATCTTTAATTTTTCCATAATCACTTTAATTTTATGATTTATTATATCCAATGACTCTTGACTGAATTATTAGGTACACAATTAACATCATCTTTTCTCTGCTTGTTTCAATAGCATGGGTCCTACACTATTTTTTTTTTAATATATAATGGTCCAAGTAGTAATAAAACATTGATAAATTTAAAGAGTCTTTCCTATGACTTACATTTTAGTCCATAATGTACACTATAGACTATAAATAGCTATAAAATACATAATAAGAATTCAAGTTATTAGAAATAAATATTAACGAGTCTTTATTACAACATATGGTCCAAAAACATGGCTAATTTTTAAAATTAATACTACCTCCGTTTCAAAAGAAATAACTATTTCTCAAAAAATCTAGACCTCAAATGAATGCTCAAAATTTGAATAAGTTAATAAATCTTCCGTCACTAAACAACAACTTCTAATTCACACCGGGTTTGAAATGAAAAACCCGATAGAATATCTTATTCTCTTTATAATAATTATAAATAACAAAACTAACCCCACCTTCTCAAACCTTATTATACATTCCTTCCCCTTCTCTCACTGCCTCCAACAGTCGTCGGCTGCCGCCGTTGATCATTGCTTCCTCCGACCGCCTTCGGCCTGCAATTATTGCGGCAACTCCGTCGGCCGGTCCTATCCTCCCTTTGACAATCTATTTAAAAATAAATGTCTTTGTTTAGAGTTTAACCGATGACCGACTCTTTTTCTCAGTCAAAATTGAAAACCGAAAGATTTTGATTTAACTTTAGTGAGAGTTGAACCCACAACCAACTCTTTTTCTCTGTCAAAATTGAAAAATTATTATTAAAACATTGTAGTTTCGGGAAAACAAAAACAAGAGTACGAATGTTGCGGGGAAATTGTACTTACTACCACTAAGTTCATACGAAGTTGTAATATCGGATCTAAAGTTTTATTCTTTGCAATTTAGTACATTATATTCGCAACTTGTTGCAATCCAAAGCAATTTTGGATGGACGGAACCCATAGCATAGCATGTGAGATGGAAATGATTTTTTGAGGGCAAAGATGTCTTTCAAATTATTAATTGAACAATTAAATATTCAAATTACTTATTTACCAAAATTTTGGTTAAAATCAAAATCCCATTTTGCCGGAATTTTGCAATGTTACTGCCGGTCCACAATAAAGCCGCCACTACCGCCACCACCCGCCATAAACAAATTCAAAGTCAAAACAAATTAGTACATTATATTATTACTATATTTTTTGCAATTTAGTACATTATATTATTACTATATTTTATTTTTAAATAACTGAAATTGTAAATAAAAAATTGAATGCAAAATTTATAAAAAGGATGGTGATGATGTCAAAACAAATAATAGTAGATACAATATTTTGAACCGAAGGTTCCGAGTCCCACAAAATGCATAAAAAAAAGGTGAGTCAAAAGTCGCTAAAATTTACAAAGACTTGAGCAGAAGTCAATCATCAAATTCCATTCATTCTTTTAACCAACCCATTATCTCTCCCTTTATTGACTAATCTACTATCAGATCCCTAAAGCTAACCTATATTTTTCCATATTCACTTTAATTTTATGATTTATTATATGCAATGACTCTTGACTGAATTATTAGGTAGACAATTAACATCATCTTTTCTCTGCTTGTTTCAATAGCATGGGTCCTACACTATTTTATATATATATATATATATATATATATATATATATATATATATATATATATACTCCCTCCGTCCCATTACAAACCACAAACTTTCCTTTTTGGTCGTCCCATTACAAACCACAAACTTCCTAAAATGGAAAGGAATCTTTACTATTCCCTCCACTCATTCTCTCTCCTACATTATTTTAATACTCACAACACCATTATAATTCACTATTTCCTCCACTATAATTCACTTTTCCTTAATTCCCGTATCTACAGTAAATTTCCCATTACTAATGGGACGGAGGAAGTATATATATATATATGGTCCAAGTAGTAATAAAACATTGATAAAGTTAATGAGTCTTTCCTATGACTTAACATTTTAGTCCATAATGTACACTATAAACTATAAATAGCTATAATACATAATAAGAATTCAAGTAATTAGAAATAAATATTAACGATTCATTATCACAACATATGGTCCCAAAACATGGCTAATTTTTAAAATTAATACTACCCCGTTTCAAAATAAATAACTATTTCTCAAAATATCTAGACCTCAAATGAATGCACAAAATTTGAATAAGTTAATAAATCAACCATCACTAAACAACAACTTCTAATTTTTCTAATTTAAAAACACAAGTTCCTGTGCATTCGACCCTCGTGCACTAGCGAAGTTTTTATTACTAAGTGGGTTTTTACTCCATCATATATTTTTCGGATTTATATTTAGATGGCCAGTAATTATATATTTAAAAATAGATTTATACTTTAGTGATATTTTAGATTATTATGTTTATTTTTAAAAGTGTTTGACTTGATTTCCAAGTTTTAGAGTCATAAGAAATAGGGGTGCTTGGAATTTCGAAATATTTTTTCCCATTGCTTCGGGGCGTGTATCAAAAAAATATTGTGAAATAATATGCAAATTGTTTACCAAGCAAACAGCAAGCCATCTTACAAGTTTCTTTCTCCTTCTCACACGTAAGAACAACAACATTCCGCTTTCGATTCTTGGACACATATATCCAACCTTCCAACATCATCAAATTAAGAAGCATTAGGCCAAACTCCATAGATGTTTGTAAATGTAAGCAATAATATATAGTAATAACAAGATAACATAGTATAATTAGTTGGTATTACCTTCAGAAATTGCGTGCTGCCCTTTTCACATAGAACTAGTCGGTCAAGTTATCCGTGAAGTGGAAAAAGGAATGTCGACCACGACAATTGAGAAGAAAAGCACCACATATACCCCAGAATCCAGTAATGAAACCTGAACCATTATTCAAATTTGTATTGCTGCCCTTTTGAATTCCTCATTACCAGTGCGACTGAGCAATAATCCAAAAAATCTCGCATGAATCTTCTAGCTTGCCTTTTTGATGAGCGAGGGTTACAATTAGGTGACACCAGTGTCTGAAATTTTTATGTTAGAAAAATAATACCTAGAAGAAATTTATTCTAGAAATGAATGTCAATTTTCAAGAATTTTTGTCCCAAAATAAATGTCATTTTTGGAAAGAACTTTGTCCCTAAATGTTTTTTACCAAATCTTTTTCACTAGTCACTTTATTGTTGCAAAACTAAATTTTGGAAAGTGGAAAGTGGAGCTTGATTTTCTTTATCCAAGTGAGGACATCCATAAACGGTGGGACAGTGGTTATCGCATTACATCAACAGCTGCTACTTGGAATCAAGCTGCCCTCATCTTGAGTGTGCCCCGTCGCAAACCTGGTGATGAAACACTGGAAACCTTGCGTACTTCACAGTTTCCAAACACACATGTCAAGGTATGTGTCCAAGGCATTTTGATGCAAGTGGAAGCCCACAAAGTCCAACATTACCAATAAACATGGACGAATCAAAGCTTTGGAGTTGAGTGCCTGATGGTAATTTTCCAGAAAACTTGTTGTACGATAGGTCTAGATAGTTTAAGGAATTCAGCTGAGACAAATACAGGTAACTTACCAGAAAACCCGTTTCTAGATAAATAAAGAGCCTCTAGACTTCAGCTGACCAATCTGTTGGGGAACCTTACCCTGCAATGCATTTCTAGATAAGTTCAGAGCTACCAACTCAAATAGCTGTGTTATTTCATTAGGAATTTCTCTACTCAAGTTATTGCTTGAGAAATCAATGAGCTTCAATAGTCTCAAATTATTTCCAAATTCAAGCTCTCTACCTTACCATCCTATCATTGAATAGTCAATATAGATTTCGTTAGCCGCATATATATCATAAAGTTGATTATTAAGTTCAATTCCTTTCTGAACCATGGCACTGAGATTGTTTAAACATGGAGGAATGGTTTCGTGTAAGTTGTTTTGAGAAAGGTTTAAGACTTGAAGTTCATTTAACTGACATAAATTTAAAGGGATGGTCCCATTAAATTTATTTGATCGCAGACGGAGAACGTGGAGCTGCGATATATTCCCCCAATCCAAGCAGGTACATTTCCGGTTAACTTGTTCACTCCAACATCCAAGAAGATCAACCGTTCACAATTTGACAAGGACAGAGGAAGCTCCCCTTCAAAGCTACTGTTGTACAAGTATAATGATTTCAAGCGAAATAAGGATCCAATAGAAAAAGGGATTTCCCTAGAAAGTCTGTTGTGCGCTAAGTTAACAACAGTCAGTTCTTCTAGTTTCCCCAAACAATCAGGAAGCCCTCCGGTTAGTAAATTGTATGAGATGTCAAGAATGTACAAGGCCGCATCACTTAATTGGCACAAGAAATCGAGATTCCCAGCAAATTTATTCCTTGAAAGATTTATCGACACGGAAGTAGAAGGAAACAATGGTATCGGGCCCTCAAAATTATTTGAACTCAGGTCAAAATATGGTCCTTATATTTAATAATGTGGTTGATGATATTTAATGTGACTCTTGACTGAATGATCCATTTATAGGTGTGTTTGTATCATAATGTTTTTTTATGGGTCTTGATTTTTCTTATTTTTGTTCTCCCTCATTGGACCCTCATAATTTTTAAATTTATGATTTTCTATATCTTTCTTACATTTTTCAAGAGCAAATTTAAAAGTGTTTTGGGCATTCATTTTGGGATGGAGTATACGGTAGTTACACTGGCGTGGATCCTATAAGGCAAAAACCACATTTTGGTTACAAAAGAAATTATGGTTTTGAACGTCCTCATTGAAGTTTTTTTTTCAATGTCCTCATTCAAGTACACGATTTTTGCAATAACCTAACTCCGTAAACGGAGACGTCAATTTTTTAACGGCAGAGGGACACATGCTATAACGTGACTAACATCCGTTATAAATTTAGCTTTTCAGATCAAAGACAACCATGGACTATCAAAAAGACCACACTATTTCATTTCCATTTCTTCAAATTCGTATAAAAAAAACACCATTTTCTGATGAATTTTCAATGACGAAAAGTTAAGTTTATAATGGTTGTTAGTCACGTGATAGCATGTGCCCTTCCGCCGATAAAAAAATTGAATTCTTCGTTTACGGAGTGAGGACACTGCAGAAATCGTGTACTTAAATGAGGACATCGCAAAAAAAAAAAAAAAAAAAAAAAAAAAACTTCAATAATGAGGACATTGCAAAAACATGATTTCTTTAGTGATCAAAACATGTGTACGCATATAACTAATAGTCTTATACTCCCTCCGTCCAATAATGGGAGTCCTATTTTCTATTTTTATTTGTTCCATAAAGATACTCATTAATAGAATAGAGGGTTTAGAGTCATTCAACTTTCAAAATTACCCTTGTGAAAATGAGGAGATTGGATAAATGAGGATGAGGGAGAAGGGAAGGCTGAGTATTAATTTTGTAAGAAGTGGAGTTAATTACGGGTAAATTTGGACATGAGAATATGTTGTTAATATGTTTGAATGGTCAATTGACTAATCATCATTTTCAATTTATTTTTTTACCCCTACGATTCTAATTGAAAGCAGCACAAGGAGTTGGCAAGTAGTGGAAATAACTATACAGCATTTCCAGGTATAAAGAACTGCATATTCAGGTATACATAACTACACATCAATAAGGAGTTCACATCAACTCAACGAGTCAAGAAACTGAAAGCAGGGTGCCGTGCCATTTGCGAGTTGTTCAGAAATGATGAAGTCAATGGTTGGTAGGCTTCACAGGAGGGATTGAAATATGCTCTATATTGCAGGCCGGACTCAAAGCCATTTGAGAAAGGAAAGAAACTTGCATGGAGCATGAGAGATTTAAAAGTCCAACAGGAAACTGACTCAAAGATGGTGTTGGTCTAATCCAAACAGCTGATACCAACTTCCATCTTGCTGGAAATATCATTGAGGACTGCCGAGTGCTTATAAGAAAACATTGGGATTGTCATATTAATTTTGAGCGTAGAGAATGTTATCAAGCTGCAAATTGGCTTGCAAAAATTTGAAGAGCGTACTAATGATGTCATTAATGTTAAGACATCCAAAAACAAACATCCAATTTTCGCAAATTGGCTTGCAAAAATTGGAAGAGCGTACCAAAAAATAAAATTAAAAAATGCACTCCTACAGAAGATGTCTAATAAACTGTGGCACAAAGGGACCCTATATAAACAAACATTCATAAACTGAAAAATTACTGTTAAGACATGGTAGTTTCAGGGGACAACAAAAACAAGCATACCAATGATGTCATTACTGGTAAGACATGAACTCAAGTCAATCACATTGTTTGCTATATACTTTGTAAGATAATTTATCCCACATAAAAGTAGGGACTCCAATCAGAAACAAAAATGAGTCATGCAAGTTTAAACGGATGACAAACTTAATAATTATGCTTATATACTATTCAAATAGGTATAAAACACCAACAGTTTATATGAGAAAAGAGGGTTTCGAGAAATAAATCAAGTATTTCACTTGCCTTTGCTATTCCGTGATAGTGCAGTTCAGAATCTATTGCTGATCGAACAGTTTCCACCTCTCCAAATGTCATCCATTTATACATTCGAGAGGGAAGAACGCCTGGTAAAATTACTCTATTTGATCAATGAACAATGCACAAAGTAACTTCTTTAGCAAATGATGCAAATACGATCGGAATCAATTGACCAGATTATTCAGTATATCCAACTAGATTTCTCTCCAGCAATTCAATTCAATGAGAAAGAAGTCAAAATTTGAACGCTCCATATATTGGGTGAAAATCATTCCAAGCAATTTATACTGAATCAATATAACATCCAAACACAATAGAAAATTGACGTTGGACAGAGCTTAGGAATCACAAAAATTTAATGTAAAATTTCTAGGAACATAATTTGAAATCAGATCTAGTTTCATATCAAATTGATATTCTGAAATAGATATTGAAGCATAAGTGCACAATGTATGTAGAAACATAGGGTTAGGGTTTAACCTACGAGATCTATGCCGGTGGCGACAACGGCGAAGCTGAAACAAGGCCAGAGCAGCGATAGGTTTTACCTATGAGATTTACATCTGAGGTTGATTTGAAGATCGTTCGTGTAAAATTGTTTTGGTTTTCTCTGTCAATCAGTCGAGACTTGAGAGTGATTTCTTCATATTTTAATTGTTTTCTAGTTGAGTATGATACAAACCTGATGGCCAGAGCACTGGGACACCAACACGGAGGTCCTGGGTTCGACTCCCCCCAGGAGTTAGAGTGGATGTTTATCCCTCCCTAGTTAATATTAGGCGCTTCTGGGGTGGGGATTTTAAGGGAATTTCAGTGAATTGATGGACTTATTAGTGAATTGACTTACAAAAATGGGCTTGCCTTGAGGTGGGCAAGCCTCAAAAAAAAAAAAAAAAAAAAAAAAAAAAAACAACAACAACAAATTATAATTATTTTTATGAGATTAAAATATAAAATTTTAATTGATTAGTTTTTATTTATAGATAATCATATAATGTTTTAATAAAGAGAACAATGAAGGACCGACAAAAGAAAGAGAAATTAAAAAGTAAACATGTTATATATATTGGTACAATTATTTTAACAAATGGACTAAATTGAAAAGTAATTTAATAAGTAGCCCAAATTAAAAAGGCAAAAAAGCATTTAATAATAGACTCAAACCTGATCCGAAGGCATGAAATAACCTAACTCATCCACCTTCCCATACTTTCTTTCGCATGTTAAAAAAAGCACTACAGATCCTCATTGTTTGACACAAGTTCCTGAATTGCAACATCTAAAATGTTATTATGTCAACCATTTTCTTTCGCATGTTTGTGTGTTAAGGGAGTGAGGGTAAATCAGAGAATGCAACATCAAACCTAGAAGCGTCAAGTGTTACGCCACAATTGTTTGGTGACTAATTGCAGAGAAATAAATGGGCAAGAGGGGGGGGGGAGGTAGGCTCTGCCACTCCGTTTTCCTCCCGAACCCGACCTACCTCTCTTTATGTTTGTATCAATGTATGTTCATTCTTTTAGTTTTTCTCATACTCTCTTTTCTTTCTTTTTTTTGTTGCCCAACGGCCATTGTTAAATTGTATACCATTGAGGATAATTAGTTTGGGATCATTAAGCCTTGACTTGGATATGTAGTGAGATTTCTGGTGCAATATGGATAATTTATTGTTTGGCCAGGAATATTGAGAAATACTTTGTAACTCCGAACTAAGAAAATATTGATCATGCGAAGGCAAAGTTATTGTTCATAAAATATTTATCACGATCAGTGGAACCAATAATTCAGTGGTGGAGAAGTTGAACGCACAAGAGCATACAATATTTGGCCAGGAACATTGTAAATCAAAATATGTATTCCTTCTATTTTCTCTTAAGAAATGTAATGCAATATTTAGGGTTGTTTTATGCTGATTTTTATTGGTCATGAACACAAGTAGGTTTATTTATTTATTTATACTTTTTTTTGCGGGCGTTTTTTACACTTGCAGGACATTACTTGTAGGATATTAGTCAAGCTTTATCCAAATTGCAGTAAAAAAATAAGACTAAGTTGTTGCTCTTACAGAAGGCGTCAAATTGTCGTACACATTGTTGGGTTGGATTCATTGATATTTTTTGCAGCTTATAAATTTTTGTTTTAGAGATTGAGATGAGAGAGAGATTTTTTTCTGAAAATTACTTCACATTGATTTGTAGTGACCGTGCATTGATTTCCAATAAGACTTTTGATTATATTATTAGAATTTGTAATCATTTAAATCACATAATGAAATATGAAAAACATTTTCGGGAAAAAATAATCAATGGTTACTTTAACTAATTATGTACCGTCACCCTATCATCGGCACAAGTATGAGTACTAGTTTAAAAATAAAATTGGACATGAAAGTTATTATGAAGGGTCAAACATAAGACAGATATGTCAAAAACCTGAAGCTTTACCATACGTGCTAGCAATCTCATATGTCCATAAGGTGCACTTATATATATTTTACTTGTTAAATTTTGGAAATTTATGGGTGCACTTGCACCCGCACCATAGTAGGTAGATAAGACAGATATGTCAAAAACCTGAAGCTTTACCATACGTGCTAGCAATCTCATATGTCCATAAGGTGCACTTATATATATTTTACTTGTTAAATTTTGGAAATTTATGGGTGCACTTGCACCCGCACCATAGTAGGTAGATCTCGCCCCTGATCGGAAACCACTATTATGTGGGAGGCAGTGCAAATTAATTTGGTTTTTGTTAAATTCATTCTTTTAGTTTTTCTCATACTCTCTTTTCTTTTTGTTGTTCAACGGCTATTGTGAAATTGTATACCATTGAGGATAATTAGTTTGGTATTTTATCCTTATTAACTGTTTTTCCTTCATTCAGTAATTTCTTTATGCTTATAGTGTGAGTGTGTATGTGATGAGAAAAAGCAGTACTTGTCCGACTAGATCTACTTGAATGCTGCTGCAAATAAGCAATAATTGGAGAAATACTCTGACCTACAGCTGCAAATAACGATCACTATCTTCGTGACCTCATCTCCACCCCCCCCCACAAAAAAAAAAAAAAATCCAAGTGCTAATGGTTTCTCTTTAATTTTGAACATGATTGAAGTTTGAAAAAAAAAAAGCCGAAAAAATTAATTATCTTATATTTTTGCTGTAGAGTCTACTTTGCATTTGATTTCGAGTGAGATCATTAAGCTTTGACCTAAATATGCAGTGAGATTTTTTGTGAAGAATGGATATTTTATTGTTTGGTTATTGCTTTGGACTACATATTTTAAGGCTATGTACTTGTTGACGTTGAGTTTCCAGACTTACCTATTGATCAGGGCAATTTAGAGAAGAAGCCTGACATTGGGGAACATTAAGAAATACTCCGTAACTCCGTACTAAGAAAATATAAATCATGCCAAGGCAAAGTTGTTGTTCATAAAAGATTCATCACGATTAGTGGCACCAATACTTTAGTGGTGGAGAAGTTGAACGCACTAGAGCATTCAATATTTGGTCCGAAACATTGTAAATCAGAATATGTATTCCTTCTATTTTCTCTTAAGAAATGTAGTGCAATATTTGGGGTTGTTTTATGCTGATTTTTATTGGTCATGAACACATTGTAAATCAAAATCTGTAAATCAGAATAGAGGTAGTTTTTTTTTTCTTTTTGTTGCGGGCTTAATTTTTTGGGGTTGTTATATATATATATATATATATATATATATATATATATATATATATATATATATATATATATATATATATATATATATATATAACACTATTACGTGGGAGGCTCACGCCCCAATTGTAAGCCTTTCGCAAAGCACCCAGTTGAGGTGTTATATCTATCTCTTACTTCTTACCATCAAACATGCCATAACACACAATGTCCATAATTAATTACAAACCTCTCTCAACTCTACTTAATAGTTAAGGATATACAATAAACCTATTTTAAATTCATAAATAAAATGCAATTCAAACATATCAAGCTAACCCTTAACTTCTTTGTTAAAAACTTGATTAGCCCTTATGACATATGCCTCTGCTCCCTTGAATTGTGTAAACTAAAAATAGTAAATGCCACAGTGTTGAAGATCTACAAGTATGTATTCAGAATTGCGAAGCACTACCTGTTTATTTGCACTTTTTACTGCTCCCTCCGTCCCCAAAATGAATGTCCATTTGGGATTTAAGGATCATTTTGAAATGATTGATTTTTTATCGAAAAAAATCATAAACATTCTTGATATTCACTTTCAAAATTTTAGTTGTAGCACATTTGAATACCATAAACACCCTATAACGTCTATTGAATGGAGTCCACATGAAGCATCCACCTTGGCAGTGACATCCTCTGACAATCAACTCTCGTGATAACACTTGTTTTAACTGTTTTCTCAGAATCTGGGATCTCTCTTTGGAAAGAGATGAGGAAGAGGAGGCTGATTTCAAAGCCCAAACAAAAGAGGAAGTCCATTCACCTACAGATTTGCCACCACAACTTCTTTTTGTTCATCAGGTTATTTGTTTGACTTCTTATGTGTGTTGTGTGGTCATATATTTTCTAGATTTCATTACAATTTGATATCATTCTCTAGATTTCATTATGTCAATTGGTAGGTCAAGAAAACTTTTAGATACATAATAATAAAACAAAATAACATCAAAGGCAAACAAACTAATGAAGGGAACAGGTTCCAGCTCTTAAGTATTTACTATGAGGCCTAAAAGGACAAGAAAATTCAGGCACAGCCATCTAAAAAGCAAGTCCTAATGAGTAAATAATGGTGATTAGGAAATGACTTATTGGGTAACCTTATTAATCATGACTAATTAATCAATCCACACTTCGAAACTAACAGATGAGTTGAAAATTTGAAATGATTTCCTCGTGAAGATCATAAAATGTCAATACAAAAATATATGCAACAAGAAGACCCGAATCGAACCTTATATTTGTCTCACTGTGGGAATTACAATTTCTCAAGGCATATGATAGTTTATGATCAGCCTGCAGAATACAAGGGACAAATATTACAAATATAACCCCCCTTCTTGATTAGTCGCCAATTATGAAGACAAATTTTGATCCTTTCATAGTTCTTTTGGGCCATATAACCTAATTTGTCTCCAAAATTACTCCAAATGCCACCAATTTCACATTCCATATTATTCAATTTACTCCCACCTATTCTACAACCCAACTCCACTAAGCAAAATCTTCCTGATCATGGAAACAACTAGGGAATGTAGACATTGCACGTTAAATGTGTACGCCCAAAAGTGGAAGCACTCAGTCAAACATAAAGACTAAGTCATTAATTATGTGGATGTTCAAGCAGGCCAAACAATAGTAGATTGATGTAAGCATACATGCACATTTACGCACAAATATATACATCTATGCCAAGAATGGCATATAAGCAACAATAGAAGCTAGTTACCTACTTTTAATCCTAACTCAGCAAAATCAAAGCTGTATGCATCTCAAAATGTACCACAATCCATAATCCTAACTCAACCACTAAATAAATTGTACTTTCAAAGATAAACATCAAACGTACACCCCTTATTGCACACAACGAATTAAGGCACAAACTAAAGGCTTTAGAATCAGAATTTAAACCCTAATTCAGTAAATTATTCGAATTAAGTAAAAATCAAGAAATTAATACCTGGTGAGGTTGAGAGCGTCGGCTAGAGAGATGAGGGAAGGAGACTCGGAGGAGAGAGAAAGAAGGCGCTTGAGAGTGGATGCGTCTAGGTATGAAATGGCGTCGGAGAATCGGTTTAGGTATTCTGTAATTCTTCTGTTCGCCTCTCCCATACTCATGTACGCCATTCTTGAGATTAAATTACACCGATTTCCTTTCTCTTCCAGCAAAAATGAATGGAGAAGATTAATCCGCCATTGATATAATTATAAGCTCCTTGGATTCTGTTATGAATTAGGGTTCATTTGAATTTGGGAGTTACCGTTAGGAGTAGTGGTTGGGTTTTAATTTGAATTTCCGTTAATGTTGCGTCGTCGTTTCATGGTCTCAGTAGCCAACGCTGTCGTTTTGAAGCTTGGTGTTTATCACGTGTTATATCGTTATGTTATTTTGGCGTGTAGCTGAACAATACTTATGCGCATGGAAATGGTTGTTTGGATTATGATGAAAATAAACAAATTCCTTCCTCTCTCTCTTCTCTCTCTTACTCTCTCTCTCTTCCCTCATTCTGAATCTAATTCTCTCTCTCTTAACCTCAATTTCTTCTATCTCTCATCCCCAATCGTTAATTCTGTTCAATTCGATTGTAATTGATTCAATTATCAATTATAATTGATTTAGTAGAAACCCAGTTCATAACAAATTGGTATCAGAGCTTTCTAGATCGAGGAAGCTGAGCTGCAGTCATGGTGGAAACTAGATACGATACGCTGGAAAGTAGCTTCAGATCATGCGATGAGAGAATTAAGGATTTGGTGAATGGTCACAATCGTTTAGAAGAAACGATTAGCATCAATAAACAGGAGCTGAAGAATGACATCGATGGGATGCGTGCGGTTATTGATGAAATAAAGGGTCTAATGGTAGGACAGCAGCAACAGAAGGGAGGCAGTAGCAAGGGCAAAGGTCCAGAAACAGGAGGATCTAACCAAGCTGGGCAGAAATCGCATTCAATCTTAGGAGCAGGACCAAATGGAGAGAACAAATTTAAGGTTCAGGATCAGAAGCAAAGAGATCTGGATATGGATGATTTCGAAGGGTTCTATGAAGAAGAATGGTTAGACAAGGAGGATAAGAAGAAGGAGACTACAATGGTAGATAAGGGGGTGACAGAGACTTATAAGAAGCATTTGAAGCTTGAATTTCCTAAGTTTGGTGGTATAGATTATAGAGGATGGGTTAGAAAGTGCAATAAATTTTTTAAGTATAGATCTGTTCCTGAGGAAGACAAGGTTGAGTTAGCTACTATGCATTTCGAAGGGGATGCTGAGTATTGGTACCAAAATTACCTGGAGGAGTTAGAAGGATTGGGATGGAGACAGTTTGTTCGAAGGGTATCATTGAGGTTTGGTCCCCAGATCCATGAAAACATCGAGGGAGAATTCTGCAAGTTACAACAAGAAGGAACAGTCAAGGAATACTTGGGAAAATTCGAGCAGCTCAGGTCACTGATGAAGATAGAGAACCCTTGTTTGACAGAGAGGTATTATACTAATGTTTTCATTAAGGGCTTAAATGAGGAGATTGGGTATAGGGTTCATGTTCAATTTCCCACTACATTGTCACAGGCCATTAGTATTGCTTTGATTGAGGAATCCCATATTGATTTTGCCACTAAGAAACAAAAAGCTCAGAGTTACAAATCCCCCTCTTATTCCTTAACCCAAGCCAATTATAGAACAACATCACCCATGACTACAAAACCTCAACTCACACCCAAACTCAGCCCCATCAGTTCATCATCTGTGAACCAGAATTCCAAACCATCTTACCCCATTAAACAGCTGTCACAATCCGAAATGCAAGCTAGAAGAGATAAGGGCCTCTGTTATAATTGTGATGAACCTTACAAGTTTGGTCATAGATGCAAGAGTAGGCAGATTTATATGTTGAATGTGGCTGAGGATGAGGAAGAAGTATGGCATGACACACTGAATGGAAAAGAAAGTATAGAAGCTAATGACAATAATGAGAAGGATAATGAAATGAATATTTCCCTCAATGCTTTGACTGGGAGTTCTGCACTACAAACACTTAAGTTGGTGGGATGGTATAAAAAGAAGAAGTTCAGCATATTGATTGATAGTGGTAGTACTCATGATTTTTTGGATATTAATGCAGCAAAAAGGTTGGGGTGTGTGGTAGAAAGTATTCCTGAGGTGATGGTAACAGTGGCTGATGGGGAAAAAATAGCTTGTCATGGTAAGTGTAAGGATTTCAGTTGGGTGATGCAAGACAAACAGTTTCAAACTGACATGAGGGTCCTCAGTTTGGGGGGATGTGATGCAGTGCTTGGTATCCAATGGCTAAAGACTGTGAGCCCAGTTACATTCGACTTTAAAGCAATGACTCTAAGCTTTAAACATGATGGGGAGATAATTAACTTGAAGGGGTTAGAGGACACAGTGGTAATTAAATCTATCTCTATGATGGCTTTGGAAAAAGAGATACAAGCATTGCCCTGTGGAGTAGTGCTACAATTATTCTCATTGACAATAGAGGATAAAGGAGAAGTGAGGAAGGATATGCAACAATTGATTGAAGAGTATGAAGAGGTATTTGCTGAGCCTACTGAGTTACCCCCAACCAGATTTTTGGACCATGGGATTCCATTAAAGGAGGGCAGCCAACCAGTTAATAAAAGGCCTTACAGGTGTCCTCATTTTCAGAAGGCTGAGATTGAGAAGTTAGTGGCTGAAATGTTGAATAGTGGGATCATCCAACACAGCTTTAGTCCTTTTGCTTCTCCTGTGTTATTGGTCAAGAAAAAAGATGGAAGTTGGAGAATGTGCATTGACTTTAGGGAGCTAAACAGCATGACCATTAAGGACAAATTTCCTATTCCCATCATTGATGAATTATTGGATGAATTACATGGGTCCAAGTATTACACTAAGTTGGATTTAAGGTCGGGTTATCATCAAATCAGGGTAAAGGAAGAAGATATTCCCAAAACTGCATTTCGAACTCATCATGGTCATTACGAATTCAAAGTGATGCCATTTGGGTTAACCAATGCACCAGCCACATTCCAAGCCTTGATGAACCATGTATTCGCAGACTTTATGAGGAAATTTCTCTTGGTTTTCTTCGATGATATTCTGATCTACAGTTCTAATTGGGAGGATCACTTGGAACATCTGAGGTTGGTTTTAGACACCCTCAAGGAACACCACTTATTTGTCAAGAAAAGTAAATGCACTTTTGGCCAAACTCAGGTGGAGTATCTTGGACACATTGTGAATGGAATGGGGGTTGCCACTGACCCTAGCAAAGTTGAATGTATGATTAACTGGCCTACTCCTACAACAGTGAAAGGATTGCAAGGATTTTTGGGACTGACAGGTTATTATAGGAAATTCATTCGACATTATGGTCTCATAAGTAAACCACTGACCAAGCTATTGCAAAAAGGGGGGTTTAAGTGGGACAAGGAAGCAGATGTAGCATTTTCCAAGTTGAAACAAGCTATGTGTAGTGCACCTGTGTTGGCTATGCCAGATTTTTCCAAAGAATTTGTTGTAGAAACTGATGCTTGCTACAATGGGATTGGGGCAGTTTTGATGCAAGGAGGAAAACCAATAGCCTTCTTTAGCAAAGCTCTGTGTCCCAAACATTTGGGCCTCTCTACGTATGAAAAGGAATTTCTAGCCATCATCCTAGCAGTGGAGAAATGGAGGCATTACTTATGTGGGCATACTTTTCAAATCAAGACTGATCACGAAAGTTTGAAGCATTTAATGGAACAGAAAGTCACTAGCAGCTTGCAACAGAGGTGGGTTTCTAAGCTATTGGGGTTTGACTACACAATTAGCTATAAGAAAAGGGTGGAGAATAAAGTGGCTGATGCTCTTTCGAGACAAAATGAAGAGCTCAGTCTTGGCCAATGTAATGCCCTTTCGATTGTGCAACCTGAGTGGGTAAACCAGGTGATTAAAAGTATGGAAGGTGATGTGGAAATACAAAAGGTGATAGAGGGAATTGTTGTCTGTCCCACGGCATTTGAGGGCTTCACTTTTCAGAATGGTATGCTAAGGAAGGAAGGAAGAATTTATGTGGGATGTAATACTGATTTGAGGCAGAGGATCATTGCTGAGTTACATTCATCACCCTTGGGAGGGCATTCAGGAATTCAAGGTACCTTTAAAAGGATCTCTCAGTATTTTTTTTGGCCTTCCATGAGAGCTGATGTGAAGAAATGAGTAGAACCTTGTGATGTTTGCCAACAAAACAAGGCTGAGAGTGTGCAACCACCTGGATTGTTACAACCCCTCCCAATACCTGACAAACCTTGGGCAGATATAGCAATGGATTTTGTGGAGGGACTTCCAAATTCGAATCAATGGGATACCATTTTGGTAGTTGTGGACAGGTTAACCAAATATGGTCATTTCTTTACCTTGAAACATCCATTTACAGCTTATCAAGTGGCCAAGGTATTTTTTGATCAAGTTTATAGACTTCATGGTTTACCTGTTACAATTACAACAGACAGGGATAAGGTGTTTTTGAGCCAGTTTTGGCAAGAACTTTTCCACCTCATGGGTACTACATTACAACTCAGCACAGCTCTCACCCTCAGACGGATGGACAAACAGAGAGACTCAATAGGTGTTTGGAACAATACTTGAGGATGACTTGTGGTATGAAACCTAACCAGTGGGCACAGTGGCTACCATTAGCTGAGTGGTGGTACAATAGCAACTATCACACAGCTTTAAAGAAAACCCCATTTGAAGCCTTATATGGCTACCCTCCCCCACAGTCCCTATTTCAACATGAGCAATACACCAAGGTAGATGCAGTACAGGAGTTTATGAGGGACAGGGATAATCAGATTAAGATGTTGAAGGAGGCATTGGTGGAAGCTCAGGCAAGGATGAAACAAAATGCTGATAAAAATCGAACTGAAAGAGAATTCGAGGTTGGAGAATGGGTGTACCTTAAACTACAGCCTTACAGGCAGTCCTCCCTTGCATTACGAAGGAACATGAAGCTCTCTCCAAAATATTTTGGGCCCTATCAGATTCATAGTCGAATGGGAAAGGTAGCTTACAAGCTGGACCTTCCTTCCACAGCCAGGATTCATCCCATTTTTCATGTTTCACTTCTGAAGAAGAGACATGGAAATACACCAATAGCTGCTAGTCCACTGCCCATTACTGATGAAGCTGGGAATTGCTTGGTTGAACCTTTAGCTATATTAGATCGACGACTAATCAAGAAAAATGGAAGACCCGCAGCTCAAGTGCTGATTCAATGGACAAATGCACTTCCAGAAGATGCCACTTGGGAAGATTGGCCAGTAATATCAGCGAATTTTCCAACTTTCAATCCTTGAGACAAGGATTGTTTGAAGCGGTGGGGATTGTTATGAATTAGGGTTCATTTGAATTTGGGAGTTACCGTTAGGAGTAGTGGTTGGGTTTTAATTTGAATTTCCGTTAATGTTGCGTCGTCGTTTCATGGTCTCAGTAGCCAACGCTGTCGTTTTGAAGCTTGGTGTTTATCACGTGTTATATCGTTATGTTATTTTGGCGTGTAGCTGAACAATACTTATGCGCATGGAAATGGTTGTTTGGATTATGATGAAAATAAACAAATTCCTTCCTCTCTCTCTTCTCTCTCTTACTCTCTCTCTCTTCCCTCATTCTGAATCTAATTCTCTCTCTCTTAACCTCAATTTCTTCTATCTCTCATCCCCAATCGTTAATTCTGTTCAATTCGATTGTAATTGATTCAATTATCAATTATAATTGATTTAGTAGAAACCCAGTTCATAACAGATTCATAGACCTAACTGGAGCTGGTACTTCTTCCGTAGAAAGACAAAACGGTGACGAGTGACGACCATGCTTCCTTCCGGGAATTTTGCCTAATGACAATTGTTACGATGTCGTTTCTTTCGAGAGTAGTGCTATTTACAGCCCAATTCACTAAATACACCCACTTTCTTTCCCTAGTTCCTTTCCTTCCCTTCCCTTCCCTACCTGATTGATGGCAGCCCATGTCTATTAATCTCTCCCTCAGCCTCCCTAAACCCATAGTCCAAAACTCACTAAACTTAATATACACTACAACCCACCCCTCCAAGAACTTGTAAGAGTTGGGAAAAAACACCTTTTCATTATTCACAAACTTCAAATATCTATATTATAAATAGCAACTGTCTAACTCAGCAATGAACAGTACAATGAATAGTGCCAAAAAAAAAATTCTCATTTTACCCTCACTAAGTTATCTCTTTCCCATTTTGCCCTTTTTTTAAAAAATAAAAAAATACCACGTGTCCTCGGACACGGGCTTTTACTAATATAATACAAGAGAGAGTCCTATTCTAATAAGAATATTGAATTTCCTATTCTAATCACAATACAAATATTTAGTTACCTAATCTAAATACATGAGAATATTGACAAGAATAATATAGAAGAAGTCAAACATGTAACTTAGGAAACTTTAGGAGATGTTTTTGTTAGTGTTATGTCCTAGGCCTATGATTGATAGACTTATGTGTTGACATTATTTATTATTATATGAGATGTTTATCATTTGATTATTATATGTTTTGTATATTTATTTATAATAATCAACGTCCCTAATTATTAAGAGAACAATTAGTATAAATGTTAATGGATAATCATATGATGATTATATGCATAGAGATACACATTAAATTTATGGATACTTGTTAGAGAACAAGTGGCTGCACTTGACCCGCATGAGATTTATGTCATGGTCAAATGTCATAATTAAATCTCATAAGGTTACTTCATTTAGTCCCTAGACCTGAGATTATCATGATCTTACAAATGATGAAAGTCATGTTTGATTTTAGCCAAACGATATCTTAACACGATATTTATAAAGGCTAATTTTGGCATGATCGGATTCATGATGGGAATGATGATAATTCAAGATGGAATTTGTCCCTCGATGAGTGATGATGATGAAAGTGTATGGCCATACCCCAATGCGATTGGATTATCATTATACTCGGAATCGAGAAAGCATTGAACAAAGACAAGTTGACGAGGATTATAACTTGTGTTCAATATAACATTGTGAGACAAAGGGAGAAATGGAAGTGTACCATTGGAAACGTGAACTCTTATGTTACATTATTTGGGTAGACATAATGGCTTGCTAGAGTCCGCTTATGTCTTATGAGAGTCGATATGATCGAGCTCATTGCCAATATAATGTAATCCTATTGGGTCACACACAACTAGAATGAATTGAATAAACCAGAGGAAGAATGATTGAGAGAAACCTGATGTGACTTAGTATATCACGCGACAGAACTAGTCCATGGGACTCGTCTGGTCGTGCGACACTCTAAGACCACAGAGGTATTTTTGGACTGGTTTTCTAATTTGATTAGGAAACAAATATTGATGCTAAAGTAGTATAAATATAACAGTCTGTCAGCCCTAAAAAGCTAGCCAAAATTCTGAAAAGAAATTCACAACAATATTCTCAATATTATTCCAAGGTTTAAGAGATCTAGAAATCTTCAAGAAGCTTTTCTTGGTTCATTCAAAGGTGTGGATAACGAAAGAGGGTCTTCACTCGTTCAACGATCAAGGCCTAGAGTTCAAGCAATCTGAAGAACGAAGTTTGTGATTCGAAATCACATTATTAAATCGTTCGATAGCTCAAGAACGGAAAGCATTCAAGGTTGGTTATATATATCTCATAGGTTTCAAGTTAATTGTATAGAACGGATCCTAGGCTCTTGGGTTTTGTGTTATTTTAGATGTTTAATTCCGTTGTGCATGGACGCATAAAACCCAACAGTGGTATCAGAGCCCCGTTCGTATCATTGAGTTTGAACGTTTATATGTTCTTTTGCATGTTTTATATGCGATAGATTGATTATTTTTGAAACAATATGCCTAAATCGTGTTCTATTGATATTGAACTAAATCTGTTAAAAGTCGTTTACATGATTTAATTGCTCTGTGATTTAGAATTGATTGAATTCTGCAAATCTGCAAAACTGGTAATCGGGTGTCACGCGACACTACTTGCCAGTGTCACGCGACAGAGTTGGGCTGATGGCTTCTCTCGGTCGTGCGACACGTTAGGACTCTGGGAGTCTCTGACACGCGACAAAACAAGCCCAATCTGGGCAGAATCAGTTTGTTGAAAAAGCTTGTTAATCTGTGAATGTGTTTACAATCTAATATGTTTATGTATTAATCTGGATGCTATAATTTTATGGAAATCAATTTTATAGGGCTATGCTAGATTAATTCATTGATTATGCATGCTAAGTTAATTAAAATATGATTTTATTAATTATTGCGATGCATGAATTATATGTTCTTAAGTGTTAAGAATTTTAGATGTTTAGTTGAAACATTGTATTATGATTTCCTAAATGTTTAGATTGAAACATTAAGATTTTGATTTATGATTGTTTATGAGAAACAAGTCATATTACGCAAAATTTAAAAGGAAATTGATTGTTTATAAAAGGTATTGATTATGTTGCAAAATCAGAGCTGATTTCTGATTGTGAATGTCTAGGAAAGTTCTGTCGAAGGAGAGATTTGGTACTTAAGTAGTCATTGTGGCTCACCTATCTTCCTGAGAACTTACCTGGTGCACGATTATGACTATCTTTGCTGATATGCTTAATCTACTTTAAAGAACCTTCATTTAACTTTTAAGTTCTTTATGCCAATTCATGATTAAAACACTTGAGACCATTCGGATAGTTTTGGGTGGGCTTGCCATAGCAAGGTACTTTGATTCTATTCGTATGCGAGCAAGATGAGGAAATGGTGGTTCCTATACGTTTAAAGTGAACGAACTTAATTGGGTTATCAAAGTGGTTTTGGACCCAAGGCATAAGATGAGATTAAAATATGCCTAGACATATGATGTCTTGAACAAATCTCATAAAAGATCTAAGAGTCATATATGTGATATGATTGATGTTTCTACCTAATTAATTTAGTTTTGAGCAGTTTGCCATAGCAAGCTTGAAATTAAATTAAAGTTGGATCTTAACCCATTAAATGTATATTATGCTTATTTGCATTGGAAGGTGTATAATTTAGTGGGAGCATTTTATGTAAATGCATTATACTTCTCATATGATATGTTTACTTATATGTGTTCATATTTTATGTATATCTTTTTGTAGAATAAATGACATCAAACAATAATCATCTGTCACTGCGATCTCTCCTTGAGAAGGAGAAGTTGGAAGAGAATGGTACAAACTATATAGATTGGATCTGTAGCGTGAGAATTGTTCTCAGGCAAGAAGAAAAACTGTACGTTCTCGAGAAACCTATTCCACCTGAACCTGCTGACAATGCTACTAGGGCAGTGAAGGATCAATATCTGAAGCACAAGCGTGATTCTACAGATGTTGGATGCCTCATGCTCTCCGCCATGTGCAAAAACCTTCAGAAGGATCTTGAGCACTTGGGGACAGTTGATCTAAACAATCGACTGATGGAAATGCTCCAAGTTCAAGCTAGGCAAGAAAGGTATAACACAGTTAAGGTCTTGACCTCATGCAAGATGAGTGAAGGAAAAGCTGTTGGTCCCCATGCTCTTAAGTTGAAGGGCCACATTTAGCATCTTGAAAGGCTCGGCTTTCCAATTAGCCAAGAGTTGGCTACCGACATAATATTGAATTCATTGCCCAAAAGTTTTAGTAATTTCATAATGCACCATAACATGGGTGGCATGAATAAAAACCTTTTCGAGTTAGTTCAAATGTTGAACACTGCGGAAACCAATAATGTCGAAAAGAAAACCGATCAAGTGCTAATGGTTAACAAGGGGAAGGGTTTCAAGGGTAAGGGAAAGGCAAAGATTGCTAATCCTAAGGCAAATGTTACCAAACCCAAAGAGGCTGCCAAGCCTAAAGAGGCTAAGCCCAAGTCCCAAGAGGACGCAGTCTGCTTCCATTGCAATGAGATTGGACATTGAAGGAGAAACTGCACAAAATACAAGGAAGCACTGAAGAAGAGCAAAGGAGTTGCTTCGACTTCAGGTATCTTTGTTATAGATATATTCCTATCTACTTCTAGTTCTTGGGTTATTGGATACCGGATGTGAAACTCACATTTGTTTAAATGTGCAGGGTCTAGAGAACAGAAGGATGCTTGAAGAAGGTGAAGTGGACCTACGTGTGGGGAATGGAGCAAGAGTTGTTGCATTAGCCGTAGGAACTTATGAAGTTACTTTACCTAATGGACTAATACTTGTTTTGAACAATTGTTATTACGTTCCAGCTTTAAGTAGGAATATTATTTCGATTTCATGTTTGGATAATGAAGATTTTAATTTTCTTATATGTGATAAGAAGTTTTCCATTTACAAGAGTGATATGCATTATTGTACTGATGTTTCATTCAATGGTCTTTTTATCCTTGATGTTGAAAATCGTGATAATGATGTCTATAACATTAACAAGAGATCTAAACCCAATGATGTAAACCACACTTACTTATGGCATTGTCGTCTTTGCCATATAAATGAGAAACGCATTTCTAAACTCCACAAAGATGGATTTTTAGACTCACATGATTACGAATCTAATGAGACATGCGAATATTGTTTACTTGGCAAGATGACCAAGGACCCATTTACCAAAACTGGTGAAAGGGCGGGCGACTTATTAGGCCTCATACATACCAATGTGTGTGGACCTATGAGTAGCGATGCTAGGGGAGGATTTCGGTACTTCATAACATTCACCGATGATTATAGTAGATTTGGATATGTTTATCTAATGAAACATAAAAGTGAATCGTTTGAGATATTTCGAATATTTCAAAATGAGGTGCAAAACCAACTTGGCAAAACTATTAAAGTACTTCGATCCGATCAAGGTGGCGAATATTTGAGCCAAGAATTTGACAGTCATCTTAAGAGTTGTGGAATCGTTTCAGAACTCTCCACCCGAAACACCACAATGGAATGGTGTGTCTGAGAGGAGGAATAGAACTTTGTTGGACATGGTTCGTTCTATGATGAGTCAAGTTGAGCTTCCTTTATCCTTTTGGGGACATGCACTAGAAACTGCTGCTTTTACCATAAACAGAGTTCCTACCAAATCGGTTCAAAAGACCCCATATGAGATGTGGCATGGAAGAAAACCTAGTTTGTCTTTCATGAAGATTTGGGGTTGCGATGCATATGTCAAGAAGTTAACTTCTGACAAGCTAGCACCTAAGTCTGATAAATGTGTGTTTCGTGGGTTATCCTAAGGAAACCAAAGGATACTATTTCTACAACTGAAACGAGAACAAAGTGTTTGTTGCTCGAAATGGTATTTTCTTAGAAAAGGAGTTTCTTCGCAAAGGAACCAGTGGGAGTAAAATAGACCTCGAAGAAATTCGAGAACCCGAAAAAAACATTAAACTATTGGTAGAGACTGAACCAAGTTCACAAGTAGTTGTGGAACCGGTTCAAGATGCACAAGCTCTTCGCCGAAGTGGTAGGTCATGATCCGAACTCGAGAGATATGGATTTCTCGTTACGGAAAGTGACGAAGTGGATTTAATCCAAAACGATGAACCTACTCGCTATCAAGAGGCGATGTCCGCTCCTGATTCGGAAAAATGGCAAGAAGCCATGAAGTCCGAATTACAATTCATGGCTGATAATCAAGTTTGGAGCTTGATTGATCCACCCGAAGGTGTAAAAACCATAGGGTACAAATAGGTCTTCAAGAAGAAGACCGACATGGATGGGAAGGTGCACACCTATAAGGCTAGGCTTGTAGCTAAGGAATATAGACAGATTCATGGCATCGACTATGATGAAACCTTTTCGCCTGTAGCTATGCTTAAGTCTATTAGAATTTTAATTGACATAGCCGCATATTATGACTATGAGATATGGCAAATGGATTTCAAAACAACTTTCCTTAATGGAAAGTTACTTGAGGATGTATACATGATACAACCTGAAGGTTTTGTCAGTCCAGAAAATTCTAGCAAGGTGTGTAAGTTGCAGAAATCCATTTATGGATTGAAGCAAGCTTCTAGGAGTTGGAATCTACGTTTTGATGAAGCAATCAAGGAGTTTGACTTTATCAAAAACGAAGATGAACCTTGTGTATACAAGAAAATTAGTGGGAGTATAGCACTATTTTTAGTGTTGTATGTCGACGATATCTTACTCATTGGAAATGACATTTCTGCACTACAGACTGTCAAGTCTTGGTTGGGAAAGTGCTTTTCAATGAAAGATATGGGCGAAGCTGCATATATCCTTGGTATCAAGATCTATAGAGATAGATCCAAGAGGATGATTGGTTTAAGTCAAAGTACTTACATTGACAAGGTTCTTAGAAGATTCCAAATGAAAAATTCTAAAAGGGGAAACTTGCAAATGTTGCATGGTGTATCTCTTAGCAAGACTCAAAGTCCTAAGACTAATGATGAGCGAAAGAGAATGAATGGTATTCCATATGCTTCGGAAATTGGGTCTATCATGTATGCTATGTTATGTACTAGACCCGATGTCTTGTGTGCTCTAAGCATGACGAGTAGGTACCAATCAGATCCCGGCGAACCACATTGGATAGCAGTCAAGAATATCATTAAGTACTTATGAAGAACTAAGGATGTATTCTTGGTTTTTGGAGGAATGGAAGAAGATCTTGTAGTGAAAGGCTACACAGATGCTAGCTTCCAAACCGACAAGGATGATTTCAGATCGCAGTCTGGATTTTTGTTTACGCTGAATGGAGGCACTGTGAGTTGGAAAAGTTCCAAGCAAAGTACCGTCACTGATTCTACAACCGAAGCTGAGTACATAGCGGCATCTGATGCAGCAAAGGAAGTCGTTTGGATCAAAAAGTTCATTAGTGATTTGGAAGTCGTTCCAAGCATCAAAGATCCTATTGAACTTTACTGTGACAACAACGGTGCCATTGCACAAGCAAAGGAACCAAGGTCACATAAGAGATCCAAACACATACTTCGACGTTTCCACATTATCCGAGTGATATGTGAAAGGGAAGACGTAAAGATATGCAGAGTAGACACTGATGACAACGTGGCGGACTCATTAACTAAGGCTCTCCCGCAAGCTAAACATGATGGTCATGTTAGGTCCATGTGTATTCGATACATGGGAGATTGGGCCTAGTGCAAGTGGGAGACTGTTAGTGTTATGCCCTAAGCCTATGATTGATAGACTTATGTGTTGACATTATTTATTATTATATGAGATGTTTATCATTTGATTATTATATGTTTTGTATATTTGTTTATAATAATCTCCGTCCCTAATTATTAAGAGAATAATTAGTATAAATGTTAATGGATAATCATATGATGATTATATGCATAGAGACGCACATTAAATTTATGGATACTTGTTAGAGAACAAGTGACTGGACTTGACCCGCATGAGATTTATGTCATGGTCAAATGTCATAATTAAATCTCATAAGGTTACTTCATTTAGTCCCTAGACCTGAGATTATCATGACCTTACATATGATGAAAGTCATGTTTGATTTTAGCCAAATGATATCTTAACACGATATTTATAAAGGCTAATTTTGGCATGATCGGATTCATGATGGGAAGGATGATAATTCAAGATGAAATTTGTCCCTCGATGAGTGATGATGATTAAAGTGTATGGCCATACCCCAATGCGATTGGATTATCATTATACTCGGAATCGAGAAAGCATTGAACAAAGACAAGTTGACGAGGACCATGACTTGTGTTCAATATAACATCGTGAGACAAAGGGATAAATGGAAGTGTACCAATGGAAACGTGAACTCTTACGTTACATTATTTGGGTAGACATAATGGCTTGCTAGAGTCCGCTTATGTCTTATGAGAGTCGATATGATCGAGCTCATTACCAACATAATGTAATCCTATTGGGTCACACACAACTAGAATGAATTGAATAAACCAGAGGAAGAATGATTGAGAGAAACCTGATGTGACTTAGTATATCGCACGACAGAACTAGTCCATGGGACTCGTCTGGTCGTGCGACACTCTAAGACCACATAGGTATTTTTGGACTGATTTCCTAATTTGATTAGGAAACAAATATTGATACTAAAGTAGTATAAATATAACAGTCTGTCAGCCCTAAAAAGCTAGCCGAAATTCTGAAAAGAAATTCACAACAATATTCTCAATATTATTCCAAGGTTTAAGAGATCTAGCAATCTTCAAGAAGCTTTTCTTGGTTCATTCAAAGGTGTGGATACCGAAAGAGGGTCTTCGCTCGTTCAACAATCAAGGCCTAGAGTTTAAGCAATCTGAAGAACGAAGTTTGTGATTCGAAATCACATTATTAAATCGTTCGATAGCTCAAGAACGGAAAGCATTTAAGGTTGGTTATATCTATCTCATAGGTTTCAAGTTAATTGTATAGAACGGATCCTAGGCTCTTGGGTTTTGTGTTATTTTAGATGCTTAATTCCGCTGCACATAGACCCATAAAACCCAACAGTTTGCTTAATACGCCTCCGCAAGATGGACGATCCGTGGAGAAGACCAATCTTGGAAATAAGTTGTTGGAAGCGTATACGAGGATGCAATTTTGTCAGAACATCGACGAGCTGATCATTACCAGAAATGTGTTGCACACGGAGAGCCTGAACTTGTTCACAAACAAAATGAAAAGAAAGAGCCACATGTTTCATCCGAGAGTGGAAGACTGGGTTTGCAGAGTAGGCTGTGGCGCCAAGGTTGTCACAGTAGACCACTGGTGTAGAGGGCAAAGGAAATCCGAGCTCAGTAAGTAAGTTTCGAACTCAAGTAAGCTCAGCAGTGGTGTCAGCAATCGCCTGAAATTCAGCCTCAGTAGTAGACCGAGCAAGGGCACGTTGTTTGCGGGAGGACCAAGCAACCGGGTTGTGTCCGAGGTAAACAAGAAATCCAGAGGTGGACACAAAATCATCTTTGTCACTAGCCCAATCCGCATCGCAGAAGGCATGGAGAGAAGGAGGTGATTTGGAGAAAATCTGAAGACCCAAGTGCATAGTGCCATGAAGGTAGCGGAGGAGACGCTTGAGTGCAACCCAGTGAGTAGTTTGGGGGTTTTGCATGAACTGAGCAAGCTTGTTTACAGAAAATGCAATTTTAGGGCGAGTGAAGGACAAATATTGAAGGCCACCGACAATAGCACGAAATGATGTAGGGTCAACAACAGAAGTGGTGGTGGACCGAGTGAGAGGCGGAAAGTTGACCATAGGGGTTGGAAGTGGTTTACATTCAATCATGTTGTGACAGGTGAGAAGATCGTGAATGTACTCTGTTTGGGAGAGAATGAGTCCATTTTGGTTCGGGACGACCTCGACACCCAAGAAGTAAGATAAAGGACCGAGATCTTTGAGAGAAAACCGATTAGACAAGCTGGTGATAAAAGACTGAAGAAGAGATGGCGACGGTCCAGTAACAATGATGTCGTCAACATAGACTAAAAGGTAGATAGGGGATGGAGTTTTATTGAGTATGAAGAGAGAGGGATCGACTAAAGAGGGGTGAAAGCCATATGTGGTGAGGACATACGATTGGGGCTCAACCGGGCTGGCCTTCTGTTATCATGCCATGGATGAGGCGTGTAGGCATACCAAGGATACTGCATGCAGGTATTCTTATGCCCGGGAGGTATGCTTTTGATTCTCGTCTTTGTCCTTTATACGTACCTTTTTACTGCGTTTTGTCGAATACATTACGCTTTCTTGTACAGATATGGGGATATCTCGTCTTTGGATTGTACAAGTTTGAGCTGGATAGCCTGAACCCTCTGTTTCCAGATATCAGGAGGTGGAGTCATCCCAACCGGACCGTCGATGAGGAGGAGGGGGATCAAGACTGGACCCTGACTGTTACGGAGGCACGGGCCATGCTGGATACCTTTGAATTTGAGCGGCTTGGCCTGTATCCGTGGACCTTGGTGGAACGAGAGGTTCACCGAGCCTGGGATGCCACTGAGATGTAGAGGATATTGGTATCGCTGGAGGGGGATACCATGTATCTAGGCGAGCGAGTCTTCCCTCAGCATGGTCGGGGTTCACTGCCCTACAGGGTGCCAGAGGATCCGCCTAGGGCGATGTACCCCAACCACTTCATTCCTGACGGAGATTATGCCGATCTTGTGAATGGTTGTGCGGCGGTGGATTGCATTGTCCGAGGGGCTTCATATGAGGAGTTCTTGCCTCGCCTGATGGTCCCCTTGTGGTAGGTGATAGGCGGTCACGTGCCCGAGCTTCTACCTTTGCCTCAGCCTCAGGTTCGTCAGCCCCAAACTCTTCTTCACAGTATGCAGGTCCTGTGCCTTTTGCGCCGGATTATGGTCCTCCAAGCTATACGTACATGATGGGGAGCTTGCCGATGGTGGGCCATATCGCGGTCCCGGATCAGATTCCCGAGGGTTATCGCTACCCTTTTCCTGTTTGGCAGTTCATCATTATAACATATTTTGTGGGCCCAAATGCAACATCCTTGGCTGCTTCTGAAATACGGTTGTTGATCCAAATGTCGCATATAGGCGACAACCTTGATAAGGTGGCGACCTTTGTTATTGACGCTGACATGAACATCCTTATGCGATATTCTAGCCTTGGGATTATTTCATTTTCATTAAGTGATGGACACAAATGGGCTTCCCGCTAGTCCTAGTTTCCCGCCAATACACTTAGCGAACTCGCCCGGTTCTCTTTATTATATCTTGGGCCCATTTTCTTGACCCTTATTTCATATTTATCGTATTGGACCTCATATATTCGTACGGGCCCAAATATCTTTTTTCATGATCATATCAATTTAGTATTTCCTCTGTTTGGGTTTAATGTTCTTATCTTGATTTGGCATGTGAAATAAGAAAATGTAAATATTGTGAGTATGAATAGTAAAACATGAGAGAGAAAGTGGGTAGGAATTTTTTGTTGTGAGAATGACAAGTGGATCCTATTGCCATTTTAAATAATAAAGCAACTAAAGCCCTTAAACGGAGATAGACTAAAAAGAAAAGTAAGAACCTTAAATCAAGATGGAAGGAGTAATATATTTTAAATAATTTTCTATTTTAAAATAATTCATCTTTAAATACTATCTTACTTATTTTTTTTCACATTTTACTATATACTTCCAAGCTACAAATTAGAAAATTGACATCACTAATTTTATATCTTTTGCCATTGGATGTTAGGAGAAACAAATATTTATTCATTCGAAATGGATGGAGTATTAATTTTCATAATCCATTAGACACTTGCAAGAAATAGTCCTATTTTACTTTCTTTTTTTTTTTATCAACTTAATTCAATTATGATCTAATTTAATAAAAAATAAATAATTATTTATTTTTAAAGTTGTTAGTAATAGTCAAATAAGAGGTCACATAGCTCTATTTGAAAGCAATGGCCAAACTAACAAATATGGGACCAATACATATCAAATAAATTAAATTAATTTTAAAATATTTCAAATACCTAAGCGATTAAATTATTTTTACAATAACAACTATTTAATTATAAATACAGATAGGTTAAACAAAGTGTATTAACGTTTTATTAAACTGTAAAACCACAAGTATTTTGAGGTAAAAAATCTCTCGTAAAAAATGAAAATATTTTGTGACGGAGGGAGTACTGCTGAGTACTCACAAATTAGTCTTATAATCCCAATGGCAGTATCGCAATAGTTGAGAAAACCAGACCCAAAATAGCTAAAGAAACCCACTACTCACCTTTAAAAATTCCAAATTGAAAATAGCTCTGTTTTTCTGGCTCCGTTCTCTCTCCTAGCTTAAAGTTGCACCACAGTACCAACCACCACCACCTTTCTCTCTCCTAGGGTTTATACTCATCCCCCAAAACACACAGTCGTCACACACACTTTATCAATGCATCTCCACACCACCTCCATTGTTTACCATTGATAACATTTACCAACAAAAGCTTAAATTTAATCAGCAGATACTCCTTTTCCTCTTTCTATCGCTGATTCTCTATGCATTTTTTTTCGCTTTTCTACGCAGAAACACAGTCAAATTCTGTATGTGTATTATGTTTTGATTCCTTTTTGTTTGATTTTTTTTTGGTTGAACTTGAATGTATTTGTGTTTCTGGATGAGGGTTTTTTGAAAGTTGTGTTCTTGTGATAATGTCGGCGAGGGGAGGCAGAGCTGGAGGCTCCGATCAGCAGCCGCCGCCGCAGCGTCGGATAATGCGGACTCAAACGGCGGGGAATTTGGGAAAACCCTCGGGTTGCTTATCTCTGTAAGCCTGATTATCTCTCCTTTTTTTTTTTTTCCAGCATTTCCTCTCTCGGCATTGTTTATGGATTTATTGTATGCTCTTAAAATGGTTTGACACGATTTGACTCTTGTTGATTTTAGTCAAAGAATGTTTGACCTGGTTGACCCTTTTTTGATTTCTGGTTGACCCTTTTTTGATTTTAGCTTGAAAATAAAGTAAATGAGCGTGAAAGCATTGCCCCCATTTTATTATTATTACTATTATTATTATTATTATTATTGGAGTAACTCTTGTGAAAAATTAGTTTTTTTTTTAAATGTTATAAAAAAACTAGCTTTCAGAACCATTCATCACTCTTATTAGTTAGACTTGGTACTTTAAAACTAGTTTTTTCTTATGTTACAAAAAAACTAGTTTTTTACAGATTTTGGCTTATTATTGATTATTATTTTACTAAATTACATCTCCTCCCCCCCCCCTTGGGGGTTGATGCACCCAGGCCCGTCTCAATAATTATTGGGGCCTTATGTGAAATGTGAATATTGGGCCCCTAATGTTTAAAAATTAATACAAAAAATATAATATGTATATATAAGTGCTTTTATATAAAGATTAAAGTTTTACAAAATTAAGCAATAAAATTCAAAAATATTTTATTACATTGATCATTACTTTTCTCGCACAAACATAAATAATTTATTACAGTGAAACATGTGATTCTTTTATGATAAATCTATTAAGTGCTCCTTTTTTAGACTCATTCAACTTTTTAATTCTTTTCTGTTTCTTACGCTTTTCATGACCAGGAACATATTTTCATCACCCCCCCCCTTTTGGGGGGGGGGGTGATGCACCTACATTGAAGTTTCAGCATTTTCTTCCAAAATTGCATAAACTTATAAAACCGCTAAAGAAATGCAAAAATTAGTATTTGAATGCAGATTGTGGCAAGACAAAAGAGTTATTTTCTTTGATGATAATGGTTCACTATTTGAAATGTAGCTGTGTTTCTAAGCAGCAACGATTAGCTATCAAGTAGGTATGTGGGAAAAGGAATTATGCACTACAGCAATTCTCCTTAGAAATGACCCCCACAGTGGGCATGATAAATATTTAATCACATTAAAGAGCACTTTGTTAATGCACTGCTGGAAACCTTTGTTAGTTAAATGAGCATGTGTTTTTTAGCGTTTGCTGAATAGTGTATCGTGTAAGGAATTCAAAGCAATCTTTATCCGAATTTTCTTTCCTATAAGAATATTTCAAAGCCGACTTAACAACAAAGTGGTAGGCAAAAACTTAAAATAAATGTGTTTTTATTTTGTCTTTCCCTTCTTCCTGAATGAGGGGAAACAATACCCCCCCCAAAAAAAAAAAAAAAAAAAAAAAAAAAGGCAAAAGAAGAAGCTGTGATTTCAATTCCGAACTGCATATCCAGAATTAGTATTACAAAACAAAATATTAAAGATCCAATTACTTGTCATGTAGCATACCTGATTTTCCACGATGATTTGTTCTTTCCAGAAACTGTGACGATTCTTAAAATATCTTAAGCTAAAGCAATATGTTTCCTTCGAAACTCTATAGCATATCCCACATTCCCACCAGTTCAGTTATGGTTGTCGTCGGGTTGGAAAGAGAATCTTTTTTTTTTTTTTTAAACACATAAAGAGAAACTGTTCGAAAATTAAGTGGAGAAAACTAGAAAGGCAGTGCCATATGCATTTCCACTTTCATTTGGTTAGTGTGAATAACTATGACGAAAGAAATCAGCAAGCTTTGTTCTCGAGACCGAGACCCGTAAGAAAGTCTTAACTTAACTCGAGTGTGAAATATTGTTTTTTACTTCCTACCAAGATAATTAATACGTTGTCTTGACTGCAAGGCAAGAGACATTAATACGTTGTCTTGACTGCAACTATTCATACCAAGATAATTTGATCAGGGTGAAATATTGTTTTTTACTTCCTTGAAATCTTGATTAATATTGGTTCTTGCCTTTTTGGGAATAAAATTTTTGTTATCAAACCGTTGATGTTCTAAATGGAGAAACCTCCGTTATTTAAATTATTAACTTATAATGTTAAATTTAAAAGGTTTACATTCGTAAACTGTTAATTAAATGTAGAACAGGTGACTTAGGAAGTTAAGGTCGCATGTGGTGATCATTTTGTTTCTACTGTACTTATCAGAATAAGAAATATGTATTCACTTCACCATTTCTTCTCCAACCTAAATCAACAAATAAAATTGTGTTTGACCACTACTTTCTTTTTTACTTTTTGTAAATCAAAATCACATTTTTTTTTCCAGTTTTCCTTTTCCCATGTTCCTCATGGTTGTTCCTTATCAACCAAAACATATACCCTTGTTTACCAATTTAAATGAATCTGCAAACTATTATAAAACCCTACCTTGATCTCTCTCTCGCTCGCTTCCTAATTTTCAGGATCTAACTTCAGTATCTGGAAAGTGGGGTTAAAGAGTGAGGTAAGTAAGTAGACTTCGTCATCAAGCTAGTGATGATTGTAATGGATATTAATTAAGAACTAATTGTCATATCGCTTTGGGCCATCAAATCCCAAAACCAAAATATATTTATCTAAATAGAAATATTTAATCTTAAATCTATTCTATGAGACCAACAAACCTAAAATAAGTTCTACTTTTGAATCTCAATCCAGAAGTCCTTATAAATCTAGAGAGATATGATACTTATCAGTTAACACAAAAATAAAGTAAAAATCCAAGGAGATAAGATAGAGAAAATGAGAAGATCTTGCCATTAATAGAGACAGTTGAAGAAGGTTGGCTTATGCATGCTGTTGATAGAGTTTGATACCCAAAGCTCATTATGACACCACCTTCTATATTTGTTCCTAGAAATGCTTCTCATCTCAAGTGGTTGGAACAGTAACTTTTCTTAAATGGGCCAAAATGAAGAAACATTCTCTAATGGTCACAGAAAAGATACAGATACACAAGAGTGACTATACGCATTTGGCTAAAAGTTAGAAAAAAACAAAAATTTAAGTCATCAAATGGTTACATGAAACGGACCCTAAATTTCCAATAAATACAGTTGCAAAACTATTTGTTTCTTACACTTTCTGCAAGAAATAAAATGATTTACTTTATGATAAGTTCACATTGGTAAGTCGTGGGGTTAGAGTGCTCGAGTTATATTGCTCTGATTATTTGATTGGTGTGTGGGTAGCTATGTGGAAACATTTCAGTGAGCTTGTTGCTACTGTGTCACCGAATTTTCAGAAAGAAAAAACCTCATTTTCTTTGTTCTGTGCTATTCATGGGGTGGGGTTGCTCAGAAGACATGAATTTCTTTGTCCAATGGAGGTGGGTAAGAATGTTAATACAACAACAACAACAACAACATTACCCCACTGCCGCAAAGGCTCCCACCTATGGTGGGTAAGAATGTTTATCAAGTAAATAAATAAATAATGAGATACTCGATTGCACTATCTTTGTTTTAATATCATAATATAGGCAATTAGTTTGTTTTTGATAATCTAATTTTTAATTCACGGAGACAGTTTCATCGACAACCATATGTGTATTAGTTGAGTATTGAGTTCGATATACACAACTAGTTAATGCAACTTAAATCGTACTAAGAAATTGGAGGACAAAATTCATATTATTGGTGTAGTGGCAAAATAATAAAGGATTTCCAAGCTTCTTTCATTCACTCATTCATCATCTATCTACTAACTTGGTAAAATTGTTTACCTTTCAACTTGGATTTACAACTTCTATGCTTCTGTCTCGTTATCTTATAGCAGTGATTTCTATACTCTGTCATTCTTGTTTGTGCTTGCATAATTGGTGGTTTCACTTGTAGGTCGGTTTTATGCATTTGAGAAAGCTCATCGGTTGGACCCCACTTCAAGTGGACGTGGTGTTCGTCAATTTAAAACCGCACTTCTTCAACGACTTGAAAGGGTTAGCATTTTTCTTTTGCTGTAATTTATTTCTCACACATCAGGAGTTATTTGATATGGAGGCAAGAGATGCCTCTATTTTATAGCATTCATATGTTTTGGTTTATAAATTAGTAGAGTACTAATTCTAACTCATAAGCTTAAGTTGGAAGAGAGAGAGGGTGAATGATCTGTGTCATGCTTTATAGTTCATCATGGATAATTCCTAATTGACCATGGCGATCAGAAGCCAATCAGAATGCCAAGTTTGATAATAGTATTGGGGTAAACAACTGCTAGTGGGATGACTCTAGCTCGAGACATTTCCTTTTGCTTAAAAGAGCTCGAATACTTTGTTAAATTACCAAGTCATCAACAGATTATAATATATTATGCACCAAACCTTAACAAGGAAATCATTCATTAAAATTACTAGAAGTATAAGAATTTCAGAATGTATCAAAAAATATTTAATAGGTAGTGTGAAAATTGTAAGATAGTGCCAGGCAGTGGGGGTGGGTGGGTGGGTGGGGAGGCAAAAGAGGAACACTCAAAGATAATTATGCATAGCTTTAAATTTAACAAGGTGTATGATACATTTCACAAACTTGTTGTGAGGGGAGGGGGTGGGCACACCCTAGTTGTGCCCCTTGGGAATAGACATTTCACATAGAAGTAAATAGCTTTGTGTCCCAGTTTGGTCATTCTACTAGTGAAGATTGGTTTCTCCTAGTGTCTGGCTGGATATATTTCAGTGATTGGAGGATGGTTTTACATGCTTCTATGCCTCTTCTCCTTATCTACATTAGAATTTACTTCAATCTTTTCAGGAAAGCGATCCGACTTTGATGGGAAGAGTGAAAAAGAGCGATGCTCGTGAAATGCAGAGCTTTTATCAGCATTATTACAAAAAATATATTCAGGCAATGCAAAGTGCCGCTGATAAAGCTGATCGGTGAGTGTTTCCTTTTTAAAGATATGAAGTGTATTCACACATCTTCTTGTGCTTGCTAGTTGCTACGGAGTCTTTCTTGTTTATCTTTGGCACTCATTGTTTATAATGATTCAGTGCACAGCTCACAAAAGCATACCAAACTGCTAATGTGCTCTTTGAGGTTTTAAAAGCTGTTAATCAGACGCAAGCTGTGGAGGTTGATCGTGAGGTGAGTCCTAAAGTTGTGTCCAACTATTTAGGTCCTTGTTTTCTATTTTTTCTTGCAAACGTTAACTTGGATACACATAACTCCAGAACTATCTGCTTGAGGCTGTCTTCTTTCTCGTGTCTAATACTGGAATTTATTACCACAGATTTTGGAAGCTCATGATAAAGTTGCTGAAAAACAGAGATCTACCTTCCTTACAATATACTTCCTCCCTGATCCTGATAGTGCTAACCAGGCGATCATGAGATACCCTGAGGTGTGTTTCCTCTTTTAGAGTCTAATGTGTTGTTTATCTCAGTTGAACATGTTTCAATTTCATTTCAGTTGTTTATAGTTTGACATTGTATAATTGGTTTATTGCAGATTCAAGCTGCTGTTGTTGCTCTTCGCAACACAAGGGGTCTTCCATGGCCCAGGGACTACAAGAAGAAAGAAAGATGAAGCTATTCTGGACTGGCTTCAAGCAATGTTTGGTTTTCAGGTGATATTATCTGTCTTAACTTTTGTGCAATTCAGTTTGTGTTTAATTGCATTTTGTATGCTTTTGGAATCACTTTTATGGTGTTGGCTTTATGGCACGCTGACCGTTGATTGTGTTACCATCTGCAGAAGGACAACGTGGCAAATCAACGAGAGCGTCTGATTTTACTGCTTGCAAATGTTCATATTCGACAGATCCCAAAGCCTGATCAACAGCCCAAGGTTGGTTAAAGCTTATGCCGTGGAGAAGTAATTCAATAAAAAGATCACTGTACAACAGCTTTTCAAAACTATTTTAATTTAATTATAAATCTTGTTTATGCGTTGCGAATTTGAGCAAGCAGCCATGAATTTGCAAGGTTACTTTTTGTTGATCAAAATTTTGGAGTGAGAGATGATATGAGAAATCAGCCAGAACGATTACCTTTATTTTGTATATTCCTAGTTTGAAGGTCTGCATCCCTCCTTTCTCTCATTTAGGGAAATAAGAAATGCATGGAATGATGCTTACAAAAAGTTAGCCAGTTAATTGTAGGGGTCTGTTTAGAGATCAGAATTGGTTAAAGGAATTTAGGGTCAAACGGAAAACGTATGCAAGATGAGCTATATTAATTTATCTTGTAAGCTGGGATCGCTCATGGTTCTTTCTTCCATTTTTGCTTCTTTCTGTTTTGTTTAGTTGGATGAGCGTGCTCTGAATGAAGTGATGAAGAAGCTTTTCAAGAACTACAAAAAATGGTGCAAGTACTTGGATCGCAAGAGTAGTCTTTGGTGAGTTTTTAAACTACTACTGTTAATTGAAGTATGCATCTTGGGCACTACCAGTAGTATTCTTGTTGAGTGGAGGTTAACAATATATATCAGAATTATTGGAGTTTTAGGTGCTTATATACCACTTTTATCTTGGTTGTCAGGTGTCATAGGTTAAATATAACATACTCGATTCTGCAATGTATATACACTTTGTTGTTATATAATTCACAACTTAGAACCCATTCTCTTGTGTTGTTTTCATACAATTTTTTCTCTAATCAAAATGGTGCCTCTTTCCTCTTATGCCATTTTGTGTTGTTCTAATGCCTTAATATATTATTTTCATTCTTCACTTTCATCATTTCTCAGCCCCACCATCTCTCTCTCTCTCCCTCTAATTATTTCTTCTATTTTATCACAAAATGAATAAAAGTGTAACATTCTGACAAACTCTTATTCAGTCAAAGCTGCAAAATGATGCCAAAATGTAAAAAGCCAGATGAAGGAGAATGAAGTTGGACTTTTTTTATAGATCTAACATTGCCCCCCCCCTTCCAACTATAGGTTACCAACAATACAGCAGGAAGTTCAGCAGCGGAAACTATTATATATGGGTCTATATCTTCTCATATGGGGTGAAGCTGCAAACCTGAGATTCATGCCAGAATGCTTCTGCTATATATATCATCATGTATGTTTTCTGATATATTTCTTCTACTTTTTATTCTTCGTACTGTACATGTTTAATCCTTCTTGCAACATCCATTCAAGTATTGTCTTCGACGCAATCTCGATGGCATTTTGATATAGTCGGTATAGAGTAATGCACACAGGAAAAGCTTTGTGCGGATGTTTCTAAGAGACATTCAAAATGGGAAACTTGGTGCTACAATAGCTCCCACTATGTGTGGCCAAGTCGGGTCCACATGGGCTTAATGTAGTCAGCCTTTCGTTGCATTCAAACGCAAGAGGATGATTCCGCGGCTCAAACCCGTGACTTCTAATCCAAATGACCGTAACTACAACAGTTGCGCCAATGCTCACCTTCCGAAGAGACATTCAATGACCAAAAATAATAACATTACATACTGATTCCATAAAGAATTAAGTAAAATTTATATATATTTGCCTTTTCCTGTATATTTCCTTGAAAAATAAACCGTTTTTGGACGTTATGTAGCTAGGCGATATTATTTTCTTAATATTGGAATATATACTATCGTATGTGTCATTTTCACACTCAGTGCATGATGTACTATCATTATAATTGGTGAGAAGACACTTAGAAGTACACTGTTGACCGATCTTATGAAATATGAGCCAAGACCTTTGCTAAGCGAATAGTTGCATGTCTAAGCTCAGGTCTTAAAGCCGAATTAAATGTTGAAGAAAGAGCATAGTATTATGTTAGTCGAGTTTGAAACTAGATGATTAGTAGGTATTGTTGCCCTTGAATGAATAATTAAAGTCGTGTTCCTAGTTCCGAGTCTAGCAAGGTATGCTTTGCTCCAATTGTTGAAAACATCAACTTGCCATACATGGCTTTGATTTGAAATCACATTTCATAATCATTATGCCCGAGGCTTAATTCCTGATCGATCCTAATGCAAATAAAATGCCCAATTTATGGGTGCACAAGGTGATGCATAGACTGCTAGCTACACTTTTTTTCATCAGGGCATTCACCCAACCCTCGCTGCGGCAGTTTCTCCTTGGCCTACCATGCTATAGCTGGTTAAGACTCTGTTCGTGGTGTTAAAGTTTCTTAAATGAATCAAAAGTTGAAAACCAATAAAAAAGAGTAGTAAACATGTTCTGGGTAGCTGCCATTTAATTGTAGCTTTATTGTTTTTGTATTTTTTCTTTCCTTTTTAGATGGACTGGTTGTCCATCCAATGTAATCTGATATTAATATATTACAACCTTTTCTTATAAAAAGAAGAGTAGTTAACATGTCAACGTTATTACTTTTGTATATTGCTTAGTTGAATCGTATTCATAGCCGAAGAAGACAGAAAGCTATATATTTACCAAACCTTATATTCATAGTTGAAAAAAAAAGAAGGCTTTATGTTCACCAGGCTTACTTGAAGGTTTATGGGAAGTAGACAATTTCCCAAAATGAATAAATGATTTTCTTCATGGCCGGCTGAGCTAATCTGGACAAGGAAGATAGGGAGATGAACATAGCAGCATCTGCCTTCTCTCCGTTCGCTTTGTTGTTTTTATGGATGCTCTTTTGGGAATGTGAGAATACAACAATTCTTCTTTCTTTATTCCTTTCCTCTTTCTCTCTCCCTCTCCTCACGTGTGTCTTTCTTGTTTTTTATTCCTGACTAAGTGAGATAATATACAAAGTTGCAAGTGCATTCATCTGTTGGGATTGGATCCTAAACTACAAGGATGAAAAGGGGCCTAAGTCGGAGGAGTCGGTGAGATCGAAGAGGAGTTCAAAACGGAGCAGAGGTTTCTGGTGAGCTGCGCGACCGCGCTGGAGGAGCTGCGCGACCGCGCACATGGGCAGAGGCTTCATGGTTTGGCGGAACCGAGGGCGACCGCGCCGGACCGAGGGCGCCGCGCTGCCGACGGGTTTTCTGCAGCAGCCTTGATTTTGTTTCCTTTCTCGATTAGAACTCTTCTTAAATTAGATTTAGTGGTTCCTTGTATAACTATATAAGCATAATTTCGGCCTGTAACACATTGTAGCAACATATTAGAGAGGTGACTAATACATATTGGCTTGGCAGCCGCCCGACGTAGTTCACGAGTTGGTGAATGAACCGGTAAACAACTCTTGTGTTCTTGTGTGTGATTGTTTCTTTCTTGTACGTGTGGGTGTGTTGTTTTCTTTGTTTTGATTGCAACGGGGAGCACCAATTTCACAACAACCGGTATCGTAGCTTGGGTTCTGAGGATTCAAAATTTTTATTAGTTGATTAATTTTGAATCGCGTTCGGGGATTTTTGGGTGAAGCAGCTCAAGATTTAAGAATTAATCGAGAAATTCAACTATGCGAATTTCACGTTGGGAAGACAAGGATCAAGACTACCTTTATCAGAAGGATCTTCACGGACCCTCAAGGCGAAGCCCGAAGACATGTCACAAGGAGATTGGGAGACGCTGGATCGGAAGGCGTTAGGAGCGGTAAGGAGTGCCCTAACCGACGACGTTGCACGGAACGCTATGGAGGCCAAGACAACGCGGAGTTGCTACAAACGCCGTCCGACATGTACGAGAAGCCGTCGAATATCAATAAGGTGCATTTGATAAAGAGGTTCGCGAATGCGAAGACGTCGAGGAGCGCATAGCCGGCAAGTCATATCGGCAATTTCAAAGGTAATGCGGACCAATTGAAAAGTGTTGATATTACTTTCTCCGATGAAGTGCTAGCTGTTTTCTACTAAAATCATTGCCTCGATAGTCGGGAGGTTACCGTCACAACGATTAGTACGTCGAAACAAAGATTGGTGTATACGGAGGTTAGAGATCTCGTCCTTCAAGAGGAGTTGCGAAGGAAAGAGAAAAGGGGAGAATCGTCCGTAGACGGGGCCGCACTTAGGGTGGAGAGAAAAAGGGGCGGACCTAAAAAGGGGGAAAAGGTCAAGTGCTACAATCATGGTGAATTGGGGCACATAATTACGACTGTCCGGGAAAATGCGGCCGTGCTAACGCGCGGATGATGGTGGTGATGTATTAATCCTGTGGGAGGAACAATGGGCCAGCGAAGATTTGGGCGTTGATTCTCCGGAGCTTCTTGTCATGCTAGCTGGGATGCAGAATCAATGAAGCAATACAAAACCGAGATTTTGGGGTTCTCTATCTGTGACGGTCAACCATCAAGATCAAAGGTAAGGGGGATGTGATGACGAAGACACCTAACGGGGTCGTTTTTACAACTACACGACGTGACGCATGTTCCGGATTCGAGGAGGAGAGTGATTTCGTGGGACAACTCGACAGTGAAGGGTACGGTGTTTCTTTCTATCAGCGGGTCTCTGGGAAGTCACAAAAGGGGCTAAGGTGTTGGCTCGTGGGTTAAGTGGAAGACGTCAGATTCTACCTACAATGTCGATGTTCGCTCCGGTGGGAGCAAAGAGGCTTAAGAACCGGCCCGTTGGTGCGAAAAGGGGAGACATCAAGAAACGGTATGTTGGGAGGACTCAAAGTTGATCAACGTGGCGTGGAAGTCCAAGTGGCCCTAACAGAGAGCGGTTTCTGCATCAAGAACAATACGCAAGAAACAAGGCGTGTCCAAGTTTCAAGTGGGAGGCATTGCGAGAAAGGCGGGTCTCGGAGGAGAAGGCGGTTAGACTCAAGGGGAGAAATCAAGGTAGAAGCCGATTTGGGGAGGCAAGAACGATCTAACACCTGAGAGGTCAAACGTCGCTTGATTTCAACTCGCCTTAGTACTGAGGAGAGGTGCGGTAATGCCAAGCCACATGGAGGAGGGGGAATGTGGTTCGAAGGTCTTTACTCCGCAAGTGGTGGGAGTTGATGGGTGATTTTATGTTTGTCGGTTTAGTCTCCCAAGGGAGATTGTCGGGATTGATCCTAAACTACAAGTGATGAAAAGGGCCTAAGTCTGAGGAGTCGGCGAGATCGAAGAGGAGTTCAAAACGGAGCAGAGGTTTCGCGTAGCCGCGCGACCGCGCTGGAGAGCTGCGCGACCGCGCATACGGGCAGGCTTCATGGTTTGGCGGAATCACCGAGGGCGACCGCGCTCTGACCGAGGGCGGCCGCGCCGCCGACGGTTTTCAGCAGCAGCCTGATTTTGTTTCCTTTTCGATCGTAACTCTTCTTAAATTAGATTTAGTGGTTCCTCGTATAACTATATAAGCATAATTTCGGCCTGTAACACATTGTAAGCAACATATTGTAGAGAGGCGACTAATACATATTGGCTCGGCAATCGCCCTGACGTAGTTCACGAGTTGGGTGAAACGAACCTAAAACAACTCGTGTTCTCGTGTGTGATTGTTTCTTTCTTGTACGCGCGGCGTGTTGTTTTCTTTGTTGATTGCAACGGGAGCACCAATTTCACAACAACCGGTATCGTAGCTGTTCTGAGGATTCAAAATTTTTTATTAGTTGATTAATTTTGAATCGCGTTCGGGGATTTGGTGAAGCGTCAAGATTTAAGAATTCAATCGAGAAATTCAACGGTGTGAATTTCACGTTTTGGAAGACAAGGATCAAGACTACCTTTATCAGAAGGATCTTCACGGACCCTCAAGGCGAAGCCCGAAGACATGTCACAAGGAGATTGGGAGACGCTGATCGGAAGGCGTTAGAGCGGTAAGGAGCGCCCTAACCGACGACGTTGCACTAACGCCATGGAGGCCAAGACAACGGTGGAGTTGCTACAAACGCCGTCCGACATGTATGAGAAGCCGTCGAATATCAATAAGGTGCATTTGATAAAGAGGTTTGCGAATGCGAAGATGTCGAGGAGCGCATGCGGCCGGCAAGTCATATCGGCAATTTCAAAGGTATGGTGGACCAATTGAAAAGTGTCGATATTACTTTCTCCGATGAAGTGCTAGCCTTGTTTTCTACTAAAATCATTGCTCGATAGTTGGGAGGTTACCGTCACAACGATTAGTACGTCGAAAAACAAAGATTGCGTATACGGAGGTTAGAGATCTCGCCCTTCAAGAGGAGTTGCGAAGGAAAGAGAAAAGGGGAGAATCGTCCGTAGACGGGCCGCACTTGGGTGGAGAGAAAAAGGGTGGACCTAAAAGGGGGAAAAAGGTCAAGTGCTACAATCATGCGAATTGGGGCACATAATTATATTTGTCAGGGAAAATGCGGTTGTGCTAACGTGGTGGATGATGGTGGTGATGTATTAATCCTGTGGGAGGAACAATCGGGTGAAGATTGGGTGTTGGATTCGGAGCTTCTTGTCATGCTAGTGGGGATGCGAGAATCAATGAAGCAATACAAAACTGGAGATTTTGGGGGTTCTCTATCTTGGTGACGGTCAACCATCAAGATCAAAGGTAAGGGGGATGTGATGCATGAAGACACCTAACGGGGCATTTACAACTACACGACGTGATGCATGTTCGGATTTGAGGAGGAGAGTGATTTACGTGGGACAACTCGACAAAATGGGGCGGTATGGTGTTTCTTTCATTGGTGGGTCTTGGGAAGTCACAAAAGTGGGCTAAGGTGTTGGCTCGTGGGGTTAAGGGGAAGACGTCAGATTCTACCTACAATGTCGATGTTCGTTCCGGTGGGAGCAAAGAGGCTTAAGAACCGGCTGTTGGTGTGAAAAGGGGAGACATCAAGAAACGGTATGTTGGGGAGGACTCAAAGTTGATCAACGTGGTGTGGAAGTCCATGGCCCTAACAGAGCGGTTTCGGACCAAGAACAATCGATGCAAGAAACAAGGTGTGTCCAAGTTTCAAGGGGAGGCATTGCGAGAAAGGTGGGTCCGGAGGGAGAAGGCGGTTAGACTTGCGGGGAGAAATCAAGGTAGAAGCTGATTTGGGGAGGCAAGAACGATCTAACACGGAGAGGTTGAAACGTCGCTTGATTTCAACTCGCCTTAGTACTTGAGGAGAGGTGCGGTAATGTCAAGCCAATATGGAGGAGGGGGAATGTGTTCGAAGGTCTTTACTCCGTGGTGGGAGTTGATGGGTGATTTTATGTTTGTTGGTTTAGTCTCCGGTGGGAGATTGTTGGGATTGGATCCTAAACTACAAGGATGAAAAGGGGCCTAAGTCGGAGGAGTCGGCGAGATCGAAGAGGAGTTCAAAACGGAGCAGAGGTTTCGGTGAGCCGCGCGACCGCTGGAGGAGCTGCGCGACCGCGCACACGGGCGAGGCTTCGTGGTTTGGCGGAATCACCGAGGGCGACCGCGCTGGACCGAGGGCGGCCGCGCTGTCGACGGGTTTTCTGCAGCAGCTTGATTTTGTTTCCTTTTCTGATCAGAACTCTTCTTAAATTAGATTTAGGGTTCCTTGTATAACTATATAAGCATAATTTCGGCCTAGAACACATTGTAGCAACATATTAGAGAGGTGACTAATACATATTGGCTCGCACCGCCGGACGTAGTTCACGAGTTGGTGAATGAACCGGGTAAACAACTCTTGTGTTCTTGTGTGTGATTGTTTCTTTCTTGTACGTGTGGGTGTGTTGTTTTCTTTGTTTTGATTGCAACGGGGGAGCACCAATTTCACAACATCATCTGGTAAATTGATTTTATTTTTACTGGTTTTCATCCTGTTTCTTTTACTTCATTTCAATCATTTTATGCTTTAAAATTCTTTCTGGTCATATATTTAGTTTATTTTCATGGAACATTTCTTCCGTGGTTTTCAGCAATAGTAACATTTAGTATTTCATTCATTTTTGTCAGATGGCCTTTGAACTTTCAGCCTAAATTCCGTTGGCCTGAATATTTTGTAGGCCTGAATTTGTTTGGCTGGAAATTCTGTTTGAACTATAATCATAATTCCAATGGAAGACGGGCAAACTGTTAGTGTTACTCATGAAGGAGATCAAGTTTTGGTGGAAGATATTCCTATTAACACAAGGATTGGTCTCCCTCTCACCAATGGAGAGCTGCTTCCTCCTCCCCCACCATTAATCGACCTGCTACCTCCCCGCACGACTCTTCGTTCTCTGGACTCACCACCGCCGAGGTGATTATCGCAAACCCTCCTCGTCATAAGTGAGGAAAGCGACCGGGTAGCCAAACGAAGAATATCGAGAAGGGAGCAGCCGAGACTTCTACCCAACAAATTGATCGTATGACTCTCCTGCACCAATAAATGGAGACTTTGCAACATATTTATGAAACTCAAAATGCCTGTTGCAATTGGATCCCTAGCATTCGTTGGCTGGATTTATGAGGCCTGCGAGGACTGGAAATTCCCTCGGAGGGGAAAGTCAGGACGACAGGCGTGGTAGTCCGAGGAATGGAGAAAGTCTTCCTCGTGGCCAAAATTCCCCTCGTCTTGAACTTGTTGTACGATCTAAGCAAAACCCTCCAGAAATTCCACCTTGTCCTAGGTCAAAGGGACAGGAGAACGAGAGGGACGTGATAGATCTAAGGAGTCACCTGAACCAACAAAAGGATCAGGAGGTAAACTCTACTGACTTGCGAGCAAGGCTCATGTCAGGGAAAGCAAAGAACACCACCCCGTCACAATGTTCCTCCTCGTCCCAACTACCCTCCTCGGCCTAGAAGCCCATCTCGTCACAGGATTCCTCACCAGCCGAGGAGCCCTCCTCATCACAGAATACCTCTCTTCGAGAAGGAACAAAGGAGAGATAGGGCTCCATCCAGACATGGAGATAACCACCGAGAGCCCAAGGAACATAGCAGGGTGAATGGGTACGCAAGAGAAAGGTCCCACCGAAGTTCCCACCGGAGCTCTCACTTCAGTTCTGGTATTGACGCCAGAGAACTATTGATGCCGAAGAAGAGGCTTGATGAGATGGAAATGGGTAAAAAAGAAACATAAGAAGACGACACAAGTGTCACCCGTCCATTCTCACAAGAAATCAATGAACTACCTCCTAACCCTGCCTTTAAAGTCCCAAGTTTTGACAAGTATGTGGGAACCATCGATGCAAGAGACCATGTACAAAGTTTCGAATCCACTATGGCCCTCCTCACCAAAGCAGATGACATTCTCTGCAAAGCTTTTGCGAGTACCTTCTCCGGAACAGCGTTGGCATGGTTCCGTGAGCTAAAAAAGGGAAGCATTGATAGCTGGAGGAATATGAGGAGGAAGTTCTTGGATCACTTTGCCATGGCAGGGAAAAGGAAGAAGAGGTTGACTGGCCTTTCTAACATCGAGCAAGGATAGAATGAAACCACTCTGAATTACTATAACCGATTCAGAGCTATGGCAGACCAAGTAGAAGAAAGCCTGACCGACAGGGAGGTGATCGTCTGCTTCAATTCCGGACTTAGATTCGGGCAATTGATATATGAACTCTCCGCCAGAGAGCCCAAGTGTAAATCTGATTTATTCAACGTGGCATATGCCATAGCCATGGCGAAAGAGAAAAGAAAGAAAAAGTCTAACAAGACAGAGACAAAAACAACTGGCACCAACCATGTTTCGAATGGAAGCAGCTACAAGGGCAAAAACAGAACGCGAGGAACTGAAAAGGCCGAGATCTTCACCCCCCTCACCAAACCTATCACAGAAATCATGCAATTGGTGAATCTTTCAAATCCCCGCCCACTCAGTGACCAACCAAAGTACCCACGTGAACCTTCCAAATACTGTGATTTCCACAAAGACTATGGTCACAACACTGAAAACTGCATCGCCCTCAAAAGGGTGATATAAAGGTGGGTTGCTGAAGGCAAACTCGATCGATATATCATGAGGAAGGAGAGCAAGCGTAAGAGAAAAAATGAAGACAGTGATGATGAAGATAAGGAGGATAAAGAAGAAAACAGGCCTCCTAGGGCTAAACTACATTAGTTTCTCCTAACACAGTTCTGTCCGTCCTGGATATAGCCCCTCACCTCGTCAACGGGTCAGAACTCGGGGGCCAACCATGACTTGATACAAGGAGAGCTGCGGGACGCAGACGAACCAGTTGGAAGTGAGATATTAGATGGTCATAAAGACAACAATGATACAGTTATGTCCGTCCTAGATACAGCCTCTCATCTCATCAACGCCCAGAACCCAGGGGCCAACCATGACTCAAGACAAGGAGAGTTGCGGGACGTGGACGAACCGGTTGAGTTGGCTACCCCTACAGCAAAAAATTTGAATCCAAACCATTACAACTAGAAAATGAATGAAGACCCCAGGCAAGCAAGGGCATAATACTATCATTAGTTTTAGTCTATTTTTATGTAATAGGTTAATCTTTATTAGTCTTTTACTTTTCTAGCAAGACAGGATTGCAGTTTGATGTAATCAATTCAATTAATGAAATTTACTTCTTCAACATGTAAAGCAACTATCAAGACAACACTGGAAGATGAGGAGCGCCCTCCTCGGCCTTCAAAGGGATAAACCCCCCATCATAACTCACTCAAGACCTATGACCAACCAAGTTCTTCCTCGACATGGATAGATGAGACCCGAACCATCTAAAACATATGTTCGAGTCATCTTCCTCGGCATAAGGTAGATGAAAAAGAAGAAAGCCTAACGTCTTGACGAGGAAACCCCTCGACTCAAACGACTACCGGCAAAACCATCTAAAGCCTATGTACGAGTCATCTTCCTCGGCATAATGTAGATGAAAAAGAAGAAAGCCAAACGTCTTGCCGAGAAAACATCTCGGCCTAACTCACACACCTAACTTTTCATACATCCCATGTTACCTGCCCCCACCCTACCCCACTCACCACCACCACCACCACCCCCACCCCACTCACCACCACCACCCACTGTCCCCCACCCCCAACCCACTCACCACCACCACCACCACACCCCCCTCGGGTAAAAAAAAATTAATAATTTAAAATTTATTTTTTAACAACTCCCCAGCCCACTCCACTCACCACCACCACCCCTGCCCCCCACCCCACCCCCCCGTCGGATAAAAAAAATTAATCATTTAAAATTTATTTTTAATAACTCCCCACTCCACTCACCACTACCACCTCTGCCCCACTTCACTCACCACCACCACCCCTGCCCCCTCCCCACTCAAATTATCTCAAATTGTGTTTTTATCCAAATACTGACACTTTTTTACACTGACACTTTGTTAAACTGGCACTGACACTTTTTATACTGGCACTTTGTTACACATGCACTGGCACTTTGTTACACATGCACTGGCACTTTTTTACACTGGCACTTTATTACACATGCACTGGCACTTTGTCACACTGGCATTTTGTTAAACTGACACTGACACAAACGGGGAAAACAAAACACGTTTTTCCTAAGTGACAGGAAAAACTAGTTTTTTATAAGACCAACTCTTATTATTATTTATAATTAAAAAAATATTTCACAATTAATTAAAAAAATATTGCATCAATTTATAGGAAAAAAATAATGATTTTTTTTTAAATAAAGGCTAAAATGAAGAATGATAATTGAGAAATGAGTGTTTTTTGTGTCCAAATCAAATGAAACATATATCAATTTATAGGAAAAAAATGATGAATTTTAGTGAAAAAAAATTAATTTACTAGTTGATAATTCAGCTCAAAGCTTTGGGATAAAAACTTAAATTCGAAAATTCGGGAAACTAATCGGATGAAGCCACATAGAAAATCAAGAAAAAAAGGGAAAACGCCAACGCCTCACGCACCAGCCCGGGAGGTGAGTTACACGCGCCAAACGCGGTTCAATGGAACGTTTACACGTGTCTTGACGACAATTTTATTTTTTTTTCAACGGGATGAAAATTTTCATTTAACAATTTCATCCCACTCCATTTCATTCAACTTAAACCCATTTCAACTCCCTTTTCATTCACCTTGTGGATAGCCTAATCCAATGGCAGTATCGCAATAGTTGAGAAAACCAGACCCAAAATAGCTAAAGAAACCCACTACTCACCTTAAAAATTCCAAATTGAAAATAGCTCTGTTTTTTTGGCTCCGTTCTTTCAATCTCTCTCTCTCTCTCCTAGCTTAAAGTTGCACCATTTTTGAAAGTTGTGTTCTTGTGATAATGTCGGCGAGGGGAGGCAGAGCTGGAGGCTCCGATCAGCAGCCGCCGCCGCAGCGTCGGATAATGCGGACTCAAACGGCGGGGAATTTGGGAGAATCTATATTTGACAGTGAGGTGGTGCCATCGTCCTTGGTTGAGATTGCGCACATTCTACGCGTGGCTAATGAAGTTGAACCAAGCTACCCTCAGGTTGCTTATCTCTGTAAGCCTGATTATCTCTTTTTTTTCCCCAGCATTTCCTCTCTCGGCATTGTTTATGGATTTATTGTATGCTCTTAAACTGGTTTGACACGATTTGACTCTTGTTGATTTTAGTCAAAGAATGTTTGACCTGGTTGACCCTTTTTTGATTTCTGGTTGACCCTTTTTTGATTTTAGCTTGAAAATAAAGTAAATGAGCATGAAAGCATTGCCCCCATTTTATTATTATTACTATTATTATTATTGATTATTATTTTACTAAATTACATCTTCTTCCCCCCCCCCCCCCCTTTTGGGGGGGGGGGGGGTTGATGCACCTACATTGAAGTTTCAGCATTTTCTTCCAATATTGCATAAACTTATAAAGCTGCTAAAGAAATGCAAAAATTAGTATTTGAATGCAGATTGTGGTAAGACAAAAGAGTTATTTTCTTTGTGATAATGATTCACTACTTGAAATGTAGCTGTGTTTCTAAGCAGCAACGATTAGTTATCAAGTAGGTATGTGGGTGATAAGTGACTATTATATAGTCATTTATCCTTATTTTTATATACTTTTTATTGCATAAATCATCATTTCTCATTTCATTTCATATACTTTTTAGTTCCTTTTCCTTATTTTCTAGATTTTACGCTTTTGGTATTTTTCTTGCTTTTTAAGACAGGTTTTAGGTTCATTTTTATCAAAAGGATACTTGGACACTTCAAGGCAAAAGACTTGGGAGAGCACCAACCAAATCAAGCACACAAAGTTAAAATTCAGACAGAGCGGCCGTGCAGCAAAGATGGAGCGGCCGTGCACTTGGCCTTTTTCAGGCCATTTTTGGCCCTAAATTATAGAGTGGCCGTGTCTTGAAGAGGAGCGCCCGTGTCATCTTACGGAGCGGCCGTGCAGCCTTATATAGGAGCGGCCGTGCGAAGGTGTCAAGACTTAAATTCAAATCGGGCGCCAAGGGTCACACGGCCGTGCAACTTCCTTGACACGGCCGTGCAAAACGTGGATCGCGACGTAAAGGCACCTGTTGCACCCGATTGAAGAGTTCCCTCCTTTTTATAAATAGGACCCTAGAGATCGCCTTAAACACGAATCATTAGAGAGAAATACCGATATTTGATAGATAGAAAACACAAAATACTTGTGATAACAATTTCCAAGGAGATTTGAAGATCAAGTCATTACTTTGTTCTTGAAGTTACTTTGGAAGAAGATCAATAAAAGTGAAGCATTATTTCCAAGCATTTGTCCATCATAAGTCTCTCTTACTCAATCTCTTATTTTAATTGCTTTTATATTATAAATGGCTTGTGAGTAATCCCCCATATTCTTGGGGTTGGAAACTCAAAAACATGCTTATTCATCATCTAAAAAATGATTAGTCTTGTCTTCTTTCTTCATCTAAAACAATTTCTTTATATTATTCTCTAAATGCCTTACTTATCGGGCGATATCCAATTTGTATGATTCACTAATTGAGAGAAGTACCTAGCGGAGAATCTCAATTGACGGAACCATATAAGGAAACTAGGTTCATTGATCACGAGAGTAGTTCAATGGCCTAGTGGATGTTCTTTTAATGGAAAGTATGTTGAACTTCCGTCCTTAATGGATTCTTACTAATTATGGTCGCTAGAGATAAGCCGAATGCCCGTTTGTGACAGGATGGGGTCAAACATAAACGGATTTCTCAAACAAGCTTAGAACATAATTAGCGAAGAATACAAACGCTATTGTCCTAGCCCGAAATAGCATAGGCCTAACATACCATCCTTGCTTTTTATGAAAACCTTTTATTTCTAAGACAATGACAATTTGATGAATAAGATTATGTGTATGATTTCCAATCCCGAGAATGCTTTGTTTTATAAGAATTCAATTAAAGTATTTTCTGTCTATGCTCTCTCTATTATTCTAAAAACAAATTTTATCTACCCCCCAATCCTTTTTATATTTTCTAAAGACAAAAATATGCCTTAAGTAAACCCCGTCTCGTGGGATCGACTCGTACTTGCACCCGCTATATTACAATAGCCCGTGCGCTTGCGGATATAAAATAAACCGTTAGGTTTCGACCGAACAAGTTTTTGGCGCCGTTGCCGGGGACAACGGTTTACTTTTTATTTTTGTCTTTACTACAAATTTTTAGTTTTTGTTTTTACTATTTTGCTTTCCTATCCTATAATCTGTTGCGTTTAATTTCCCTTCAAGTGTTTTTCTTGTAGTTTATGAAACGGTCTCGGACATTTGTTGACAACTTTGATCCGAACCCGAAAGAAGCGTTCACGAAAGAGTAAGAAGATGTAGAGAAACTCTACAAAAACACATGGACGGAGAACCGCAAACACCTGCTAGGACCCTACAGGACTTTGTTAACCCAAGTACCCCGGGAACTAGATCCCCTATTGTTGTGCCGAATGCCGAAGCGGCACACTTTGAGATAAAGCCGCGACTTTGCTTATGGTTATGAATAACCAATATAGCGGCACCGCTTTCGAAGATCCTCATCTCCACATCCAAACATTCTTGGAATACCGTGATACCACACGTATTCGAATGTTACCCCTAAGCAATTCGGATGCGCCTTTTCCTTTCTCTCTAAGGATAAGGCGAAACAGCTGGTTAATTTCACCCCACCCAACTCTTTTACAACTTGGGACCAAATTCAAGAAGCATTCCTTGGACGTTTCTTCCTCCGAGCAAGACTCGCTCAAATTCGGACGAAGATTACAAATTTTAGCCAAACAGAAGCGAATCACCGTATGACGCTTGGGAGCGATTCAAAGAGATCCTAAGGATGTGCCCTCACCACGGGATTGAAAAGTGGTTAATTGTGCACACTTTCTATAATGGTCTCACATATAGAACAAGTGGAGACAATTGATGCCGCCGCAGGAGGTGCACTAATGAATAAGACGGTGGATCAAGAATACGACTTGATAGAAAACGTAGCCCTGAATCACTATCAATGGTTCAATGAGAGGGAACAACCGCAGGGGATTCCAGGTAAGTACAATAATGATGTCATTACTACCATATCTTCTAAAGTTGATATGCTTCTTAAAAAGTTTGAAAACTTTAATGTAAATCCCGTGCCCAATATTAATGTTGTTTGTGAACTATGCGGGTCAAACTCACATAGTACGTAATGTCAGTGAATTGCTTGACACTACTTCTAGTGATCAAGTAAACTTTGTTAATTCTTATGGGGAAAAGGGTGGTATGTATTCAAACACATACAATCCCGAGTGGAGAAATCAACCAAATTTTTCCTATAAGAATAACAATATTTTAAACCCACAACCTTCTACACAACCATCGGGATTCACACAAAAGAATTTCAATGGCAATTCTAGTGTTTTCTCTCCCCCTAAATCTAAATTGGATCTTATTATGGATTTTATGATCGAAAGCAAAAACGAACAAGAGAAGACCAATAGTGAGTTAAGGGAATCCATAAAGTCGTTGAATGCTAGGTTTGATAATTTAGCCGCCCACAATAGAATGCTTGAAAATCAACAAGCTCAACAAGCTGGTACATCGCATAGACCACAAGGGAGTTTCCTCGGTCAATCGCAAAAGCCCGACGAGCATGTTAGTGCGGTAGAAACTAGGAGTGGAAAAGAAATTATAGATCCCCTTCCTAAGGAAAATATCAAACCGAGTAAGGAGAAAGTTAGTCCAACCCCACCGATGGTTGAGACTAATGAAGATGTTGAAAATGGGACAGAATCCCCTAAGATTTCTAGAAATTTTGACCCTCCAATACCATACCCCCAAAGGTTGGTAAGAACCAAACTTGACAAACAATTTGCAAAATTTTTAGAAGTCTTAAAGTCTATTTATATCAACATACCTTTTACCGATGCCCTTCAACAGATGCCATCTTATGCTAAGTTCTTAAAGGATATTCTTGCAAATAAAAGAAAACTTGAGGAGCATGAGACTGTTGCATTAACGGAAGAAGTAAGTGCCATCTTACAAAAAGAACTTCCTCCTAAATTAAAAGATCCCGGCACTTTCTCTATTCCTTGCAAAATAGGTAAATACAATGTTGATAATGCTTTGTTAGATCTTGGGGCAAGTGTGAGCCTCATTCCGCTTTCAGTAGGTAAGAAACTAGGTGTGGGGGAAATGAAACCCACCACTATTTCTCTCCAACTAGCGGATCGCTCCATTAAATACCCAATGGGTATTATGGAAGATGTCCCTTGTCAAATTGGGAAATTGATCATCCCGGTCGACTTTGTAGTCCTTGAGATGGAGGAAAATCACCAAATTCCAATTATTCTAGGAAGACCTTTTCTTGCCACCGCTGGTGCAGTAATAGATGTAAGGAATGGCACTCTTTCTCTAAACATTGGAAATAAGAAAGTCGAATTTAAAGACTTAAATCTCAAGAAACCGTGCCATGAAATCAACACTCCTGAGAATGATAGCAAAAAGGGTGAAAAATTGCAAGCCAAGGACTCAAAAATAATAATTAAAAAACCCTTAGATCATAGAGGTGAAAAAAATGTGCACCCTAAAAAGCCTAATAAAATTGAAAAATCAAAGGGTAGGGGGCCTAAGAAAAAAGGCACACCGGGATGTCGTATGTGCATCAATCATAAGAGCTCAATCACGCCAAAGGGGAAGGAATGGCGAGTTGTTAAGGATAAAAGACCATTACAATACCACTCACCGTCCATTGTCACCGATAGAAAGGGGTCGAGCTTATGACCTTAAACAAGCATCATCGGAATAGTAAACCGATGGATTATATTACTATTTATCATAATTTTGTTCACCACCGCATGCTTATCTCTTTACTCTTTGTTCCTTGAAACATTGAGGACAATGTTCATTTCAAGTGTGGGGGGGGGTATATCTATCTTTTATTTTTCGCTTTCTAGTTTTAAATTTTTACTTATTTTTTAGATTAGATTTAATAGCTTTCTAGTATAATTTTTTCTAGTATAATTTTTCTTTTTTTTAGTTGCATTTTTCTTTTATGCATGTATAATAGTATATAAAAAAAAATATAATAAAAAAATAAATAATAAATCCCTATGATGATCAAAAATCATTATCATTATGCTTGCCATTTGCCCTAGTATAAATGCCTTTATCTTTCCTCTCATATTTTCTATACACTTAGAAATCTATAAAAAGGAAAAGTATAAGGGATCTTTTTAGGAAATAATTGAAAGCCTCATAAGTTGGTATAGCACAATATAGAATCTCATCAAGGAAAATGCATTTGATTAGAAAGGAATCCTTTTATGCTTGGTTATATATGCAAATTTTTGAATATATTCCTTTAAGATTGTACATTTTTTATCTTTATTAGATATTTATTCCCTTTTTAAGAAGCACCTTTTTGTTTGCATCCCTTGAATCACACCCTTTCATAAATTCCATCCTTCCATTTTCAAATCAAGTCAAAGAAAAACACTTTTATCTTATTAATAAAAGAGTGACAATGGTCACCAAACCTTAAAAGCAAAAAGAAACCTATTATCTCCTAAGTAACTCGGGGCACGGCGTCACGCGACGATGCTTCCTTGCCAAAACGGAAATAATATCCAAAAGTATTCTTGATCTAAGTATTAGGAACATGGGGCTCGCGACCACAATGTCTCCTACTTGAAAGGATCAAGAATAACTTAGGTCTTTTGCAAAAATTTAACACGTACAAAAATAAGATAAATTTGTTTGACTTTGACGAGATTTTTCCACTACCATCACCCATTCTTCACCCTTGAGATTCAAGAATGTAATACAATTCTTCGGAACTTCTAAATTGTGAATAAAATGTCTATACCTTCTCTTGTACATCTTAAAGAAATAAAATTCATCTTTTCTAAAAAAAATCACTCTAAAAAGTGATAGCTTTTCCTACCAAGAAGTTTCTTCCTTCTAGCATGCTTTACTTGGTCAAAATTCTATATATGCTATACTAGGTTATTGTCTTGCATTTTATCTCTTTAAAATATCCCTAAAATATTTCTTCCTAAAATAAATTTTTTAAAGGTATTCAAAATATGATTAGATAGATAAAAGGCATTATCTACAAGGCATTCAAGGGCTTGCTACTTTATTTTTGAGGGATCAATCATATTTTTCTCCCTCTCCATATTTCATTCTAAGTTTGCTTGGGGACAAGCAAAGGTTTAAGTGTGGGGGAGTTTGATAAGTGACTATTATATAGTCATTTATCCTTATTTTTATATACTTTTTATTGCATAAATCATCATTTCTCATTTCATTTCATATACTTTTTAGTTCCTTTTCCTTATTTTCTAGATTTTACGCTTTTGGTATTTTTCTTGCTTTTTAAGACAGGTTTTAGGTTCATTTTTATCAAAAGGATACTTGGACACTTCAAGGCAAAAGACTTGGGAGAGCACCAACCAAATCAAGCACACAAAGTTAAAATTCGACAGAGCGGCCGTGCAGAAAGATGGAGCGGCCGTGCACTTGGCCTTTTTCAGGCCATTTTTGGCCCTAAATTATAGAGTGGCCGTGTCTTGAAGAGGGAGCGCCCGTGTCATCCTATGGAGCGGCCGTGCAGCTTATATAGGAGCGGCCGTGCGAAGTGTCAAGACTTAAATTCAAATCTGGCGCCAAGGGTCACACGGCCGTGCAACTTCCTTGACACGGCCGTGCAAAACGTGGACCGCGACGTAAAGGCACCTTTTGGTTGCACCCGATTGAAGAGTTCCCTCCTTTTTATAAATAGGACCCTAGAGATCGCCTTAAACACGAATCATTAGAGAGAAATACTGATATTTGATAGATAGAAAACACAAAATACTTGTGATAACAATTTCCAAGGAGATTTGAAGATCAAGTCATTACTTTGTTCTTGAAGTTACTTTGGAAGAAGATCAATAAAAGTGAAGCATTATTTCCAGCATTTGTCCATCATAAGTCTCTCTTACTCAATCTCTTATTTTAATTGCTTTTATATTATAAATGGCTTGTGAGTAATCCCCCATATTCTTGGGGTTGGAAACTCAAAAACATGCTTATTCATCATCTAAAAATGATTAGTCTTGTCTTCTTTCTTCATCTAAAACAATTTCTTTATATTATTCTCTAAATGTCTTACTTATTGGCGATATCCAATTTGTATGATTCACTCAATTGAGAGAAGTACCTAGCGGAGAATCTCAATTGACGGAACCATATAAGGAAACTAGGTTCATTGATCACGAGAGTAGTTCAATGGCCTAGGGATGTTCTTTTAATGGAAAGTATGTTGAACTTCCGTCCTTAATGGATTCTTACTAATTATGGTCAGCTAGAGATAAGCCGGAATGCCCGTTTGTGACAGGGCGGGGTCAAACATAAACGGATTTCTCAAACAGTTAGAACATAATTAGTGAAGAATACAAACGCTATTGTCCTAGCCCGAAATAGCGTAGGCCTAACATACCATCCTTGCTTTTTATGAAAACCTTTTATTTCTAAGACAATGACAATTTGATGAATAAGATTATGTGTATGATTTCCAATCCCGAGAATGCTTTGTTTTATAAGAATTCAATTAAAGTATTTTCTGTCTATGCTCTCTCTATTATTCTAAAAACAAATTTTATCTCCCCCCCAATCCTTTTTATATTTTCTAAAGACAAAAATATCCCTTAAGTAAACCCTGTCTCTGTGGGATCGACTCGTACTTGCACCCGCTATATTACAATAGCCCGTGCGCTTGCGGATATAAAATAAACCGTTAGGTTTCGACCGAACAGTGGGAAAAGGAATTATGCACTACAGCAATTCTCCTTAGAAATGACCCCCACAGTGGGCATGATAAATATTTAATTAGTATTTCACATTAAAGAGCACTTTGTTAATTCACTGCTGGAAACCTTAGTTAGTTAAATGAGCATGTGTTTTTTAGCGTTTGCTGAATAGTGTATCGTGTAAGGAATTCAAAGCAATCTTCATCCGAATTTTCTTTCCTATAAGAATACTAGTAAAAGCCGGTATCCGAGGACACGTGGTATTTTTTTAATTAAAAGTGAGGGCAAAATGGGAAAGGGACAACTTAGTGAGGTTAAAATGGGAAAAAAACTTTTGGCACTATTCATACAACTATTCATCCCACTTCCCTCATGTATACTATAGATTTCAAAGCCGACTTAACAACGAAGTGGTAGGCAAAAACTTAAAATAAATGTGTTTTTATTTTGCCTTTCCCTCTTCCTGAATTGAGGGGAAACAATACACCCCCCCCCCCCCAAAAAAAAAAAAAAAATAGTTGAGAAAACCAGAACCAAAATAGCTAAAGAAACCCACTACTCACCTTAAAAATTCCAAATTGAAAATAGCTCTGTTTTTTTGGCTCTGTTCTTTCATTCTCTCTCTCTCTCTCTCTCTCTCTCTCTCTTCTAGCTTAAAGTTGCACAACAGTACCACACCACCACCACCTTTCTCTCTCCTAGGGTTTATACTCATCCCCCAAAACACAGTCGTCACACACACTTTATCAATGCATCTCCACACCACCTCCATTGTTTGCCATTGATAACATTTACCAACAAAAGCTTAAATTTAATCAGCAGGTACTCCTTTTCCTCTTTCTATCGCTGATTCTCTATGCATTTTTTTTCACTTTTCTTCGCAGAAACACAGTCAAATTCTGTATGTGTTATGTTTTGATTCGTTTTGCTTGATTTTTTTTTGGTTGAACTTGAATGCATTTGTGTTTCTGGATCAGGGTTTTTTGAAAGTTGTGTTCTTGTGATAATGTCGGCGAGGGGAGGCGGAGCTGGAGGCTCCGATCAGCAGCCGCCGCCGCAGCGTCGGATAATGCGGACTCAAACGGCGGGGAATTTGGGAGAATCTATATTTGACAGTGAGGTGGTGCCATCGTCCTTGGTTGAGATTGCGCACATTCTACGCGTGGCTAATGAAGTTGAACCAAGCAACCCTCGGGTTGCTTATCTCTGTAAGCCTGATTATCTCTTTTTTTTTTTCCAGCATTTCCTCTCTCGGCATTGTTTATGGGTTTATTGTATGCTCTTAAACTGGTTTGACACGATTTGACTCTTGTTGATTTTAGTCAAAGAATGTTTGACTTGGTTGACTCTTTTATGATTTTTGGTTGACCCTTTTTTGATTTTAGCTTGAAAATAAAGTAAATGAGCATGAAAGCATTGCCCCCATTTTATTACATCTCCTTCCCCCCCCCCCCTCTCCCCCTTTTTTTTTTGGGGGGGGGAGTTGATGCACCTACATTGTTAAATTGAAGTTTCAGCATGCATTTTCTTCCAAAATTGCATAAACTTATAAAACCGCTAAAGAAATGCAAAAAATAGTATTTGAATGCAGATTGTGGTAAGACAAAAGAGTTATTTTCTTTGATGATAATGGTTCACTATTTGAAATGTAGCTGTGTTTCTAAGCAGTAATGATTAGTTATCAAGTAGGTATGTGGGAAAAGGAATTATGCGCTACAGCAATTATCCTTCGAAATGACAGCAATTATCCTTCGAAATGACCCCCACAGTGGGCATGATAAATATTTAATTAGTATTTCACATTAAAGAGCACTTTGTTAATGCACTGCTGGAAATGCTGAAAACCTTAGTTAAATGAGCATGTGTTTTTTAGTGTTTGCTGAATAGTGTATCGTGTACGGAATTCAAAGCAATCTTCATCCGAATTTTCTTTCCTATAAGAATATTTCAAAGCCGACTTAACAACGAAGTGGTAGGCAAAAGCTTAAAACAAATGTGTTTTTTTTGCTCCGTTCTTTCAATATCTCTCTCTCTCCCTCTCCCCCTCCCTCTCTCTCGCTCTCTCTCCTAGCTTAAAGTTGCACCACAGTACCACACCACCACCACCTTTCTCTCTCCTAGGGTTTATACTCATCCCCCAAAACACAGAGTCACACACACTTTATCAATGCATCTTCACACCACCTCCATTGTTTACCATTGATAACATTTACCAACAAATACAGTTGCAAAACTATTTGTTTCTTACACTTTCTGCAAGAAATAAAATGATTTACTTTATGATAAGTTCACATTGGTAAGTCGCGGGTTAGAGTGCTCGAGTTATATTGCTCTGATTATTTGATTGGTGTGTGGGTAGCTATGTGGAAACATTTCAGTGAGCTTGTTGCTACTGTGTCACCGAATTTTCAGAAAGAAAAAACCTTATTTTCTTTGTTCTGTGCTATTCATGGGGTGGGGGTTGCTCAGAAGACATGAATTTCTTTGTCCAATGGAGGTGGGTAAGAATGTTAATACAACAACAACAACATTACCCCACTGCTGCAAAGGCTCCCACCTATGGTGGGTAAGAATGTTTATCAAGTAAATAAATAAATAATGAGATACTCGATTGCACTATCTTTGTTTTAATATCATAATATAGGCAATTAGTTTGTTTTTGATAATCTAATTTTTAATTCACGGAGACAGTTTCATCGACAACCATATGTGTATTAGTTGAGTATTGAGTTCGATATACACAACTAGTTAATGCAACTTAAATCGTACTAAGAAATTGGAGGACAAAATTCATATTATTGGTGTAGTGGCAAAATAATAAAGGATTTCCAAGCTTCTTTCTTTCATTCACTCATTCATCATCTATCTACTAACTTGGTAAAATTGTTTACCTTTCAACTTAGATATTCAACTTCTATGCTTCTGTCTCGTTATCTTATAGCAGTGATTTCTATACTCTGTCATTCTTGTTTGTGCTTGCATAATTGGTGGTTTCACTTGTAGGTCGGTTTTATGCATTTGAGAAAGCTCATCGGTTGGACCCCACTTCAATTGGACGTGGTGTTCGTCAATTTAAAACCGCACTTCTTCAACGACTTGAAAGGGTTAGCATTTTTTCTTTTGCTGTAATTTATTTCTCACACATCAGGAGTTATTTGATATGGAGGCAAGAGATGCCTCTATTTTATAGCATTCATATGTTTTGGTTTATAAATTAGTAGAGTACTAATTCTAACTCATAAGCTTAAGTTGGAAGAGAGAGAGGGTGAATGATCTGTGTCATGCTTTATAGTTCATCATGGATAATTCCTAATTGACCATGGCGATCAGAATTCAGAAGCCAATCAGAATGCCAAGTTTGATAATAGTATTGGGGTAAACAACTGCTAGTGGGATGACTCTTAACTCGAGACATTTCCTTTGCTTAAAAGAGCTCTAATACTTTGTTAAATTACCAAGTCATCAACAGATTATAATATATTATGCACCAAACCGTAACAAGGAAATCATTCATTAAAATTACTAGAAGTATAAGAATTTCAGAATGTATCAAAAAATATTTAATAGGTAGTGTGAAAATTGTAAGATAGTGCCAGGCAGTGGGGGTGGGTGGGGAGGCAAAAGAGGAACACTCAAAAGATAATTATGCAGAGCTTTAAATTTAACAAGGAGTTGTATGATACATTTCACAAACTTGTTGCGAGGGGAGGGGGTGGGCACACCCTAGTTGTGCCCCTTGGGAATAGACATTTCACATAGAAGTAAATAGCTTTGTGTCCCAGTTTGGCCATTCTACTAGTGAAGATTGGTTTCTCCTAGTGTCTGGCTGGATATATTTCAGTGATTGGAGGATGGTTTTACATGCTTCTATGCCTCTTCTCCTTATCTACATTAGAATTTACTTCAATCTTTTCAGGAAAACGATCCGACTTTGATGGGAAGAGTGAAAAAAAGCGATGCTCGTGAAATGCAGAGCTTTTATCAGCATTATTACAAAAAATATATTCAGGCATTGCAAAGTGCCGCTGATCAAGCTGATCGGTGAGTGTTTCCTTTTTAAAGATATGAAGTGTATTCACACATCTTCTTGTGCTTGCTAGTTGCTACTGAGTCTTTCTTGTTTATCTTTGGCACTCATTGTTTATAATGATTCAGTGCACAGCTCACAAAAGCATACCAAACTGCTAATGTGCTCTTTGAGGTTTTAAAAGCTGTTAATCAGACGCAAGCTGTGGAGGTTGATCGTGAGGTGAGTCCTGTCCAGCTATTTAGGTCCTTGTTTTCTATTTTTTCTTGCAAACGTTATCTTGGATACACATAACACCAGAACTATCTGCTTGAGGCTGTCTTCTTTATAGTGTCTAATACTGGAATTTATTACCACAGATTTTGTAAGCTCATGATAAAGTTGCTGAAAAAACAGAGATCTACCTTCCTTACAATATACTTCCTCTTGATCCTGATAGTGCTAACCAGGCGATCATGAGATGCCCTGTGGTGTGTTTCCTCTTTTAGAGTCTAATGTGTTGTTTATCTCAGTTGAACATGTTTCAACTTCATTTCAGTTGTTTATAGTTTGACATTGAATAATTGGTTATTGCAGATTCAAGCTGCTGTTGTTGCTCTTCGCAACACAAGGGGTCTTCCATGGCCCAGGGACTACAAGAAGAAAAAAGATGAAGATATTCTGGACTGGCTTCAAGCAATGTTTGGTTTTCAGGTGATATTATCTGTCTTAACTTTTGTGCAATTCAGTTTGTGTTTAATTGCATTTTGTATGCTTTTGGAATCACTTTTATGGTGTTGGCTTTATGGCACGCTGACCGTTGATTGTGTTACCATCTGCAGAAGGACAACGTGGCAAATCAACGAGAGCATCTGATTTTACTGCTTGCAAATGTTCGTATTCGACAGATCCCAAAGCCTGATCAACAGCCCAAGGTTGGTTAAAGCTTATGCCGTGGAAAAGTAATTCAATAATAAGATCACTGTACAACAGCTTTTCAAAACTATTTTAATTTAATTATAAATCTTGTTTATGCGTTGCGAATTTGAGCAAGCAGCCATGAATTTGCAAGGTTACTTTTTGTAGATCAAAATTTTGGAGTGAGATGATATGAGAAATCAGCAAGAACGATTACCTTTATTTTGTATATTCCTAGTTTGAAGGTCTGCATCCCTCCTTTCTCTCATTTAGGGAAATAAGAAATGCATGGAATGATGCTTACAAAAAGTTAGCCAGTTAATTGTAGGGGTCTGTTTAGAGATCAGAATTGGTTAAAGGAATTTAGGGTCAAACGGAAAACATATGCAAGATGAGCTATATTAATTTATCTTGTAATAAGCTTATTTTTTCAATTCTGGGATCGCTCATGGTTCTTTCTTCCATTTTTGCTTCTTTCTGTTTTGTTTAGTTGGATGAGCGTGCTCTGAATGAAGTGATGAAGAAGCTTTTCAAGAACTACAAAAAATGGTGCAAGTACTTGGATCGCAAGAGTAGTCTTTGGTGAGTTTTTAAACTACTACTGTTAATTGAAGTATGCATCTTGGGCCCTACCAGTAGTATTCTTGTTGAGTGGAGGTTAACAATATATATCAGAACTAGATTAATCCCCGTGCGATGCATGATTTATTTTAAACTTCATTATTTTTTAGTTTCTTAATTAACATCTCATTTTATTTTTTGATCAATATTTACGCAATTTGAATGACATAATTAAATAAAAAAATTAAATTCATTATTAGAAAGAATCTTAATAATCGAGAAACTGGTTTTAAAGAAACCAACTTACCTATGTTATGTTGTGAATTATAAATAGCTTCAAAATATATTAATCTTAGAACAATTAAAAAGTTTAATAAAAATGAATTTTTATTAGTCATTACGTACAAAAAAAAAAAGTATGCTATTGTTCATTAGTCATTACGTACCAAAATAATCTATGTCGCTCAATACAAAAATGAATTTTTATTTTTATTTTTGAAGTTTGAAATACATCAGAAATAAATAAGAAAATTTAAATAAATAGAACTATAGCACTTTGGAAATATGCACAGGACATGGACATATCTATCGGAATAATATTTTCATATTCTTTATAATTACTTAGTCCTTCATTTTTTTAAAATAAAATAAAATACTTAGCTCTAATAATGAACATTTAATACAATAAACGTACTATACCAACCATCTTGAATAATTTATTATTTATTAAATATATTTTCATTTTATTATTGAATAAAATATTATTTACAATCTTTAATTACTTCCTCTAATCTAAAATAGATGTCGTTTTGTATCCTAAACTTTGTTTCAAAATAGATGTTTTGGGTTAAATCTTCAATTTGCCCCATTATTGAAACTTGTAACATTCCATTAATTATATCTTTTGTGTGAGATAATGTATGAGAGAGAAACATTTAATAGGAGTATATTTTATATTTTAGTTAGTAAAGTTGTTGTATTAAGTGCATTTCTTAAAAATTGTCTAAATTTTCAAATTAAACAACATCCATTTTGAACCAGAGGGAGTAATTTATCAATATTATTCAATAATTTGAAAGTTGTAGGTTACAGTTAATTCATTTCCAAATTTCATCATCTAAGAAAGACAATAATAGTAGTATCGGTTTTAGTTTTTTGTTTTTTTTTGTAAGACTGTAAATTTTTTTTTTCTGAAGCTTTACTTTAATTAATTAATGTAAATAACTTTTAATTTAGTAGTTTTATGCAGTATAGTATATATATTATATTATAAGAAATAAGGAATATTTGATTTTCGATGGAGTGACGGTAAATGCTAGAATCTTTATAAAAGGGACATTATTAATTTGCTATTGAGAAAAAAATAACTAAAAAGAAAAATAAAAAGAATGTAATAATTAAATTTCAAGACCCATAATTACATCTTGACTACACTATTTATTTCCAATAAAATCCTTTCAAATTTCTAGTGTTGCCTTCAATATTCACTCTTTAGCTTCATTAATTGTTCCCAACTTCTAGATAAAATGAGTTTAATTAATAAAAGAAAGAGTAATTAAATTAATTAATTAAAATCAATTTATGATGTCATCATCTCATTTTGGAGGGAAAATTTTCAATTTAATGTTGCCAAGTGTACAAAGATGATGTCAGCCGGTGATTGTATTAGTAATATGTTATAGATTATTGGAGTTTTAGGTGCTTATATACCTCTTTTATCTTGGTTGTCAGGTGTCATAGGTTAAATATAGCATACTCGATTCTGCAATGTATATACACTTTGTTGTTATATAATTCACAACTTAGAACCCATTCTCTTGTGTTGTTTTCATACAATTTTTTCTCTAATCAAAATGGTGCCTCTTTCCTCTTATGCCATTTTGTGTTGTTCTAATGCCTTAATATATTAATTTCATTCTTCACTTTCATCATTTCTCAGCCCCACCATCTCTCTCTCTCTCCCTCTAATTATTTCTTCTATTTTATCACAAAATGAATAAAAGTGTAACATTCTGACAAACTCTTATTCAGTCAAAGCTGCAAAATGATGCCAAAATGTAAAAAGCCAGATGAAGGAGAATGAAGTTGGACTTTTTTTTTATAGATCTAACATTGCCCCCCCCCCCCTCCAACTATAGGTTACCAACAATACAGCAGGAAGTTCAGCAGCGGAAACTATTATATATGGGTCTATATCTTCTCATATGGGGAGAAGCTGCAAACCTGAGATTCATGCCAGAATGCTTCTGCTATATATATCATCATACTCCCTCCGTCCCACCCGAATTTGGACAAATTTCCTTTTTGGGCGTCCCATCCGAATTTGGACAACCCAAAAAGGAAAGTTTATAATAATAAAAAAATGGGCCTACCCCACTCACTCATTAACTCCACTCATTCTCCACCATACAATTTATTCAACCAACCACTATTAACTCCACTCATTCTCTCTCTTCATTTTCTACCACACATTTTTATTATCTTATTGTTATTTCTTAATCTCCGTGTAAAGTAACTTTGTCCAAATTCGGGTGGGACGGAGGGAGTATATGTTTTCTGATATATTTCTTCTACTTTTTATTCTTCGTACTGTATATGTTTAATCCTTCTTGCAACATCCATTCAAGTATTGTGTTCGACGCAATCTCGATGGCATTTTGATATAGTCGGTATAGAGTAATGCACACAGGAAAAGCTTTGTGCGGATGTTTCTAAGAGACATTCAAAATGGGAAACTTGGTGCTACAATAGCTCCCACTATGTGTGGCCAAGTCGGGTCCACATGGGCTTAATGTAGTCAGCCTTTCGTTGCATTCAAACGCAAGAGGATGATTCCGCAGCTCAAACCCGTGACTTCTAATCCAAATGACCGTAACTACAACAGTTGCGCCAATGCTCACCTTCCGAAGAGACATTCAATGGCAAAAAATAATAACATTACATACTGATTCCATAAAGAATTAAGTAAAATTTATATATATTTGCCTTTTCCTGTATAATTCCTTGAAAAATAAACCCTTTTTGGACGTTATGTAGCTAGACGATATTATTTTCTTAATATTGGAATATATACTATCGTATGTGTCATTTTCACAGTCAGTGCATGATGTACTATTGTTATAATTGGTGAGAAGACACTTAGAAGTACACTGTTGACCGATCTTATGAAATATGAGCCAAGACCTTTGCTAAGCGAGTAGTTGCATGTCTAAGCTCAGGTCTTAAAGCCGAATTAAATGTTGAAGAAAGAGCATAGTATTATGTTAGTCGAGTTTGAAACTAGATGATTAGTAGGTATTGTTGCCCTTGAATGAATAATTAAAGTCGTGTTCCTAGTTCCGAGTTTAGCAACGTTTGCTTTGCTCCAATTGTTGAAAACATCAACTTGCCATACATGGCTTTGATTTGAAATCACATTTCATAATCATTATGCCCGAGGCTTAAGTCCTGCTCGATCCTAATGCAAATAAAATGCCCAATTTATGGGTGCACAAGGTGATGCATAGACTGCTAGCTACACTTTTTTTCATCAGGGCATTCACCCAACCCTCGCTGCGGCAGTTTCTCCTTGGCCTACCATGCTATAGCTGGTTAAGACTCTGTTCGTGGTGTTAAAGCTTCTTAAACGAATCAAAAGTTGAAAACCAATAAAAAAGAGTAGTAAACATGTTCTGGGTAGCTGCCATTTAATTGTAGCTTTATTGTTTTTGTATTTTTTCTTTCCTTTTTAGATGGACTGGTTGTCCATCCAATGTAATCTGATACTAATATATTACAACCTTTTCTTATAAAAAGATGAGTAGTTAACATGTCAACATTATTACTTTTGTATATTGCTTAGTTGAATCGTATTCATAGCCGAAGAAGACAGAAAGCTATATATTTACCAAACCTTATATTCATAGTTGAAATAGAAGGAAGGCTTTATGTTCACCAGGCTTACTTGAAGGTTTATGGGAAGTAGACAATTTCCCAAAATGAATAAACCATTTTCTTCATGGCCGGCTGAGCTAATCTGGACAAGGAAGATAGGGAGATGAACATAGCAGCATCTGCCTTCTCTCCGTTCGCTTTGTTGTTTTTATGGATGCTCTTTTGGGAATGTGAGAATACAACAATTCTTCTTTCTTTATTCCTTTCCTCTTTCTCTCTCCCTCTCCTCACGTGTGTCTTTCTTGTTTTTTATTCCTGACTAAATGAGATAATATACAAAGTTGCAAGTGCATTCATCTGGTAAATTGATTTTCTTTTTACTGGTTTTCATCCTGTTTCTTTTACTTCATTTCAATCATTTTATGCTTTAAAAGGTCAAATATTTAGTTTATTTTCATGGAACATTTCTTCTGTGGTTTTCAGCAATAGTAACATTTAGTATTTCATTCATTTTTGTCAGATGGCCTTTGAACTATATGGTATGCTGGCTGGCAATGTTAGTCCCATGACGGGTGAGAATGTGAAACCAGCCTATGGAGGAGAAGAGGAGTCATTCTTGGGAAAAGTTGTTACTCCCATTTATGATGTGATTGCCAAGGTATTGCATTTTTTTCTTTGTCGTCAAACAAATGTAGAATTATTTCTATGCAAACAATGCTTTTACTGGAGATAAAACATTTATTCAACCAGTTATGATTACTTGTGATCATGGAAGATTAAGATTCATATCTGTTTTTTTCTACAAGTGTGATAGGCTTAATCGCACGCCTACTAAATTAGACCTAAACTCGGCCACTAATAATGTAATTAGGGTAAGTCAGGGTCGATCCACGAGGAACAGTGATTATTTACGAACAGTCACTTGACCAGATTGGGGGTTTTGTTTGAGATTTTTAATTACTTCCTACGAACAGAAATTAAACTAATTAAGAATAAAAATAATAATTTCGAAACACTTCAGATTTGATTCCGTCCCCACCTAATTAGCCAATTATCATTGATACTTCTTTTCTTTGTCACCCTATTCACCTGATCACGAGATATATTTCAATCTCTGTTTCTTCTTTCAGAATAGTTACTAGCAGTGGCACACTCACTAGAAACCCTAATTAATAAATTAATCTAACTGGCACAGTCTAGATCGCAGAATTAATTGATGAACGATTTAAGAAACTAAGATCAAGAATGCTTTCTATGATTGTTTCACACAGATAATCACCTAATTTTACCCACTTCACAATTTACCATGACACATGCATAAATCGTAAAGATGCTACTCATGAATTCCTACACTGGCACAGTTATAGAGAATTCTAGCAAAGATTCATAAACAGAACAAGTGAATTGATCAGATTCACAAACCCTAATTATAAATCTAAATTAAGCACAAGTAAAATTATGAATAGGATAAAAAAAATAGAAAAGAAAAATACCTCAAATTGATAATTAGGGGTTCAAGCAATCAAATCCAAAGCAAAAGAGTTAAGCTTCCATGAATGTCTCAAGCTTTCTCTAGGGAAAAATAATAACAAAAAGAAGAACCCTAAATATGATGTTAAGAGAAGTTTTTATACTTCTCCCAAAACCTAAACTAATAATAATAATAATAAGAAAAAGATAAAAGAAAAAGAAAAGAAAATAACATCAAATCCCCTCTGCTCTTTCCACGTGGGTCCGCTCTCAGTCCCTCGGTCCATGTGCACTGCAATACCAGTGGCCATTTGCATTGGTTTAGGAAACTGCATTGGTTTAGAAAGCTTTAATTACCCCATTTAAAATTGGTCCCTTTTGCAAAATAATTCAATTTCCTCCACCACTTCTCACACACGTGTGCACACTTCAAATTTTCAACTTCTTTTCTCACTTTGGTCACCCAGCTTCCATACTTTCATTTTGGTCACTGAATTCCTCTGCTCTGTTGTTTGGTCCCTGAACTTCTGAGAATTGCAGCTTTATCCTCAATATTCATAAACTTTTGCAGGAACAACACTAAGTCACTCAAAATATGTCTCAAAATTACAATGATATCCCATAACTTACCAATTCATCATATACTCGAAATTACATCAAAACCACTCTAAAATACATTAAAATAATAATAAAATGTCTAGAAAATTAGGGAAATAATGTATACCAAATTCACCACATCAAATTCCCCCACGCTTAGACCATTACTCGTCCCTGAGTAATATCCTATCCCCACTCTAAGCACCGGTCTAATTAGCGTAGCATGGGAGGAAAATGATCCCTAATCTCCTCTAAACCTCCACATCAAAAGTCAACACAATCAAACAACTCAATCAACACACTCGGAGAATGGAACTCCGCTCCTTATCACTCCAAACATAACAATGGTACCAATGGCCTTAACTCAACCCCAACTCCAAATATGCAAAAACAGGACATCCAAGCTAAGGCCCACACATCAAAGCCAAGGGGAACTAAAGATGTCCTAATTTCCCCCATGCTTATCTCACACTGCAATCTCCCTCAAAAATAAAGTCCATGTTCAAGCAAAGACTTACCTCGTGCAAAACACCAACACCCCTTATATCACCAAGAAGAATTACGAGGATTTTCTATCCTAACGCCTCTAACCGAGCCTCCTACACCAAATATGAAAATCCTAACCCGCGACTCCAAACCCCCCTTATGACGCCAACACCGGTGAATAAATGATAATTCATCTCAAAACCTCACCTTTTGCCTAAGCGCCCTTTCGGGTTTTCACTTAGCCTCTCAATTTTTTTTATTTATTATTATTATTATTTTTTTTTTCATTTTCATTTTTTTTTTCAAGAAAGAATCACGAAAAACAACTATATACACCAAAAACAACTATACAAACCCCACCCCCTCACTAAACAATGCATAGTCCCATATGCATCAATACAAGTACAAAGCAAATAAGAAAGGGATAGGGATACCTTTCAGGAGTACGGAGGTGGTGGAAACAAATCTGGCCCCCAAAATGGTCATTGGCTAGAGCTACTCCCAAATTGTTGATGATAATTGGTGAATAATGGCCAGGTTTCAAGGGTTTGAGAGTACAGGGACTCAAATGAATATAAAAAGAAAATGGAAGAGGTAAGCTTGGATTGAAAGTTTAGGGGACAAAGTGGAAAATTGGAAAGATAAAGGAAAAATTGATTTTAGAAGGTTTAGGGGCTAAATTGAAAGTTTGGGAAAATGAGGGGAAAAATTGGTTTTAGAAAGTGAAAGGCTAAAATGGAACATGGGAGAAAGTGGGAGGGGCTGCAGCATAAAAATGGATTGGCTGGCCAAGAAAATGGGCATTGGCCGAGGAAGAGGGTTAATGGTAGAGAGATTGGGGACATTGGCCTAAGTACTTTCGTTCGTCTCGAAATTATATTTTTTTTTTTTTTTTTTTTTTTTTTGCCAAGCCACTATTTTTTTATTTTTTTTTTTTTGCCTCTATTTTTTTTTTTTTTTTTTACATGCCTCTATTTTTTTTTAAAGGCTTTTTTTTTTTTTTTACATTGAAAATGAGCGTACGCCTTATACTTATACTCAGTTGTGGCCTTTGTGTTTGCCCTTGATGCGGACGCCTTGAGTTGTGCTGAGCGGGCGCCTCAACCTTGCTAAATTTGGCCCCATTTTTCCACTTTGAAGCGGCCGCATCAAACTTAGTGGGGCGAGCGCCTGATAACGTTGAAATTTCTGTCCCCACTTCGGCCCCCGAGGCGGACGCCTCATTTATATTGTGGCGGGCGCCTGATCTCAATATTTTTTATTTTATTCTTTTTTTTTTTTTAAACCCCAACTTTTTGCTCCCCTCTTTCATGTTTTTTTTTTTTCCTGCACAACACCACAAAACAAAAACCTTCGTAGCACCGATTCTAGACATCAATAAAAAAAAAAAAAACGCAAAATTAAAAACATAATGTACATAATGACCAATAAAATAAGCAATTAAATTTCGGGTTGCCTCCCGGTTAGCCGCCCTTCTTTACCGTCTTTAGCTAGACCAAACGCCGAGTAAGCCCCCGGCATAGCATATGGCTCAAGAATTTTTTTTTTTTTTTTTTTTAAAAAAAAAACTAATTATCTAGAATGAAAGATGCATACTATACAACTACAAATCCTTCCCCACGCTTAAACTAAAAAAAAAACAGTTTAAACGTAAGAGAATAAATGGTACCTCATTAGTGCACACTCCATCCCGTTTGAGCTCGAATTATCTGCATAAATCCCTTAGTCTTTTTGTTCATCGTGCTCAAACCTCCATGCTTCTCTGTCTCCATCGGACCACTAGCCATCATCACTTCTTCCTCACCTCCAAATGCATGCTTTCGGTGCTCAGGAAGATTCTTCACCTTTCTTGGTCCATGTTTTACCGCTGGTATTTTCAACCCATCTTTTACATCATCAATCCCACTACAAACCTTGGACACATCCTCTACCTTCGGCTCAACTACACCCATGAAACATAAACCACGAACATCCTTAGGGTCTTTATTGGAGTCAAAAATGTTGAACTCCATTAAATCCCCATCAAACTCCATAGTCAAAGATCCGTTGGAAACATCCAACTTAGTATGAGCCGTAGACATAAATGGCCTCCCCAACAGAATGGGAGCCTTAGGATCCGTATCCATATCTAGTACATAAAAGTTTGCGGGAAAAATAAATTTACCAACCCGAACAAGCACATCCTCAACCTTTCCCTTAGGGTAGGCATTGGATCTATCCGCCAACTGAATTACTACCCTCGTATCCTGTAGAGGTCCCAACTTAAGATTTTCAAACAATGCATAAGGCATGACATTGATTGAAGCACCCAAGTCAAGCATGGCCATATGCTCAGAATCATCACCCAAAGACATAGGAATAACAAACATACCCGGATCACTGCACTTCTTGGGCATCTTCTTATGATAGACCGCAGACACATGCTCTTTCATCTTCACCTTTTTCTGACTTCTCGCCTTCTGATCCCTCTTCAATTTACACAACTCCTTCAAGAATTTAGCATATCTCGGGACAGTCTGCAATAGGTCTAAAAATGGGATGTTTACCTCAAGCCTCTTGAAAGTATCATATATAGCCTTGTCAGGCTCCGGTTTGCGATGCTCTCTCAAGGCCTCAGGAAATGGAACATCCGGCTCAAAAATTGTGGGCTCTGGAGTAGCTTTCTTTTCCTCCTCCGGTGTCTTCTCATCAGGCACAACCTGCTCAACCTCAATTACTGGCTCCTCCGGTACAACTTTCTTCCCAGTCTCCTTACCACTGCGCAAAGTCATGGCACATGCACTCTGCAAAGGGTTCGGTTCAGTCTGTGATAACAACTTTTCCGAATTCTGAGCCTCCAACCTACCCACAGCATCTGCACCGCCCCACTTTGTCTCAAGACCACCGATACTCGTATCGGTCCCTCCGCCGATCTTTGAAAACCATTAGCTAAGGTGGTCATACTCTGAGCCAGTGTACGGAACATATCTTACGTAGGCGTCATTGCGGCGGCTGCGGTGGTAGCTGCTGCCGCCGACCATATGGTGACTCGATAACGAGCGATAGTGGAATACTGCTGACTCTGTAGTGGACCCATCAATAATTGTCTCATCATCCCCTTAAGGTCCTCAACATCTGTCTCAAGCTTATTTTTCACACCACTACAAGAATTCGCAGCATTAACCTGTCCGAAACTCGACCTCCTGCCATGACTTCGAGTGCTCTTAGCCAACTCATCTATAATCTCATTAGCCTCCTCAGTCGTCTTGTTGAGTATACTGCCCCCACAACAAGAATCCACCAACCGCTTATCCGTACGATCAACCCTTCATAGAAATATACTATCAACTGATCATCATCAAATCCATGATACGGGCAACTTCTGCACAACTTATGAAATCTGTTATAATAATCATATAGTGTCTCATCTACCTTCTGCTCCATGTTGCAAATGTCCCGCCTTATCACATTGATCTGATCTGGAGGAAAGAACTCATCAAGAAACACCTCCTTCATCTGCTGCCATGTGGTAATGCTGTTGGGCGGCAGATGGTAATACCATGAACTAGCATCATCTTTCAGAGTGAAAGAAAATGCTCTAAGGAGGAGATGCTCAATCGAAAGTCTTTGCGGCTTCATGCTTTGACAAATCCGCACAACGGATATATGTTGATTCGGGTTCTCACCGGGCATCCCAGTGAAGTGCGGTAACTGGCTCAACAAACCCAACTTCAACTCAAATGTAACCCCAGTAGGCAGAGTGGGAAACTGAACTGCATGAGGTTGCTCGTTCCAATTCGGGCGGTTTTACGCCTCAATGTACGATTTGCCATCCGTTTACTAATTCAAGACTTTCGCGGATTATCGGTAGAACAGTGTGGACCTTACAAGGTTCCACACAAAAACAATTAACAAAATTAAAAATAACTAAACAGAAAATAAAATTAACTAAACTAAACCAACAAAAGAAAATTAAATACTAAGAAAATAAAAAGAAAAAGAACAAGAATTAAAATAAGAACGTAAACAAATAAACACCGTTCCCCGGCAACGGCGCCAAAATTTGATAGGCTTAATCGCACGCCTACTAAATTAGACCTAAACTCGGCCACTAATAATGTAATTAGGGTAAGTCAGGGTCGATCCACGAGGAACAGTGATTATTTACGAACAGTCACTTGACCAGATTGGGGGTTTTGTTTGAGATTTTTAATTACTTCCTACGAACAGAAATTAAACTAATTAAGAATAAAAATAATAATTTCGAAACACTTCAGATTTGATTCCGTCCCCACCTAATTAGCCAATTATCATTGATACTTCTTTTCTTTGTCACCCTATTCACCTGATCACGAGATATATTTCAATCTCTGTTTCTTCTTTCAGAATAGTTACTAGCAGTGGCACACTCACTAGAAACCCTAATTAATAAATTAATCTAACTGGCACAGTCTAGATCGCAGAATTAATTGATGAACGATTTAAGAAACTAAGATCAAGAATGCTTTCTATGATTGTTTCACACAGATAATCACCTAATTTTACCCACTTCACAATTTACCATGACACATGCATAAATCGTAAAGATGCTACTCATGAATTCCTACACTGGCACAGTTATAGAGAATTCTAGCAAAGATTCATAAACAGAACAAGTGAATTGATCAGATTCACAAACCCTAATTATAAATCTAAATTAAGCACAAGTAAAATTATGAATAGGATAAAAAAAATAGAAAAGAAAAATACCTCAAATTGATAATTAGGGGTTCAAGCAATCAAATCCAAAGCAAAAGAGTTAAGCTTCCATGAATGTCTCAAGCTTTCTCTAGGGAAAAATAATAACAAAAAGAAGAACCCTAAATATGATGTTAAGAGAAGTTTTTATACTTCTCCCAAAACCTAAACTAATAATAATAATAATAAGAAAAAGATAAAAGAAAAAAGAAAAGAAAATAACATCAAATCCCCTCTGCTCTTTCCACGTGGGTCCGCTCTCAGTCCCTCGGTCCATGTGCGTATTTGCAATACCCGATCATTTGCATTGGTTTAGGAAACTGCATTGGTTTAGAAAGCTTTAATTACCCCATTTAAAATTGGTCCCTTTTGCAAAATAATTCAATTTCCTCCACCACTTCTCACACACGTGTGCACACTTCAAATTTTCAACTTCTTTTCTCACTTTGGTCACCCAGCTTCCATACTTTCATTTTGGTCACTGAATTCCTCTGCTCTGTTGTTTGGTCCCTGAACTTCTGAGAATTGCAGCTTTATCCTCAATATTCATAAACTTTTGCAGGAACAACACTAAGTCACTCAAAATATGTCTCAAAATTACAATGATATCCCATAACTTACCAATTCATCATATACTCGAAATTACATCAAAACCACTCTAAAATACATTAAAATAATAATAAAATGTCTAGAAAATTAGGGAAATAATGTATACCAAATTCACCACATCAAATTCCCCCACGCTTAGACCATTACTCGTCCCTGAGTAATATCCTATCCCCACTCTAAGCACCGGTCTAATTAGCGTAGCATGGGAGGAAAATGATCCCTAATCTCCTCTAAACCTCCACATCAAAAGTCAACACAATCAAACAACTCAATCAACACACTCGGAGAATGGAACTCCGCTCCTTATCACTCCAAACATAACAATGGTACCAATGGCCTTAACTCAACCCCAACTCCAAATATGCAAAAACAGGACATCCAAGCTAAGGCCCACACATCAAAGCCAAGGGGAACTAAAGATGTCCTAATTTCCCCCATGCTTATCTCACACTGCAATCTCCCTCAAAAATAAAGTCCATGTTCAAGCAAAGACTTACCTCGTGCAAAACACCAACACCCCTTATATCACCAAGAAGAATTACGAGGATTTTCTATCCTAACGCCTCTAACCGAGCCTCCTACACCAAATATGAAAATCCTAACCCGCGACTCCAAACCCCCCTTATGACGCCAACACCGGTGAATAAATGATAATTCATCTCAAAACCTCACCTTTTGCCTAAGCGCCCTTTCGGGTTTTCACTTAGCCTCTCAATTTTTTTTATTTATTATTATTATTATTATTTTTTTCATTTTCATTTTTTTTTTCAAGAAAGAATCACGAAAAACAACTATATACACCAAAAACAACTATACAAACCCCACCCCCTCACTAAACAATGCATAGTCCCATATGCATCAATACAAGTACAAAGCAAATAAGAAAGGGATAGGGATACCTTCAGAGTACGGAGGTGGTGGAAACAAATCTGGCCCCCAAAATGGTCATTGGCTAGAGCTACTCCCAAATTGTTGATGATAATTGGTGAATAATGGCCAGGTTTCAAGGGTTTGAGAGTACAGGGACTCAAATGAATATAAAAAGAAAATGGAAGAGGTAAGCTTGGATTGAAAGTTTAGGGGACAAAGTGGAAAATTGGAAAGATAAAGGAAAAATTGATTTTAGAAGGTTTAGGGGCTAAATTGAAAGTTTGGGAAAATGAGGGGAAAAATTGGTTTTAGAAAGTGAAAGGCTAAAATGGAACATGTGAGAAAGTGGGAGGGGCTGCAGACATAAAAATGGATTGGTGGCCAAGAAAATGGGCATTGGCCGAGGAAGAGGGTTGGTGGCCGAGAGATTGGGGACATTGGCCTAAGTACTTTCGTTCGTCTCGAAATTATATTTTTTTTTTTTTTTTTTTGCCAAGCCACTATTTTTTTTTTTTTTTTTTTTCAGGCCTCTATTTTTATTTTTTTTTTACATGCCTCTATTTTTTTTTAAAGGCTTTTTTTTTTTTTTTTTTACATTGAAAATGAGCGTACGCCTTATACTTATACTCAGTTGTGGCCTTTGTGTTTGCCCTTGATGCGGACGCCTTGAGTTGTGCTGAGCGGGCGCCTCAACCTTGCTAAATTTGGCCCCATTTTTCCACTTTGAAGCGGCCGCATCAAACTTAGTGGGGCGAGCGCCTGATAACGTTGAAATTTCTGTCCCCACTTCGGCCCCCGAGGCGGACGCCTCATTTATATTGTGGCGGGCGCCTGATCTCAATATTTTTTTTTTTTTTTTTTTTTTAAACCCCAACTTTTTGCTCCCCTCTTTCATGTTTTTTTTTTTCCTGCACAACACCACAAAACAAAAACCTTCAGTAGCACCGATTCTAGACATCAATAAAAAAAAAAAAAAAACGCAAAATTAAAAACATAATGTACATAATGACCAATAAAATAAGCAATTAAATTTCGGGTTGCCTCCCGGTTAGCCGCCCTTCTTTACCGTCTTTAGCTAGACCAAACGCCGGGTAAGCCCCCGGCATAGCATATGGCTCAAGAATTTTTTTTTTTTTTTTGAAAAGAAAATCTAACTATCTAGAATGAAAAATGCATACTATACAACTACAAATTCTTCCCTCACGCATAAACTAAAAAAAAAATAAGGACAGTTTAAACGTAAGAGAATAAATGGTACCTCATTAGTGCACACTCCATCCCGTTTGAGCTCGAATTATCTGCATAAATTCCTTAGTCTTTTTGTTCATCGTGCTCAAACCTCCATGCTTCTCTGTCTCCATCGGACCACTAGCCATCATCACTTCTTCCTCACCTCCAAATGCATGCTTTCGGTGCTCAGGAAGATTCTTCACCTTTCTTGGTCCATGTTTTACCGCTGGTATTTTCAACCCATCTTTTACATCATCAATCCCACTACAAACCTTGGACACATCCTCTACCTTCGGCTCAACTACACCCATGAAACATAAACCACGAACATCCTTAGGGTCTTTATTGGAGTCAAAAATGTTGAACTCCATTAAATCCCCATCAAACTCCATAGTCAAAGATCCGTTGGAAACATCCAACTTAGTATGAGCCGTAGACATAAAATGGCCTCCCAACAGAATGGGAGCCTTAGGATCCGTATCCATATCTAGTACATAAAAGTCTGCGGGAAAAATAAATTTACCAACCCGAACAAGCACATCCTCAACCTTTCCCTTAGGGTAGGCATTGGATCTATCCGCCAACTGAATTACTACCCTCGTATCCTGTAGAGGTCCCAACTTAAGATTTTCAAACAATGCATAAGGCATGACATTGATTGAAGCACCCAAGTCAAGCATGGCCATATGCTCAGAATCATCACCCAAAGACACAGGAATAACAAACATACCCGGATCACTGCACTTCTTGGGCATCTTCTTATGATAGACCGCAGACACATGCTCTTTCATCTTCACCTTTTTCTGACTTCTCGCCTTCTGATCCCTCTTCAATTTACACAACTCCTTCAAGAATTTAGCATATCTCGGGACGGTCTATGAATAGGTCTAAAAATGGGATGTTTACCTCAAGCTTCTTGAAAGTATCATATATAGCCTTGTCAGGCTCCGGTTTGCGATGCTCTCTCAAGGCCTCAGGAAATGGAACATCCGGCTCAAAAATTGTGGGCTCTGGAGTAGCTTTCTTTTCCTCCTCCGGTGTCTTCTCATCAGGCACAACCTGCTCAACCTCAATTACTGGCTCCTCCGGTACAACTTTCTTCCCAGTCTCCTTACCACCGCGCAAAGTCATGGCACATGCACTCTGCAAAGGGTTCGGTTCGATCTGTGATAACAACTTTTCCGTGCCGAGCCTCCAACCTACCCACGCATTCGCACCGCCCCCACCCGTCTCTCAAGACCACCGATACTCGTATCGGTCCTCTGCTGATCTTCTTGAAAACCATTAGCTAAGGTGGTCATACTGAGCGAGCAGACGGAACATATCTTACGTAGACTGCCCCGGGCCGGCTGCGGTGCAGCTGCTGCGCCGACCATGGTGAACTGTACGATCTTGATTAGTGGAATCTGCCGACTCGTAGTGGACCCATCAATAATTTTCTCATCATCCCCTTAAGGTCCTCAACATCTGTCTCAAGCTTATTTTTCACACCACTACAAGAATTCGCAGCATTAACCTGTCCGAAACTCGACCTCCTGCCCTGTGTTCGAGTGCTCTTAGCCAACTCATCTATAATCTCATTAGCCTCCTCGCCGTCTTGTTGAGTATACCGCCCCACAACAAGAATCCACCAACCGCTTATCCACGATCATCAACCCTTCATAGAAATATACTATCAACTGATCATCATCAAATCCATGATACGGGCAACTTCTGCACAACTTATGAAATCTGTTATAATAATCATATAGTGTCTCATCTACCTTCTGCTCCATGTTGCAAATGTCCCGCCTTATCACATTGATCTGATCTGGAGGAAAGAACTCATCAAGAAACACCTCCTTCATCTGCTGCCATGTGGTAATGCTGTTGGGCGGCAGATGGTAATACCATGAACTAGCATCATCTTTCAGAGTGAAAGAAAATGCTCTAAGGAGGAGATGCTCAATCGAAAGTGCTGCTGGCTTCATGCTTTGACAAATCTGCACAAACTGGGATATATGTTGATTCGGGTTCTCACCGGGCATCCCAGTGAAGTGCGGTAACTGGCTCAACAAACCCAACTTCAACTCAAATGTAACCCCAGTAGGCAGAGTGGGAAACTGAACTGCATGAGGTTGCTCGTTCCAATTCGGGGCAGTTTTCTGCCTCAATGTCTGATTTGCCATCTGTTTACTAATTCAAGACTTTCAAGCAGATTATCAGTAGAACAGGTGTGGACCTTACAAGGTTCCACACAAAAAACAATTAACAAAATTAAAAATAACTAAACAGAAAATAAAATTAACTAAACTAAACCAACAAAAGAAAATTAAATACTAAGAAAATAAAAAGAAAAAGAACAAGAATTAAAATAAGAACGTAAACAAATAAACACCGTTCCCAAGAATCGGCGCCAAAATTTGATAGGCTTAATCGCACGCCTACTAAATTAGACCTAAACTCGGCCACTAATAATGTAATTAGGGTAAGTCAGGGTCGATCCACGAGGAACAGTGATTATTTACGAACAGTCACTTGACCAGATTGGGGGTTTTGTTTGAGATTTTTAATTACTTCCTACGAACAGAAATTAAACTAATTAAGAATAAAAATAATAATTTCGAAACACTTCAGATTTGATTCCGTCCCCACCTAATTAGCCAATTATCATTGATACTTCTTTTCTTTGTCACCCTATTCACCTGATCACGAGATATATTTCAATCTCTGTTTCTTCTTTCGTAATAGTTACTAGCGAGTGGCACACTCACTAGAAACCCTAATTAATAAATTAATCTAACCGGCACAGCCTAGATCGCGAATTAATTGATGAACGATTTAAGAAACTAAGATCAAGAATGCTTTCTATGATTGTTTCACACAGATAATCACCTAATTTTACCCACTTCACAATTTACCATGACACATGCATAAATCGTAAAGATGCTACTCATGAATTCCTACACTGGCACAGTTATAGAGAATTCTAGCAAAGATTCATAAACAGAACAAGTGAATTGATCAGATTCACAAACCCTAATTATAAATCTAAATTAAGCACAAGTAAAATTATGAATAGGATAAAAAAAATAGAAAAGAAAAATACCTCAAATTGATAATTAGGGGTTCAAGCAATCAAATCCAAAGCAAAAGAGTTAAGCTTCCATGAATGTCTCAAGCTTTCTCTAGGGAAAAATAATAACAAAAAGAAGAACCCTAAATATGATGTTAAGAGAAGTTTTTATACTTCTCCCAAAACCTAAACTAATAATAATAATAATAAGAAAAAGATAAAAGAAAAAAGAAAAGAAAATAACATCAAATCCCCTCTGCTCTTTCCACGTGGGTCCGCTCTCAGTCCCTCGGTCCATGTGCACTGCAATACCCGGTCACTGCATTGGTTTAGGAAACTGCATTGGTTTAGAAAGCTTTAATTACCCCATTTAAAATTGGTCCCTTTTGCAAAATAATTCAATTTCCTCCACCACTTCTCACACACGTGTGCACACTTCAAATTTTCAACTTCTTTTCTCACTTTGGTCACCCAGCTTCCATACTTTCATTTTGGTCACTGAATTCCTCTGCTCTGTTGTTTGGTCCCTGAACTTCTGAGAATTGCAGCTTTATCCTCAACATTCATAAACTTTTGCAGGAACAACACTAAGTCACTCAAAATATGTCTCAAAATTACAATGATATCCCATAACTTACCAATTCATCATATACTCGAAATTACATCAAAACCACTCTAAAATACATTAAAATAATAATAAAATGTCTAGAAAATTAGGGAAATAATGTATACCAAATTCACCACATCAAAGTGAGAAAATGATTTTATTTTTATCCATCAAAGTGAGAAAATGATTTTATTTTTATCCATCAAATCTCCACAAGCGAATCAAAGATAAAAAGAATGGCAATGCGAAGAGAATTTTACTTGCCTTCTAGCAGACGACATTGTTTAAAGTGATATATTTTTGCAGCCAATACAACAATATTGCACCATTTGATGTCAGGCCTCATTTGCTCGTCATTGTCTGGAAACTTTTTTGAAATAATCGATTACACACATATAGAATTATGCATATACATTGTGCGTGTGTTGGTTTTGCCTTTTTCTTTTTTAAATCGGATGAGAATATCATGCCACTTCACCATTCGGAGTTGTGATCTGAGCTACTTGCAGCTTTAGCTTGTGAGGCGACATAAAATTTCTTGCCCATGTTTGTAACATATTTTACTATCAATGTCTTGTAGATTCTCTGCAGTCTGTTTATCAGATTAATATTACCTTCAAATAGTAATCTTGCTTCTGAAACCAAAATTGTGGCCTGTCCAGGATAGCAAGCCACCAGGTAGAGATCGGTGGGTTGGAAAAGTTAATTTTGTTGAGATACGATCATATTGGCATGTGTTTAGAAGCTTCGACAGAATGTGGAGTTTCTTTATATTGTGTTTGCAGGTAATTGTTCACTCATTTGTGTTGTGGTTGCTTTTTTTAATCCTCTATCAGCACATCAGTGACAGTGGTCTTTTTCTGTTAAAGGTCATGATAATTGTTGCTTGGAATGGTTCTGGGCAACCGAGCTCAATCTTTTCTGCAAGTGTTTTCAAAAAAGTATTGAGCATCTTCATTACTGCTGCCATATTAAAGCTTGGACAAGGTGTGAGAATAATTTATATCTAAGCTGCTATCACTGCATTGTCGCTGCTACTGTTTTTTCAAGTTCTCTATCCATATACATGTTAAGTGCTGAAAGGAATACTGTTAAAGACTTTTTAGTAGCCTCCAGGTTTGCTGTCTTATTTCACGATTCATATCACAGTATGGTATTTGTATTTAAGGCAAGGATGTCTAACAGGAATCTTATAGTCAATGTTGGCATGTATAAAATACTGGGAATGGGAATGGGAATACTGCCTTGCTTTGATGACTAAGTATTATGTGTCTTAGGTAGAAATAAAACTTGTCATACAGAGGCGAGTTTTCTATTAATACTGTCGACCGTGCCAAGCTATGGGTTACATTAGGTTGGTTACTTGTGAACGTGAAGAGTTTGTTCAGAACACTGGTGTATGTATAATGTTAAGACTTGGATAAGAAAGTCAGTTCAGCTTCAGGAACTCCTGGTCTGCATGATTGCGGAAGAGTCTGCCATCCCTTTTATTTAGATTGTTAACTAGGAGTATGTTCTAAGTCTGTTTTTCCCTTTGTTGATTGATAACAGTTTGTATGGCAAAGATGTGAAGGAACATTCTTTAGTTTTTGATCCATAACATGTTTGGGTAGTTAGGCTTGTCTATAGTTATGAGAAACCCTTATTTCCATATTTTAGTATCATAATGAGATAAAGATGGAATAGCCATGTCGTGTTTAATCATAATAGCACCCTTGGAAAAATTTGTGTAGAATATCTTGCCTTTTTGCTTCACATGCCTCCCAGCATGAAGTAAAATTTATTATGCATTCTACTTGCATCAGTGTTACCATTGAAGGCCCATTCACAGTCTCGTGGTCTGGGTTACGTTCTTTAAATTAATATAGGCTGTATTCTACTACTTAGCACAACAGAGAAGACATCGTCAAGAACTTGCAAAATTGGCTGAATTTGAATATATTGGTCCCATTATGTAGGATGATTTTTACCTTGTGTTTCTGCAGCTCTCCTTTATGTTGTACTTAGTTGGAAAGCAAGGCAATGCATGCCATTGTATGTGAAGCTAAGATACATTTTGAAGGCTTTGTCAGCTGCTGCTTGGGTGTTAATTCCAGTTTCCTATGCTTATTCATGGGAAAATCCACCAGGGTTTGCTCAGACCATTAAGGGATGGTTTGGCAATAGCTCAAGCTCTCCATCGCTGTTTATTTTGGCTGTTCTTATCTACTTGTCACCAAACATGCTTGCCGGAGTTTTGTTTCTTTTCCCCATCTTACGTCGTTTCCTTGAGAGGTCAAACTACAGAATTGTTATGCTGCTGATTATCATTACGCTGCAGCCTTGGCTGTATGTTGGCAGGGGTATGCATGAAAGCGCATTTTCTCTATTCAAGTGAGTTTTTCGACCTCAAGTAAGTTATTTGATGGATTCTCATTATTCCATATTGGATGGCTTATTATTCCATATTTCAGGTGCACAATGTTTTGGGTTCTTCTTATAATGACAAAACTGGCTTTTAGCTACTACTTAGAGGTACAGTTCTTATGCTTAAGTACTGCATGCTTATTTGGAAACAAATTGTTAATTAAGGCCAATCATTCCCCTCATATTTCTGGTTTAGGCAGGTTTGAGGTTTCAGTCATTTTCTTCTTGATTAGACATTATTGTTCGGTGATTGTCTTAGTATTCCATAAAGTGTCGTTTCTCGTTGGATCTGCAATTTTGGGTACAATAAAGTACAACCGTAGATGAGAACATGTTTGAGATGGTTTCTCTTTTATTGGTGTTAACATTGCTAATCTGCAAATTGCAGATAAAGCCTCTTGTCGCTCCAACAAAAGCTATTATGAGTGTTCACATAAACACTTACGCATGGCATGAGTTTTTCCCTCAGGGTAATATACAAACTAAGCATTTAACTGCAAATAGTCATTTTCTTTTTAAGGATTTCTTTTCTCTATGAGATTGTGTGCTTTGCAGCAAAGAACAACATTGGCGTCGTGGTTGCACTCTGGGCTCCAATAATTCTGGTAAAATTGTGTTCATTTCATTGTTTAATGCTCAATTACTCATTGTAATGTAGCTCTGACACTTGGATTATTTGCAGGTCTATTTTATGGATACCCAGATATGGTATGCCATATTTTCCACCTTATTCGGAGGCATCTATGGTGCATTTCGTCGTCTTGGAGAGGTGAGTTAGACTAATGCTTCACCACGTATCTTACCTTTTCTATTGGTGCTTCAATGGGCTACCTTTCGACGTGTTGCTTTTAGCGGTAGACAATAGTCTTGCACCAGAGTCTGGTTTTACCAGGATACGACCAACCTCATAGTAACAGAATACTCTGACCAAGAAATCCTTGATGTGCCTCATATACAACTTAGCGTTTAATAGAATCTTACTATCTCCAGGCTCTTTGAGTTCAATTTGCTTATTTTTCCTTTCAAATTGGAAAGAATCTTGCACAATTTGTTAAGATTTTGCTTTATTACTGCACTAACAACTCCATTTTTCCAGATTCGAACTCTTGGAATGTTAAGATCCCGTTTTCAGTCGTTGCCTGGTGCGTTTAATGCCTGCTTAACCCCAGAGGAGAGAAGCGAGCAAACCAAAAAGAAAGGACTTGAGGCTACTTTGTCACGAAACTTTGCCGAGGTTTAGTTTCTCTAGTTTCTCGATAATATCTTTTTCCTACTCCATACGTGGTAGCATGTCCTGGAAAAGAATCACAACTTGATCCCTGTCTTCCTGCTTATTCTCTAACTGATGAAATAGACAAGTGAGTACAGACTCCCCTGAATCCATATAAATAACAACTGCAACATAATTTACAAGAATGCATACCAAGTACTTGATAAGCTTGACAAAATGATCATAAAGGCTAGGAAGAGCACTCATTTTGAATTCACTAACCAAATCACCTGCATCTACGTGCTTATCGACCTCGGAGAATATGTAGTCAATAACCCTAAAATGGAAATAATAATAAGAAGAAAATAACAGAGTTCAAATCTTAAGGGAAAAAATCGAACTCGAGAAATGCAGCTGTAAATCGTACCCATATGATTTAAGAATCACATTAATTTCTCTAGTGAAACTATTAGCTGAATCAAGTAAACCAACTTACTCTTTCTCACGATTGCCTCAAACCAAAGACTTAATGATGTTCCGAAATGAAGCATAGCATTCACGTACAGCACAAGACATATAATTGTCTGTCTCAATTCTTTTTTTCAGCTCGCGGTCCTTGCCATTGCTGTCCTTTGCCATGTCCAATGCTATAGGAATCTACAACGTAAATGCAAAAATGACGCATAGAATTCAGTGATCATGAGTACAATTATGTATAGTAGATTCTTAAATAGTCAAAAGATATAAAAATATATAGCCTTGAGCTTGTAAGATGGGTGTCTGATATGAGTCAGCTGATTTTTTCTCTCCTCTCCAAGAAATCATAAACTCCATATCCAACTTGATCCCTAACCCTAGCTTTTATGTGAATGATCCACATAACATGAAATCATAAACTCTATATCCAGCTCGCGGTAAGTCTTTCACATATCCATCTTTTGGTATCCCTTCATTTTTCCTACATTCTATATTAGCAGGGGGGGGGGGCTTAATGTCATTTGGCCCTATGTTGTTGCTATTTATTTTGGTTGTTGAAAATTGAAAAGTGTTTTGGGCATTCATTTTGGGATGGAGGGAGTATAAGGTAGTTACACTGGCGTGGATCCTATAAGGTAAAACCCATATTTTGGTTACAAAAGAAATCGTGTTTTTGAATGTCCTCATTGATGTTTTTTTTTTTTCAATGTCCTCATTTAAGTACACGATTTTTGCATTAACCTCACTCCGTAAACGGAGACGTCAATTTTTTAACGGCAGAGGAGCACATGCTATAACGTGACTAAGATCCGTTATAAATTTAGCTTTTCAGATCAAAGACAACCACAGACTATCAAAAATACCGCACCATTTCATTTCCATTTCTTCAAATTCGTATAAAAAACACCATTTTCTGATGGATTTTCAATGACGAAAAGTTAAGTTTATAATAGTTGTTAGTCAAGTGATAGCATGTGCCCTTCCGCCGATAAAAAAAATTGATGTCTTCGTTTACGGAGTGAGGACACTCCAGAAATCGTGTACTTGAATGAGGACATTGCAAAAAAAAATAAACTTCAATGAGGACATTGCAAAAACATGGTTTCTTTAGTGATCAAAACATGTGTACGCATATAACTAATAGTCTTAAACTCCCTTCGTCCAATAATGGGTGTCCTATTTTCTAATTTTATTTGTTTCATAAAGATAATCTCATTAATAAAATAAAGGGTTTAGAGTCGTTCAACTTTCAAAATTACGCTTGTGAAAATGAGGAGATTGGATAAATGAGGATGAGGGAGAAGGGAAGGCTAAGTATTAATTTTGTAAGAAGTGGAGTTAATTACGGCTAAATTTGGACATGAGAATATGTTGTTAATATGTTTGAATGGTCAATTGACTAATCATCATTATCAATTTATTTTTTTACCTCTACGATTCTAATTGAAAGGCAGCATAAGGAGTTGGCAAGTAGTGGAAATAACTATACAGCATTTCCAGGTATAAAGAACTGCATATTCAGGTATACATAACTACACATCATTAAGGAGTTCACATCAACTCAACGAGTCGAGAAACTGAAAGCAGGGTGCCGTGCCATTTGCGAGTTGTTCAGAAATGATGAAGTCAATGGTTGGTGATTGCAGGCCGGACTCAAAGCCATTTGAGAAAGGAAAGAAACTTGCATGGAGCATGAGAGATTTAAAAGTCCAACAGGAAACTGACTCAAAGATGGTGTTGGTCTAATCCAAACAACTGATACCAACTTCCATCTTGCTGGAAATATCATTGAGGACTGTCGAGTGCTTATAAGAAAACATTGGGATTGTCATATTAATTTTGAGCGTAGAGAATGTTATCAAGCTGCAAATTGGCTTGCAAAAATTGGAAAAGCGTACCAATGATGTCCTTACTGTTAAGACATCCAAAAACAAACATCCAATTTCGCAAATTGGCTTGCAAAAATTGGAAGAGCATACCAAAAAAAAAGAAAAAAAGAAAAAAGAAATGCACTCCTGCGGAAGATGTCTAATAAACTGTGGCACAAAGGGACCCTATTCAAACAAACATCCATAAACTGAAAAAATTACTGTCAAGACATGGTAGTTTCAGGGGACAACAAAAACAAGCATACCAATGATGTCATTACTGTTAAGACATGAACTCAAGTCAAGCTCATTATTTGCTATATAATTTGTAAGATATTTTATCCCACATAGAAGTAGGGACTCCAATCAGAAACAAAAATGACTCATGCAAGTTTAAATGGATGATAAACTTAATAATTATGCTTATATACTATTCAAATAGGTATAAAACACCAACAGTTTACAAGAGAAAAGAGGGTTTCGAGAAATAAATCAAGTATTTCACTTGCCTTTGCTATTCTGTGATAGTGCAATTTAGAATCTATTGCTGATCGAGCAGTTTCCACCTCTCCAAATGTCATCCATTTATACATTCGAGAGGGAAGAATGCCTAGTAAAAATAATGAACTTTTTAATGATTTACTCTATTTGATCAGTGAACAATGCACAAAGTAACTTCTTTAGCAAATGATGCAAATAAGATCGGAATCAATTGACCAGATTATTCAGTTTATCCAACTAGATTTCTCTCCGGCAATTCAATTCAATGAGAAAGAAGTCAAAATTTGAACGCTCCATATATTGGGTGAAAATCATTCGAAGCAATTTATACTGAATCAATATAACATCCAAACACAATAGAAAATTGACGTTGGACAGAGCTTAGGAATCAAAAAAATTTAATGTAAAATTTTTAGGAACATAATTTGAAATCAGATCTAGTTTCATATAAAATTGATATTCTGAAATTGATATTGAAGCATAAGTGCACAATGTATGTAGAAACATAGGGTTAGGGTTTAACCTATGAGATTTATGCCGGCGGCGAAGCTGAAACAAGGCCAGGGCAGCGATAGGTTTTACCTATGAGATTTACACCTGAGGTTGATTTGAAGATCGTTCGTGTAAAATTGTGTTGGGTTTCTCTGTCAGTCGGTCGAGACTTGGGAGATTTACAAAACAACAAATTATAATTATTTTTATGAGATTAAAATATAAAATTTTAATCGATTAGTTTTTATTTATAGATAATCATATAATGTTTTAATAAAGAGAACAATGAAAGACCGACAAAAGAAGGAGAAATTAAAAAGTAAACATGTTATATACTCCCTCCGTTCCAGTCCACTTAGGAAATTTTGAAATGGCACGGGAATTAAGGAATATTATTATAGTATTAGGAGAGAGAATGAGTGGAAAAAGTGTTGTGAGTGTGAAAAATTAAATAGGAGAGAGAATGAGTGGAGGGAATAGTAATTATAATGGTGTTGTGAGTATTAAAATAATGTAGGAGAGAGAATGAGTGGAGAGAATAGTGATTTAAGGTTTCCATTTTGGAAATTCTTAAGTGAAGTGGGACGCCCAAAATGAAAAGTTTTCTTAAGTGAGATGGGACGGAGGGAGTATATTGGTACAATTATTTTAACAAGTGGACTAAATTGAAAAGCAATTAAATAAGTAGCCCAAATTAAAAAGGCAAAGAGCATTTAATAATAGACCCAAACATGATCCAGACGGCATGAAATAATCTAACTCATCCACCTTCCCATGCTTTCTCCTCCCAAACCGTTAATAGCTTTGATATTAAAAAAAAAAAAAAAAAAAAAAAGCACTACATATCCTCATTGTTTGACACAAGTTCTGCCACTCCGGCTCTCTTCTATGCCTTCCGCTCCATCACTATTAATGATATCTCTCTCTCTTACAATTTACTCTCCATTCTTTCCTGAATTGCAACATCTAAAATGTTATTATGTCAACCCTTTTCTTTCACATGTTTGTGTGTTTAGGGAGTGAGGGTAAATCAGAGAATGCAACATCAAGCCTAGAAGCGTCAAGTGTTCCGCCACAATTGTTTGGTGACTAATTTCAGAGGAAAAAAATGGGCAAGAGGGGGGGGGGGGCGTAGGCTCTGCCACTCCGTTTTTCTCCCGAACCCGACCTACCTCTCTGTGTTTGTATCAATGTATGTTCATTCTTTTAGTTTTTCTCATACTCTCTTTTTCTTTTTTTGTTGCCCAACGGCCATTGTTAAATTGCAACCGGCGGTACTGAGCGGCGAAATCATGCCCTAGCCACCAAATCGGCAATACGCCTTCTCGACGGGAAGGAGGAAAACTTTGACACGCGAAAAGAAGAAAAATAGGGTGCGGAAGGAATTGGGACCTTAATCTAAATTGATGGGCTTGATATTTTGGGTACAGCAGAGACGAGAGAGGAGAGACGAGCTTACCGGCGACGATGGCGAAGAGCGGCGGCGGAGAATAGTGGGTTTGAAAAGTGAATCGGGTTTGAAATAGGGTTTGTGATTTGCTACAATACTGCGTCAATTATGATATCTTTTTTATACCCACATGTAAGATTTAGTACATGTGAATCCCCACGGTGTTTGGCATCTGTCATTGATCTATGTGGCTTATGCAGGCAACCTATTTGTAAAAATTCCTGAGAGCATATTCTCTCTTTCATGTTCAACTGACTCATTTTAAAGATTTAAATCAGCACTTCATCAATTACTAGATATGAAATCAATCCGAAATGGAACACTTATAAAGTCAATATGGTCATGCTTGTGTGGAATGGATGAAACATTTTATAACTAAAAAAGAAAAATTACTATGTAAACTCATCCAATTAAAATTTAATTGTCCTCTTTGAAAAATAAAAGTAAAAGCAAATAAACCATGAACAAACCAATGACGAAGCAACAAGGACTTTTTAATATAATTCCCAATAATCCAAGTTATCTAACCGAAATACATAATCAGTAACAAAAATCAAGAAACACTCAATATAAAGAGCATTCCAATTCAACTCACTAAAAAAGTTATATTACATATGAAATCATGAGATTGATCACACATGTGAAACTTTTATCTGATATACGCTTGATAACAACGACCTTGATATTAGGAATAGGCACCACTCCTGTGGCCTCTGCTGTTGCGCCGCTGCTGGGTGCAGCGGAGATGCTGCCATGACTCCCCATTTTGGCACTCGACGGACGAGATGATTTTGTGTCGAACGGGTCCCACATTTTACCAAAATGATCTTAGCCGCACGAAGATGGAGGAGGGCCTACGTGGACGAGCTCCTACCGCTCGCATCCGCGCAGCAGCAGGCGGCGTCAGGAGTGGTGCAAGATCCCTTGATATACCGGACAACGATCAAAGAAATATGATTGAGCCCAACACTCTTAAATAACTTGATCTGCTGCAATGACCATCAAGCTTGGCCTAGAATATAAAGTTAAATAGTCAATATCAAGTACAATTGCATAGGGAAAGCATATACATATATAGATAAATCGACAAATCATAAATTCTTTCCATTAAAACATACTAACAACAGGACTTGGAGGCTTAAAGATCTAACCTTCCATAGAACCGGTAACAGGAAAGGTAGATCTTCGGAGATCTAAGGATTTTACCTTCCATATAAAAGCCGGCAAAAACTAGTGTTGGCCGCCCTCCCTTTGGTGGGTAGGGGGTGTTGGGCTATTTTCAAAGAGGAAGTCGTATTGGCTTATATAATACCATCAGGGTTTAATTGCTTGTTCGGTCCCCATGAATAAGGCTTGAACATAAACTTTAAAGAGTATGGGCAGTGGTTGATTAAAAAAAATTGCCCGAAAGTTTTTTGGGCCAGGCTTGGTTATTGGATGATGAAACCCGACCCAGTCTCACTCTCACTCTCTCTCTCTGTATGTATACATATATGCATGCATATATATATAAGTGTGTGTGGGCGTGTGCATATGTGTTTGTCTGTTGTTCTCTTAACCGACTTGTACTTATGCTTGAAAATTGAAATTTCAGACGGGGAAATCCAAATTTTGGCTTCATTGAATTCGCGGCTCCTGAGGTTGACTTGTCTCCAATATAGAAGCTTGTTTTAATAATTTTATTGCATTATCTTTACAACCTTACCTATTGTCTGTTTTAAACAGGTGGTGAAAATTGTGGCGGAAACTATGCACAATCTACCTTTGTTTGATCGTTTGCTTAAAGTACAACTTATTTTTCCCGAGCCCATTCATCCCAAGTTGTAAGCAATTTTTCTTTTTTGCTTCACAATCTTTTTATCCTTTTGTGATGAATTTCATCTTCTCATATTTTTTGCTGCAAGGGTTCTTTGTTAAAACTTTATTTCAGTACAATGGTTAACATTTGTTTGTTAATTAATCCCTTTTGTGATGAATTTCATCTTCTCATATTCTTGTGTTATGTGCTGTTATTCCTTTTCTCTTTCAATTTCCTCCTATTTGATTACTCCATCTATCCCATCCCAGAATAAATGTTGCACTTCCATATTGGTTTGTCCTAAAATAAATGTCGCATTTCTAAATAAGGAATTTAATTTTATCATTGTGCAAGTGATATGTACAAACTAGTAAAACACCTTCCTTATAAACGTTGACAAGTTAACTGCGACATTTATTCTGGGAGAGAGAGAGTAATAAACTTTACCCATGAAGCATTCGAAAATTTGTTATCGGTTTGTGCCATAACCATGATTTCTTGCCATGCGTACTTTGATCCGAGTATTAAATAAGTTATTATTCAATGTGCCATAACCATGTTTTTGTGTTTGAAGGTCTGAGGCTCTTTTCAAGATTAGGGCAGTTGTGTGGCTTTTTAGGGATTGATTTTCTTGTGTATCGCTTAATTGATGTGTGAATTGCAAAGAGTCGGATGGAACTCATGATCATCTCCTTCTCTAACGTAGCCTTCCTCGTTACGTATGGAGTCACCTGTTTGAGGTGTATGAAAAAGTGTGTGCGAGTTCAGAATCCGTTTCTTCCTTTCTTTATATTCAGTTCAGAGGGTATTGTAAAGGAGGTAACTTGTGGGACTGCAAGGTCTTTGCAATTTGTTTTTGTATTGGATAGTAAAGAATGTCAGGATTCATAAAAATCTTCAGGCATGTCTTGCTTGTGGGAAAAAGTGATTTCATCAGCTTCTATTTGGACGTATGCTAATGGTGCCTTACGAGGCCTATCGCTTATCGACTTGAGAAGGACCGGGTTGTTACTATAGTTTAATGCACTATTTTGTAGATGGACAATTTGTCCATTTGTTTGTAAATTGATCCTAATACAATTTTCCTAAACACACATGCGCGTTTAAATGAGGCTTATGAGAAGAAAGGACCAAATTAGGTGTGCAATCTGCCACTTTCTTGGCTTGAATTTGAAGTTGTTGGCTTATGTTAGGTCGATCGTTGATGTGAAAGGACAACTTGAAGTTTTGAAACTGTTGCCCTTGGTTAATAGTTGTACAAGTTGCAATGATATGGTGATTTCACCGGTAAGTTGCTCAATAGAACAAAAAATATGCTCGTCTGATAAACAAGGAATGAACCTGCAAGCGAAAATTCACATGCGGTTGGTTGACATTTCTCTGTACCCGATTGAAAAAAAAAAAAAAAAAAAAGAGCAAATGTACGCAAGAAAGCAAGTGAAGCCAGAGCAAACAGAGTATCCAACTATAAGAACAGAATTTAATGAATTTCTCATGTGCACCAGGACGGCATAGTAATTCCGATCTCTCACCTTTAGATGTCAGTCATGTAGCCACATTCATCGTTCATTGGAGGAAATGGAGGGAAATCTGGTGATAAACAGAATCTCAGTTCAGAAATACAAGACATACAGAGCACAATGTTACTGCTATGTATTATTAATGGTCAATAACTAATAGAAGTGGCAACCTTGAACATGGAAACAAGTATTAGGAGACAAATATTCCAATATACAAATGATGCACATCCACCATCGGAGAGAGCCTCGAGAAAAAAAATAACAAATGTGTACCTCTAATCCACATCTTTCTGACCGCATCAAGACCGTTGAACAGCACATCTAACAGTACTCCCCCTCGTTCTTTTGGACAAACCAAAAAAACTTATGTACTGATCCTTTTTCCCATGTAGTATGTATATCAAAGAACAACAATATAAGTTCCCCATTGCTTATACCATACACTAATTTTCACTGAATGCGATATTTCTTACAAGATCAAGTTCCCAGGAGAGTCACTAGTGACTGCTTCTTCCCACATGCCATACAGGAATGATCTATCAGAAGCACAAGAGACCACTGTGTTAGTTCAGTAACATCTCTCTCGCCTGCAAATCATCAAAGAAACAACCATACCAAAGCACAAGTTGCCGATAAATCAACTGATTTAGACAGCTGATCTTCAAACTCAAAAACCCCTCTCATGCAAACACACGCCCAATGCGCAAAGTAGCCTTTCATAAGATTCTTGTATATCAAAATGGACATAATGCACTCAACCTGTCGCAATAAATATGTCAACACAAAGAAAATTCAATAATCAAAAGAGAATACTTCCTCTGGCCTTGTTCATAAGCAAAAGTACTCGTTTTCACATAGATTAAGCAAGTTGGTTAGATTAGTTAAATTATCTTGGTTTCAAACAAAATACAAGCTAAGATTACTGAAATATCCATAAAAACTAAGAGTACCAAGGAAAAATAGGTAACATGATTATGCCAATACAAATAGCAGTAACTTGCATTTATTATTATTGTTATCACCACCCATTGTGTGTAGCCCGACATATTCCTCCAGATTTTGTTATGAAATGGTTTTAACTTTTAGGCTAATTGCATATTGAACTATGCGCTTTTATTTTACTAACTTAATGTTAACAAAACATAAAGCTTAATTACTGCCCAACTCAAATCACTAACTAAATCATCTTCCTCATTTTGCATTAAGCAGTTACCAGAATAAAACTATACACTTATAGGAAAGTTAAGTTCTTTGGTTAAAAATGCAAAAAAAAAAAAATCAGTTCATGTTGTCACCTGCTCGGGAGATATTTGAACGGCAAAACCATTGATAAGATGGCGATAGATGTAGAGTTTCTTGCATGTCCCATGTTCAAAGAGCATTCCAAGAAGCGTGTCATGCCTCTTCAAAAGGTGACTAGAGTACGATGTAACCAAATCGCTGGAAGCAAGCCAAAAGAGAAAGCGTTAATTTGATATATTTAATTTCAAATAATGAATTACAAGCTGACAAAATATACAAATTATTTTGAAAATTAATTCCAATCCATGTCCAAAAAAAAATTAAATATATAAACCCATTCATTGTTACGGTTCTATTGAAATTAATGAGGGTTAAATTCTGTTGGTTAAACAGTATAAATAGGGCAATAATTTATACTGTTCAGTTCCCACCCAAAAAAGAAAACAGTTCATATACCTTTTCTCAAAAATCATTTCATTTTAACAGTCATAGCAAACCAAAAAAAATTGAAGTAATTTCAGTAAGTATCAAGAGAATAAACTTTCGGATTCTCAAATAAAAGGATGAGGATTACAAGATCAATCACTATTGGTGCGAAAAGAAAGTTTATTGAAGAAGTAAAAGGTATGCACTTTCATCCGTTTTTTTAAAATTTAGACAAAAATTGTATTAATGCGTTTTCAAGACTTCGTTTATATGTAAGTTACAATACTCTGTATCAAATGTAGGAGTAACTCTTGTGAAAAACTAGTTTTTTTTTTAAATGTTATAAAAAAACTAGTTTTCAAAATCGTTCATCACTCTTATTAGTTAGACTTAGTGCTTTAAAACTAGTTTTTTTCTTATGTTACGAAAAAACTAGTTTTTTGCAAGATTTTGGCCAAATGTAGAGTTTCTGAGATCATACCTAACTTGGGACAATTGGCCACTTATTCTCTTTATCGTTTACCTCTTGCTTATGCTATTATGATTGTGTTTTGTATATAAGCTCTTCTCTTGTAATTATTTTTTCTGCTATATGTTGGAACATTCCTATTTCAATAACCCGAAAGCACTCAAGTCTAGATTAAGTAAGAGAAGAAGATGAAGGCGGAAGTGTGATACCTGTTGAGTCCATCTTGTTACTTGATGATGTTCTTACAAAGGAAGGAAGAGAAGAAGAAGAAAATCACGTAGGGAATTGTAGATCTTCTTGATGATGAATGTCTTCCTTAGAACTCAGATTATGGAGAGAGTAAATAAGGATGTGTTGGAATATTTGTATATGTGGTGTTAAAGTTCATAGCATATGACCTTGGAGTGTCATTGGGCTTGAACTGATTTTGGCCAAGGGAAAAATCACGTCTGGAGTTTCTGCCAAGTAGCGCGACCGCGCTTAGGCCGAGGGCGGCCGCGCTTAAGGGCCGAGAGCTCATCTTGATTTCCTGGAGTTGAGCGCGGTCGCGCATGCCCCTAGGGCGGCCGCGCTTGTGACGGGATGGTGAAATCCTGGGCCGAATTAAATCAGGTTTTTAGGTCTAAATTAAGCCTTAAACCTAATTTATTCCACACATATAAATACTCTAATGCCTCAGCCGTTTTTGACACATGAATATTAGAGAGAAACACAATTCTCTTGCTTTTATTCATTGATCGATTACTCCCGTTCGTAGAGATTTGTTCGTGAGATTCAAGGCGATTGAGATAGGACCGCCGGTGACTACCTACCTGTGTGCTGCTTTGTGGTACGTAGTTCGTGATCGTTTTATCCTCGGAGAAATTTGCCTGTACCTGAGTTGCACCAATTGGGGGCAATATTTTCTCTTAGGACAGTCTTCCTAAGGCGACTCGATCAAATCACGATAAGTTTTCTAACCGTTTGATTTCTTGTTTCTGTTTGTTTCCTGATCCTGTTCCTTGGCTTTTGGTTTTGCTATTGGCTTAATTGGTACGTTTGACTTGATCAATAAAATCCCTACTTGTTGATTAAAACGTTGTTTAATGGGTGGTGCTTATTAATTTAATTTCCAACGATCTAAGAGAAAATAGTATTTTATTTGATCATGTCCGGTGGTTCCTCTAGCTCTCCCTTTAAGTCCCTAGTTGACACCTCCGATCTTAGGAGAAGTTTGGTGGTAAGAACTTCAAGCGTTGGTCCGAACGCATGAAGATCCGTCGTCAATTAAGGGTATATGCAGTATGCGACATCCAAATGTCCCGCTACGAATGGTGATGATCCGGTTAATGTGGTTCTTTGTTAAACCGTGGAAGGAGCAGACGATGTTGTTCGAGGATGCATTACGTCCGCCTTTGTCGAATGCACTCTTTGATGTTTATTTCTCTGCTCCTCTCACTTTGCGTCGGCCATCAGGGAAACGCTTTCCACGAAGTACGCACCGATGACTCCGGTGTGGAAAAGTACCAAGTGGGAAAGTTCTGAATTATCACATGAGTGAGGGAAAGTCGGTTACCGACCAAGTGCACGAACTCCAAATCATTTTGCGATCACTCAAGGATGCGACATGGGACTTCCCGATAAGTTCGTTGTCATGGCTATCATTGAGAAGTTTCCTCGATCTTGGGGAATTCGGTATGACCCTCAAGCATCGTCTTGGAAACTTGACACTCAATGAATTGATGAATGCAATTGCGATTCAGGAGGTGCATAACGGTAACCAACCGAGTGTACTGTGGAGGCCGCCGCTAATATGATAACCGTTAAAAGCAAGTTTAAAGGAAAAGGTGTGAAAACTTCTAAGGATAAAGAAAACCATGATAAGCTTAAAGTTAAGAAAAATAACTTTAGGAAGCCAAAAGCAAAACAGAAGCTGCTTGGAATTGTGGAGAATGTGGACACTTTTCTAGGGACTGCCCGTCCAAGAAAGGAAAAGGACCACAAGGCTCTACGATGACCATCCTGCCGTCAACATGGTGTTGGGTCCGAAGGATTATGATGATCCCGACTCGACGCACCGCTGGAGTTGACGCTCGACTCGCAATGTTACAAAGTATGTAACTTCTTATCCCGAAATCATTACGTCTATGAACCCAACGAGTGGCTAGTTGACACTGGGGCAAATGTGCACGTTTGTGCGATAAATTGCTATTTGTGTCTTACCACTGACCGTGGTAGATCGGTGACGATGGGGAACTCTAGTGCCGCAAAGGTGCTTGGGACCGGACGCGTGGACACGAGGTTTTCCAATGGGCGCATTCTTACCTTGCATCGAGTGTATCACGTTCACGATATTCGTCGCAACATTATTAGTGGTTCTAGTCTAGTTAGGGAAGGATTTGAGATTTCATTTAAGTGTAATAAGGTTATAATTTTGGATTCGGTAGTTTTGTGGGGAAAGGTTATTCCTCGGATGGTTTTATTTAAAATTAGAGTTGAAACTGATGTGTGTTCGCACAATAATTTTAGTTCTATTGATTATCCTGTTTCTTATTCCATTGAATCTTCAAATGTTTGGCATGGTCGTTTAGGACATATTAACTATGATTCTGTGAAAAGAATGATGAACTTAGATATTATTCCTAAACATGCTATTGATAAGATTTCTAAATGTCATGTATGTGTTGAAGCTAAATCTACAAAAGGTCCGTTTAAAACGGTTGTGAGAAATTCTGAAATTCTAGATTTAGTTCATACTGATATTTGTGAATTTAATGGTGTGTTGACCAAAGACAAAAAGAAATACTTTCTCACCTTTATTGATGATGCTAGTAGATACTGTTATGTATTCTTGCTTAATTCTAAGGATGAAGCATTAGATAAATTCATTATATTTAAGAACGAAGCGAAAACACAAGCCGGCAAGAAACTTAAACGGTTAAGGTCGATAGAGGAGGTGAATATGAGTCTAACCCCTTCATGTATTATTGCCAAGAAAACGGAATTGTACATGAAGAGACTCCTCCCTACACCCTCAATCAAATGGTGTTGCGAACGTAAGAATAGAACCCTTACCGATATGATTAACGGTTTACTCATAAGTTACGGATCGCCCAAATATATGTGGGGAGAGGCTTTGAATACGGCTTGCCATATTCGAATAGAGTCCCTCCTAAGCATAGAAAGGAAAGTCCGTTTGAACTTGGGAGAGGTCGACAGGCTAGCTTGAAACACTTAAAAGTGTGGGGGTGCCGTGCAAAGGTACTTGTACTGCACATAAAAGGAAAAAGCTTGGACCTAAAACTGTTGATGCTATCTTTATAGGTTATTCTGAAACAAGTTATGCATTGAGATTTCTCATTATAAAATCTGAAATTTCTGGCATAGATGTGAACTCTATAGTTGAGTTACGTGATGCAACATTTTTTGAGGATGTGTTTCCTATGAAGGACGGACTTCCTAAGGAATCTAACCCAACCATTAATTCCATTCCTGCTCAAGTAGAGGAGATGACAAATGTGGGGGTTGATTCCAGTGCAACTCATTCTGACGATGAGATTGAACCAAGGAGGAGCAAAAGGGCAAGGACCACCAAGGACTTTGGAAATGATTTTATCACTTACAATGTCGAGGGTGATCCTTTAACCTTCAAGGCTGCTATGGCTACTTCTGATGCCAAGCAGTGGAAGGATGTTGTTAAGAGTGAGATGGATTCTATTGTCTCTAATGGGACATGGGAATTGGTCGATCTCCCTCCTGGTTGTAGCACGATAGGATGTAAGTGGGTCTTTAAAAGGAAACTGAAACCGGATGGAACCGTTGACAAGTTTAAGGCTAGGTTAGTGGCTAAGGGATTCAAGCAAATGGAAGGAATAGACTATTTCGATACCTATTCACCAGTTGCTAGAATGACTACGATCCGAATGCTTATCGCATTGGCCTCTGTATATGATCTTCCTATCCATCAGATGGATGTTAAGACCGCTTTCTTGCATGGCGATCTTGAGGAAGAAATTTATATGGATCAACCTGAAGGTTTTGAGGCCCCTGGCAATGAGAGAAAGGTTTGTAAACTTGTTAAGTCCTTGTATGGACTTAAACAAGCCCCTAAGCAATGGCATGAGAAATTTGATAAAATTATCTCATCGTTTGGCTTTGTTAATAATGAGTTTGATAAGTGTGTCTATAGCAAGAGTATTGGTGATAGTAGTATTGTCTTATGTCTGTATGTCGATGATATTCTGTTGTTTGGAACGGATATGAGGATAATTAGTACTACTAAGGAATTCTTGAAAAGTAAGTTTGAGATGAAGGATATGGGAGTGGCTAGTGTGATTCTTGGCCTGAAGTTGACTCGTTCAACTAGTGGCATAACCATATCGCAATCTCATTATACCGAAAGTGTAATTGAGAAATTTGGTTATAAGAATTGCAAAGTGGCTAAGACTCCATATGACCCTTCATCTGCTCTTACTAAGAATGAAAGTGGAGTACCGATAGCTCAGTTGAGATATTCTCAAATAATTGGAAGTTTGATGTATCTTGCCAATTGTACTAGACCGGATATATCCTATTCGGTTACTAGGTTGGCTAGATATACTCAATGTCCAAATAAAGCACATTGGGAAGCTCTTGATAGAGTTCTCAAGTACTTGAAGGGAACGATTTCCCTTGGGCTGCATTACGGTAGATATCCTTCTGTTCTTGAAGGATATAGTGATGCAAGCTGGATTGCCTATAACTCCGGGAGTTATGGCTGTACGGGGTATGTTTTCACCTTAGGCGGAGCTACAGTCGCCTGGAGGTCGACCAAACAAACTCTGTTGTCTAGGTCTACATTTGAGGCCGAATTAGTTTCCCTTGACACTCTTTTGGATTGGAAGCCGAATGGCTTCGAGGACTTATGTTCGAGTTGCCCACGGTCGATAAGCCCACGCTGTTATCTCTGTACATTGTGACAACACTGCCACAATTGAGAAACTGAAAAGTGTCAAGTACAACTGTAAAACTAGGAGGCACATCCAAATTAGATTAAAATCTATAAGGGATTTAGTGTCTCGAAAGGTGATAGCTGTTGATTATGTTGGTATCAAGGATAACACAGCTGATCCTTTAACCAAAGGGCTAGAATTTGCTCTAGTTCAAAAATCTAGGTTGGGGATGGGACTGAACCCCGTCCCGACTCAAACGCAGTAGCAACCCAATCTACCTGAGTGGAGATCCCACAAAGGAGATTCAATGTGGTAATAACAAGCTGTGGGGTGAGTCGGAGCACCAAATAATAGATTGACATGTTACATGTCTGAGTCTATCCCCTGAATAGCCTAGAGGTGCTCATTGCTGCTAATTTAGTAAAAGTTTGGAACTTTGAATGGGATCAAGTCTTTTAGACAAGATGGTAGCAAGATACATCTTCTCGAGATGCCCACTAAGTGAGTGTTGTTGTTGGCCGCAACTAGAGGAATTTGGGTTATTCCTTGAAAGCACTCATGATAGAGGATCGGGATGTATGGCTTATAAGCGTCAAGTGTTCGATAGAGGGCCTATCATAGCTTTTGTCATGTTTGTTACCAGCAAAGGCCTCTACATCCAAAGGTATCAGACTCAAGACACCCGTTCATCCGGTCTGTGCGAGGTTTGCGTTGGATAACATAGGTAGTGGTTCAAGCCGGAAGGTACCATTATTGAAAGCATGGCAATGGACAATCTGTACACGTCATATTTCTATGAACTTGTGGGGGATTGTTGGAATATTTGTATATGTGGTGTTAAAGTTCATAGCATATGACCTTGGAGTGTCATTGGGCTTGAACTGATTTTGGCCAAGGGAAAAATCACGTCTGGAGTTTCTGCCAAGTAGCGCGACCGCGCTTAGGCCGAGGGCGGCCGCGCTTAAGGGCCGAGAGCTCATCTTGATTTCCTGGAGTTGAGCGCGGTCGCGCATGCCCCTAGGGCGGCCGCGCTTGTGACGGGATGGTGAAATCCTGGGCCGAATTAAATCAGGTTTTTAGGTCTAAATTAAGCCTTAAACCTAATTTATTCCACACATATAAATACTCTAATGCCTCAGCCGTTTTTGACACATGAATATTAGAGAGAAACACAATTCTCTTGCTTTTATTCATTGATCGATTACTCCCGTTCGTAGAGATTTGTTCGTGAGATTCAAGGCGATTGAGATAGGACCGCCGGTGACTACCTACCTGTGTGCTGCTTTGTGGTACGTAGTTCGTGATCGTTTTATCCTCGGAGAAATTTGCCTGTACCTGAGTTGCACCAATTGGGGGCAATATTTTCTCTTAGGACAGTCTTCCTAAGGCGACTCGATCAAATCACGATAAGTTTTCTAACCGTTTGATTTCTTGTTTCTGTTTGTTTTTCTGATCCTGTTCCTTGGCTTTTGGTTTTGCTATTGGCTTAATTGGTTTGAGAGAAATTTCTTATTTTCCTTTAGAAGGTCCTTATTATTACTAGCAAGTAAAATATCATCCACATATAAGACCAAAATTATAAATCTACTCCCACTGAACTTATGGTATACACAATCTTCATTAAGATTCGTTTCAAAAACCAAATGAAAGAATAACTTGACTAAATTTTGAATACCATTGACAAGAAGCTTTCTTGAGACCATAAATGGATTTCTTAAGTTTACAAACTAATTGATTAGTTTGATCTGAATCGGTCACCATTTCTGATTTCCTTATATAGATGGTTTCCTCAATGTCTCCATTGAGAAAAGTCGTCTTAACATCCATTTGTTGAAGCTCAAGATCATAATGTGCCACTAATGCCATAATGATCATAAAAGAGGGTTTAGAAGATACCGGAGAAAATGTTTCTTTATAATCAATGCCTTCCTTTTGAGTAAATCCCTTAGCAACAAGACGTGCCTTATATCTTTCCATATTGCCTTGCGAATTCCTTTTGGTTTTAAATATCCATTTACAACCAATAGGTTTTGCACCTTCAGGCAATCGGACAAGACTCCAAACGTCATTGTCTTTTATTGATTTTAGCTCTTCATTAATGGCATTGATCCACTTATGAGAATTAGGACTATTAATGGCTTCATGGAAGGTGATTAGATCATCTCCCACTAAACCTAAGGTGTCCTCATTCTCCGCAAGATACAAATATCCGGAATAGCACTTCTTCTTTCTCTAGTAGATCTCCTTAAGGGCACTGGTTCATCCTTATTTTGAGGTTGTTGAATTTCCTTATGTCCAACATTTTCATGTTGTCCGTTATTTACGGGAATCTCTATATTATTTTGAATTGTATGTTCTTTGTTGAATTTCAGGTATAATTACTTGATTTCCAACAGGAACTAAAGTTAAAGGAATATAGAGTGGTTCCTCTAACTCTTCAAATTCAAAATCATTACTATTTTTCCCACTAAATTCAACATTCTCAAAGAACATAGCATTGCAAGTCTCGAAAAATGTTCTAGTTTTTGGGTCATAAAATTTATATCCCCTAGATCTCTTAGCAAACCCTAAAATAGGGCTAAACCTAATGGAAGGTGCTCTATTGAGAATATAAGTTGCGATTTTTAATGCGTCGCCTATAATGAGTGAGGTAAAGAAGTACAAGAAAACATACTTCTTACCATATCCTTAAGGATTCTATTATGTCTCTCCACTATACTATGCTAGGTTTGCCCGGCATGGTGTAGTGAGGGACAATCCCACACTCTTCAAGATAGCGAATATAAAGGACCTGGACGTCATTCACCCATTACGTCCAATGATTTAGACTTTACATGAAGAAAATAATGTATCCATAATGAGAGTAATCATCTATGAATGTGATGGAATATTGTTGACCATTCCATGAAGGGTTAGTGAATGGTCCATATGAATTAGTTCCAAGACGTTTGATACTCTCAAAGATCCTATTTCCTTTAATGTTTGTAAATTTTTCTTTAAAACACTAAATGCAAAAGGTTTTATCCGGAGTATCAAGTTGTTTTTAGGATTCCCTCTGACATAAGCTTTATCAATTCTCCCTTTGGAGATATGACCCAAACGCCTATGCCATAGAATACAAGAATTTTCACTTGATAACTTTTGCTTAGTGCCTTTAGTTTTGGTTTCAATATTATGGGACTCATTCATTTTCTTGACTGTGTCAATTAAATTAAGATTATTGATATATGACAAAGTACTAGTACCGACAAGTTAGGAATTTAAAATAAAGATCACATTTATTATTACCAAAAGAATAAGAGTAACCTTTCTTGTCCAATACTGTGATATATTTTAAATTCCATCTAAAGGACGGTACAATGAATATATTATTTATTACAAAATAATAGTCAGTACTTATCATTAATCTAAAAGTCCCTAAGCCTATAACTTCAACCGAATTTCCAGCTCCCATATAGATGTATTTCTCATCTTTACTGGGGATTCGGTAATTCAGGCAACCCTGCATACATGAACTAATGTGAGTTGTTGTACCAAATACAACCACCATGTATATTAAGGAATTGAAACCAAATTTGCCTTAGTACAAACAAGACCAAATGACATACCATTCTGAATTCGCCATTCGCGATACTTATGGTAGTCGTTCTTCATGCGAGTAAGGTCCTTGCAAAAGAAGCATTTCTTGACTTTATGATCATTAAATGATCCCTTACGCTTCTTACTTGCAACCGCAATTTCCTTCCCTCTTCTCTTAATCCTACGAGAAGAAGTAAATGCTGAGTGAGTACTTTCTAATTTAAGACATTTCATCCTATCTTCCTCTAATGTCATATGTGAAAGTAATTCATTAATATTCCACTTGTACTTTTGACATTTATAGATCACCTAAAAAGGACCAAATTGAGGAGGAAGATAGATCAAAACTAAGTGCACGAGAAAATCTTCCGAAATCTCTAACTTAAGTGCCTTTAGTTTGATCGAAAAATTGAAATAATTCAATAATGTACTCCCTAAGATTTTCCTCACCCTTGTACCGAATGGAAACAAGTTTCCACAAGAATTCAAGAAAAAACTCAGCATTTTCGATCTCAGAGACATTGTCCAAAATGTCTTTGAAACTGCATTTTCCATGATCATTAGACTCACGCGGTTGGACCGTTCCCATTGCTCAACATTTTTTCGTGCTATAACGATATTTCCTTTAGCGGGACTTGGTTCCCCTAATGCGTGATCGATGTCCATACATCCTAAGATCATCGTTATATTATTTTTCCAAGTTTTAAAGTTAATCCCATTAAGCATTGGAACATTATTCAATGCAGTAGTAATAGATGAAGCGTTTATCAAATTTGTTGGGAATAAGAACGAAGAATGAATACAAAACATGTATAATAAACTACATAATGAATAAAGTGATTAACTATATCAATGAATCCCATCAAAAAGATAATCAGCATGACATCAAAACTAATCTTTGGATTGCGAATTGACTCATAATTTGATTTATCTTAGGGTAATAAATGACTTTAAACAACACATTTTAAATACTTGCCTTCCTTTGGGCCGGTTCAAGTATTAAAAATGTCCTAAGATTTAAAGTATTTGTTACCCGGCAATAAAGAATATAAACAACTCATTTTAAATACCCGCCTTCCTTTGGGATGGATCAAAGTATTTAAAATGACCAAACGTTTTATTCAATTATTACCCCATGAATGCAAATACTTAGTCAACAACAAGGTCTCCTTTGGGAAAAAAGCATGTTATCACATATCAATAAGAACATTCATCACTTTACAATTTCGTATCTAAACAACGTAAATCACTTTGGCGACAATATTGTTTAGAAATGAATGAAATTGTTAAGCATATAATTAATCACACTTTAGGGCACAAATTAATGTATACTTTACTCAAATAATGAATGAAAATTGACCAAAATAGCAAAATATTGAAAATTTTGAAAATTTGGCCAAAATGAGTCATGCTCGGCCGAGTCAAAGAAGGTGCTCGGCCGAGCAAAACCCTCCAGAGAACATCCCTTTCTGATCCCTTATGCTCGGCCGAGTCTTAGGGGTGCTCGGCCGAGCATCATGACCGTTGGATGGCGCCTTTTCAAAAAATTTCAAACGTTGTGCTGATACAAATGGAGTGCTCGGCCGAGTCAAGGAAGGTGCTCGGCCGAGCAGACCCTGAATGTCAAATTTTCCAGATTTTGACTATCAATTCTTAACTTAATGGTGAATCAATATTCAACCAAAGCAAGTAGATCCACATACTCACAACACATTTTTAAATGCGTGGCTATGCATTTGAACAAACTCACAACGCATCCAATGATGGTGGCTATGTTCAAAATGGGATAATCTTACATTAAGAATTGAAAGTCTTTTGAGTAAAACCAAAATTTATAATTATAATTTAACACAATACTCTATAAATGAATTAGAGTTGCACCAGTTCATTAGTGCACGGCCGAATCAAATTGAAAAATTTTGAAAGTACGTGAACAGTGTTTGCACGGCCGTGCGTTATAACTTGCACGCCCGTGCAGTCACTATTCACAGCTTTTTCCAAAAGGCACCTTTTCATAATTGGTCGAGCAAGGCCCTTTTCACTGAAAATTTTTCTTCACACAAATGATGAATGGCAAGAAAAAATTAACGCTTAACCAAGACATGAATGCAAGTAGATCCAACACGGTTGTGCGACATAAAACGCTCTGTTGTGTCAATGGGATGCATGAACCATCATGTCCTTTTGTGCAAAACTTCAATCCATATTCAGAATTTAACCAAGTAATGAATAATAACACTCTAGCAACGAATTAGAGCATTTAAATAACATCATAACATGATGATATCAACAGGATTAAGAATCAAAGTAAAGCAAAACATATGCTATAAGAATTCAAACTTAATCCAAAACTTGAGCGGCTCTGATACCAATTGTTGGAACATTCCTATTCCAATAACCCGAAAGCACTCAAGTCTAGATTAAGTAAGAGAAGAAGATGAAGGCGGAAGTGTGATACCTGTTGAGTCCATCTTGTTACTTGATGATGTTCTTACAAAGGAAGGAAGAGAAGAAGAAGAAAATCACGTAGGGAATTGTAGATCTTCTTGATGATGAATGTCTTCCTTAGAACTCAGATTATGGAGAGAGTAAATAAGGATGATGTCGTAGTTTCTAGGCTGATGGTAGGCCTCTATATATAGGAAACAATGGCACCTCATCAAGGGACTACACCCTTTCAATTAAGCGGTGTGAAATTACCATTCTGCCCATCATAAATAGGTAATTTCCACCTCGGAAATTCTACACATTTAATTAATATTCTATACTTTTCAATAACATTATTTTAATGATTTATACATGTACGTCTACATGTCACTTATATTTATTAAGTATACACATTTTGCAATCCATGTTCTAACACTATAAACAATATTCAAGCCATAATCAAGTTTAGTTCTCTAATTAGATACCGCTTATATCGATAGATTTAGTAAAATATACTCCCTCCGTCCCACGTGAATGCAAACTTATTTTCATTTTGGTCCGTCCCACGTGAATGCAAACTGCCCAAAATGGAAATAAATTTATTATTTTATATTCACCCTACCCTACCCCACCCACTCATTCTCTCTCTTCATTTTCCACCATACAATTTATTCAACCAACCTACTATTAACTCCACTCATTCTCTCTCTTCATTTCCTACCACACATTTTCATTATCTTAATAATACTCTATTTCTTAATTATTGTGCCCGGAAAAATGGTTCACAATGACGTGGGACGGAGGGGGTATAACAGTTCATTACCAGATTATGCCCTCTTGTGAAGTCATCCTCCAATATGGCTTTTGATGGCTCATTTGTTCTTCAAATGTGACATTGGCCTTTATTGTTGTATACTCTTTCCATCTAGAGGCAACCTACAAATAACATAATGGACAATCAAATTTGTCGGACCATTCAACTGTAACAAAATATCAAGATTGGACAATGAGAAGGGAAGTACATATTTAACATAACTTTACTGAGTTTTTCAAGGAAAAATTACTTGTGTGATATTGTGTAAATGAGAAAATTTTCATTGTTTATAGGGCTTTGTATCTATGTAAAAACATTGTATAATAAAATAAAACCCTGTTGACCAGACATTAAAAAAATCAAGATAAAATAAGAAAAATATGCAGATCTAAATTTAAAATATCAAAAATATTTATAACTTAAGATGGTATAGTGAGTATATGTACGAATATAAAGGAAATTCTTACATGCACCTATTGATCTAAATTAGATCTAAATATGTATGGAAGTAATAGTATATAATCAAGTAAAAAAAATAAAAATCCATAAATACATCACACAGATCTCTGGTGCTATTTTAGTTGATTATGATATTTATGACCAAATATAAGAAAAAAAATGCATACAAGTCAACATAAAATAATAACAATATGCAGATCTAAATTTAAATTTTCAAAAATATTTATAACTTAATATTGTATAGTGAGTATATGTACGAATGAAAAGGAAATTCTTACATGCACCTATTGATCTAAAGCAGATCTAAATATGTATGGAAGAAATGGTATATAATCAAGTAAAAAATAAAAATACATAAATACATAACACGGATCTGGTGCTATTTCAGTTGATTATGATATTTATGACCAAATATAAGAAAAAAAATGCATACAAGTCAACACATATAGTTATATCCATACACTTGGTTCTAATTTTTCTTACAAAATGAAACAAAATGTAAGGAAAATAGAAATTACCAACAATAAGGTTCCCAATTAAATGAGAAACACTCCATTGATTCTAGAGCTTTGTAGCAACGTTGAAAATCGTGAACCGGATATTTGAATGGCAAAATTAAGTAACATGAATATAGAGAGCTTTGAACGGCGTTGTATGGAGATTCATCTATATTAGGGGAATGGAGAGAAGATTCGAAATAATAAAACACTAAAAGATATTTCACTGAATGCGATATTTCTTACAAGATCAAGTTCCCAGTCATACAATTACAATGGGGTACTAAATGGTTGCTTAACTTGCCATAACTATTTTTGCTTATTATACAATTTTTTTATAAGATACGAATTAATTTGATTGAAAAAAAGATAAAAATTAGTGACGAAAAAAATAATATTTCAAGGTAAAGAAATTATTATTTCAATTTATTTTATTTTTGATTTTTTTAAATGTGTGTAGGAAATTGTTTATGTACTCATTTTACTAAAAGCTTGGTCTCAATTTTTTAAGTCTCCATCTATATATTTAAAATGTGTCATTCGTTCATTTTAAGATATATTGAGTAATAAATATTGTCTCTATATTTGCTCTTTATACTAATCAATGTTTCATCTACTTTGCAATTTAAATAATTTTATAGCTCCCTTCATCCCAAAATGAGTTATAAAAAAATTAAAAAAATTGGTCTTTATTTTGAAGAAATCAAAATTTTGCCATGACCAATTATATTTCACTGCATCCAGAGTTAAAAGGTAAATAATTTTTAAATATCGATATGTAATGATGATAATACTGACCACTCTGATGTTTGTACTGACAATATAATATTCAAAAAGTTTTTCACAATATATAAAAACAACTAGCTTTTCTGTTTATTTTATTTTAATTTTCGTCTTTTGAGTATTAGTAACAGTCTGTGCATCGCACAAGTGTAACACTAGTTATTTAATATTAAGATGCTATTGATAAATCAAATTTAACTTATTTCAAACTTTAGTTTTTTTTTTTACAACGACACTACAGTCATACTAACTTATTCAAAACTTTGTATAAATTTAAATTTTAGGATTGCAAAATTGGATTAGATTTTTTATTTTTTATAAAAAATACTATTATTTATTTTTGACAAATAATAAAAAATTAAAAATAAGTGGACATATATAAATTTAGAGTTGGTCTTACAAAAAACGCGTTTTTTCTGGCACTTAGGAAAAGCGTGTTTTGTTTTCTCCGTTTGTGCCAGTGCCTGTTTAACAAAGTGCCAGTGTAAACAAAGTGCCAGTGCATGCGTAACAAAGTGGCAGTGTAAAAAGTGTCAGTGCCAGTTTAACAAAGTGCCAATACACTAACACTGGCACTTTATTAAACTGGCACTGGCGCTTTTTACACTGGCACTTTTATATACATGAACTAGCAATCTTCACACTGGCACTCTGTTACACTAACACTGACACTTTGTTACACTAACACTGACACTTTGTTAAACCAACACTGACACTTATTTTACACTAACACCGATATTTTGTTAGACGTGCACTGACATCGTATTCAATATTCATCATCATCTTCTTAGGGCCACAAACCAAAAGTAAAGCAAACATTTGCAGTAGCTCTGATCAATGAATTCATCCTTTCATCAGCAACAAAAATTAGCAGCATCTTCAATTTCTTGGACATTTTTCATTTCATTTCTTTAGAATTTCATGGACAAAATCGGTTCGGTACGGTAAGTATGTTCATCTTCGCATCTACTAATTTGTTTTTCTGATTTTGATTAGTTCTTCAATTAGCTTATTAAATTAACTTGTTTGTTGAAATCGGCTTTCCCATTTTACGGTAATTTTAAAACCCGTTTTTTCATATGCTTATAAAAAATGCGTTTTTTACAAGATTTTGACATAAATTTATGAAATATACTCCCTCCGTCCCAACAATTGCTTCATCTTTTTTGCCCGACACGCATATTATGGAAATGGAAGGGAAGAAAAAATGTTGTGAGTGTAATTTGAAAATAGGAGAGAGAATTAGTGGAGGGAATAGTAAATTATAATGGTGTTGTGAGTATTAAAATAATGTAGGAGAGAGAATGAGTGGAGGAAATAGGGATATATTTATATACAGGGATCTTAAATACAGGGATCTAATTTGTTCCATCGCTGCCCCTGCCCGTCTCGTGTAAGTCTACACGAGACACATCTCGTGTAAACTCACACGAGACACATCTCGTGTGAATTCACACGAGATATATCTCGTGTGAGTTTACACGAGATGTGTCTCGTGTATATTTACACGAGATGTGTGTCGTGTGAGTTCACACGAGACTAATTTCGTATGAATTCACACGAGATGTGTCTCGTGTGAGTTTACACGAGACATATCAATATCATCAGTATTCCAAATCCCTCGCTCAGGCCATCGTCTCCAACTCGAGTAATTACTTTGATTTGTTAATTCACTTCAATCGTTCAATTTTGTTCAATATGATGCGTTTTTTTCTGCTTTTGAAACCCTATTTTGTTCAATTTTTTTTCTGGGTATTTTTTGTTCTCTTGCCTTATGATTTTATCTTCTTCTCTTTCATGCTTTGAAATAACGCATACTGAGTCCACTTAGGTAAAATGGCGCCGTCGCCGTCGCGGTGCCAGAGAGAGAGAGAGTGAGGGAAATGAACGCCCTAGGTAAAATGGCGCCGCCGCCGGTGCCAGAGAGAGAGAGAGAGTGTGCGTTTGAATGAAAGGAGGGAGGGGAAATTAGGTATATAAAGGGGCAAATTAGTAATTTCCCGGGATCCCTGTATTTTAAAATCCCTGTATTTAGAATTTGCCAGGAAATAGTAAAGATTCTTTGCCAAAAAAGAAAAGGTGAAGCTTCTAACGAAACGCCCTTTTAGATAATTAGTGAAACTTTTATTGGGACGAAGAGAGTATTTAAAATTTATCTAATTTCTCGGTCCCGCCTACTAGTAGGTCCGCTTAGAGCCCTAGGCCCGCTTAGGCCCAGTCGCTAGCACACAACTCCACGCGCCTACCATCCGACGCCTTTTAGAACCTTGTCCGTCAGTAGCCCTAAATTTAGAATTTAAAAATATGAACAAATCCCTCTGACGATCACCAAATTCGTCCTTCTGATTACATATTGTTCTTAAGAATTACCCAATTGACTGTTTGATAATTTAGCTGGTTGTTGTTTAAAGTTATGGAAATTGGAAAATCTCTTAGCCAGTCGCAAAGTCCGATTCCAACAGCTGACCAGATTGACCCTTCAGGTTTGTATGTTTGATTTTTGAGGTTAGGTTTTATTTGTTTTAGCAAATTCTTTTTCTCGGAATCTGGGATTGTGTTTGTGTTTTGGGATTTTGGATTGCAGAATCTTAATAAATTTCCACTCAATTGTTTGATTTTTGAGGTTAGGTTTTATTAGTTTTAGCAAATTCTTTTTTTCTGGGATTGTTATAGGTATCTAATCACATTCATGTATCTTAGTTTAAAATGCATATTGTTCCTTTGATTACATGTCCCAGATTGCACTGACTTATATATTTGATTGAGGGTATATTTGGTTATCTGCTAATAGAAGTACTAAAAACACTACTTTCTTAATTTTCTTGAAACTCTGAAAATGGAGGAAGCATAAGTTTAACAAGTGGTACCCTTCATTATATACTCGTAGAAAATTTCATCATGCAGTTGTTTAAAAATCTTAATTTTCTTTTTCCATGTCTTTATAGTTAACGATGTGAAGGGGAAGTGTTTTGATCAAAGAGAAGCTCTGCCAGGAGAGCCTCGATGTGTTATATGCGATGAGACAGATGATGATATTTGTAGTCTTGAATGCAAGCGAGAACTCCTAGACACAATTGCTCAATCGCAGTTGCCAGTCAAACTTCCAGTTAGAAAGTGTCTCCGTGCTAGTTATGGATGAAGTGGATTGCATGCTTGAAAGGGGTTTCCGTGATCAGGTGATGTAGATTTTTAGGGCTCTATCGCAGCCTCAAGTGCTGTTGTATTCTGCAACAATCCCTAAAGAAGTTGAGAAGATGGCAGGTTCACTGGCAAAAGAGATGGTTGTCATCTCTGTCGGGAAGCCAAACAAGCCAAATCAGGCAGTCAAACAGCTGGCCATCTGGGTTGAGTCGAAGCAAAAGAAACAAAAGCTTTTCGATATATTGATGAGCGCACAACATTTCAAGCCACCCGTTGTTGTGTTTGTGGGGTCAAGACTTGGAGCAGATCTCCTGTCTGAAGCAATTGCAATCACTACTGGACTGAAGGCTCTGGCTATCCATGGAGAGAAGCCCATGAAGGAGAGGAGAGATATTTTGAAGTCTTTTTTGGTTGGAGAGGTTCCTGTGATTGTGGCAACAGGAGTATTGGGGCGAGGACTTGATCTTTTAGGTGTGAGACAGGTTATCATGTTCGACATGCCAAATTCTATAAAAGAGTATGTGCACCAAATGGGTAGAGCATCCAGAATGCGGGAAAAGGGTACATCAATTGTGTTTGTGAATGAGGAGAATAAGAAAATGTTTCCTGAGTTGATTGAAACTTTGAAATCATCTGGGTCTGCTATCCCACGAGAGATTGCTAATTCACAGTGCATAGTGAGGTCACACCCTGAAAGCAGGAACGATAGGAAAAGGAAACATGGTTACTGAAATAATGGAGATTTTCTCTGATTTGTGATCCAGCAATCATTTTTCCCAAGAAGTGACTTGCAAAGGAACTACCCAAGATATTTTGTTCTCATTTGCTAGATGTCACCTCTAATCTACCTCTTCATAGAAGCTCCACAGAGAAAACTGATTCTTCTACTCAGCCGGTAATTTGCTTCAAGTGAGATTTGCCTCTGGTGGGTTGGGTAGACTTGTGATAATCAAGGTGTGTTTCATCCTCTTCAAGAAACGATTCTACTGATCTTTATAGCCCATAGCAGGCTTAGGCTCACCTTTACAAAGATATTCCCCGAGAAGAATAGGGATGGTGTCCATGGTCAACTTTGCATTTGACATTTTTTCGCTAGCTCTTGGATGTCACCTCCAGCGACACGACGATGCCCTAAATAAATGAGGGATGGAGTATGCACACACCAGCTTTGTTTATGTTTCAAGATAAGTTACTTAAAAGGGTCTGCCCTTCAAAACTGCATTGATGGTAGTCATGATGCCATGGCAAGAGCAATCCATTGTGCAACCCAGGAGGGTGTGGATTGAGAGATCCAAGGGATTTATGAGTATTTTTACCTTTAATGAGCAATGATGTGTCTTTTCAATCCTGTACCACATCAATTTTGTAAATAAAGATGTAAAATTTGTAAAACTAGCATTATTCAGAGCTTGCTCCGTCAAATGCAAGTCAAATTATATGGAAACACAAGACTTTAGTATATCCTCGGCCTTCAGCTTCTCTTACCGGATTTTCTTCTCGGGTTTCAAATTGGGATTTTGGATTTGTTAGTTTCATATTTTCTGTTTAAATTTAAGTTTGGGTTTGACCAATGATTAATATGGGGATTAAGGCGAAAAAAAGCTATGGTGAAAAAACTGAAGAAGGGTTCTTCTCAATTGTCAGCTTCGGTTCGTAACGTTGCTGCTGCTGATGATTTCTCGGTACGTTTAAGATTTTGCATATTTTTGTTTTGGAATTTCCTCTTAATGGGTTATGAATTTTTATTTCCTATTTTTTTGTTTTTTGTAATGTGTTGTGTGAATAAAGGTCATTAGAGGGTGGTCTAGGCCGGCAGCTACCAGTTAGAGAAAAGACCGGATGTAAAGCAACTGTGCTGTACATTGGCTGAATTGCACTTTATGAGAATGAAATGGAAGGTATTCTCATTTTGCTTGCTTGCAACTTTTATTTTATTATTTGCAATGTCATCTCGATATGTGAGTTTTTTCCTACTGATTAATTGCAACAACCAAAATGAATCTTAGCATTCTTTTCGCAACCCCATCGATCTCTGCCTTTTTTTAACTATCATAAACATGGTTGAAAAAATTCAAACCCAAAAAAGATTACTCAATCGTTGATCAACTTTAATTGCTTTCTCGAGCTCTATTGTGTTGATCACTTTTTCTTCCTCCAGAATCCAGATCCATTAGCTACTGAAATTTAAGAAAAAGACACCACCACAACCTACAACCTCATTAATCCCTTTAATTTCTTCACCAACAATTATCTCAGTTGTCATTGTCGGCTAATAGGCCTGGAGGGGATGGAGGAAAAGAGAGCAGGTATCTCATTATGATAAACCTTTCTAATACCGATACCAAATCTTGCCTGATTTATCTTAACGATCTTTTCCTTCACACGAATATATAAAAAGTTGTGTACGGTATTGTATTTTGTTGCTAAATCCTTCAAGGTGAGCAAAGTTGCAAGTAGTTTTGTAAATGGTAGGAAAGAGAGTAAGAGAAGCTTTGACAAGGAAGACACTAAGGGCTCGTTTGGTAGCCGGATAAAAATGAGCAGTATAATTAGCGAGGGCAGTGGCGGATCCAGGAAATTTTGTTAGTGGGGGCCAATTTTTTTTTATATTTTAGTTTATGATCTTCGATATACAAAAGCACTTTTTAGCTAGTAAATTTAGAAAGCCATATAAAAAACATACTTGAAAGTACCGTTCGAGTTTATTGACTTGCTATTTTCGAACATTTTGTAACCCAAAATATCTAGATTTTATGAAGAACACGAAGAAATCATATGAGTTCTTCAAGAATCGGAAGAACATGAAGAACACCCATGAACCTAGATTTACCAAAACATAACCAAAAATGCATAAAATGTATATCAAAATGACCCTAAGAAGAAATCTAGCAAGAATCTGAGTATAAAAACATCACAAAATGAAATCATGAAAACCGAGAAGTTAGGTCTGAAAACCCAAACACAGAATTTTAAGCATATGAGCATGAATCTAAGCATGGATTGTGAAATAAATTACATATACTAACTCGAGATCATCATATAATCACAGTATAGCAAGAAATTTCAACAAAAAGTACAGATCTGAGTCAAAGATTAAAAACAATTCAATCTCTTATAAAAACACGAAAATGGCATATTTTGAACAAGAAGAAAATGGGATTTGAAATTCTTACCATGTCGTTGTTGGGTGCTTTCTCTTTGGGAGCAACAATTGCAGATTTCTTAGTAGCTATTTCAACAGATTATAAAGAGAGAAATATTGATAAAATAATGCAAAGAGAAATAGAGAAAGACTGTGAGGGTGTAAAAGGACAGAGGGAGTAGTGGAGAAAGAAAATGGAAATGGGTGTAAGAGATAACGGAGGGAGAAGGTGATGCGCATATATATGCGTTGTTAGCTATATATATACTCCCTCCGTCCCACTTCAATAGAGATCAACTTTTTGGGTGTGGGAATTAAGGAAAAATGATGTAAGAAAGAGAAAAAGTTAAATGTTGTGAGTATGAAAAATTAAATAGGAGAGAGAATGAGTGGGAGGAATAGTTAGGAGAGAGAATGTTGTGAGTGAAAAAGTAAAATAGGAGAGAGAATGAGTGGGGTAAATAGTGAAGATTCCTTTCCATTTTGGGTAAGTATCAATTGATGTGGGACGGACCAAAAAGGAAATAAGTATCAATTGAAGTGGGACAGAGGGAGTATAAAAAAAAAAAAAAATTAAAAGTCAGTGGGGGCCACGGCCCCCTCTGGTTCCTTAGTGCCGCCGCCCCTGAGCGAGGGGCTAATTAAACCCCTCCATATTAATGAGGGTACAAATAATCCTAATGTCTATAAGAATATGATGTTTGGTAGGTACGGGACTAATATTCACTAATCTTGTATAAATGCATTATTACTATTCCTTTTCCAACAATACCCTTAGTGCCCGTTTAGTACTCCGTCTTAGCACCAGATGGGATTAATAATTTCGAAGTCGAGTGTTTGGTAGGAAAAAAAAGGCAACAATATAAAGTATCCTCTTCACCGGGATTAGCTTCTTATCCCCTCCTTATTTATCCCAATGGAAATGTGGTATTATTGACGAGGGTATTAGAAGATGGTGGATAAAAATATTTTTGACAAAACTACCCCCAATATACATGTCAACTATTAAATGGCTTGACCTTCCATATTTAATTCTCTCTATACAAAATGTTAAGGTTGTGAATTTAGAAAAAAAAGTGCTAATTTTCTTTAATTGTGCCCTTGATTGTCTCTTGATAATTGTTACGGGTAATTTGATCTTTAAAAGAACATTGTCTTCTTTTATGTGGTTTCTACCAAACCAAAGTTTATATTTTCAATCAAGATTATTAGGAAGCCCCATTATTTCCTAGGATTAACAATCCCCTCACTATTAATACGGGCTAATCCCACTCGGCTACCATACGAGCCCTTAACCTACAATTATAAAATTCAGATTAACATTTAGCTACTCCAATTTTTTATTGAGATTACCTCTCCCAACCCCCGCTTGGCGCACCGGGGTTTGCCCCTTTATTAGATAATTTTCTTTTGAATGAGTTGACTTGGCATTTTTCTACAAAAGAAATTCTAAATTTTATTGGAAATCCAAATTTTCTACAAAAGAGATTACCTCTCCCAACACTCCATGATTGGTCATTGAGAAACCCAAATTGCTGCAATTGGACTGGTTCCATTCCAGTTCCACCCATTATATCTCTAACCTCCCCTCCCCTTTCCAACATCTTCTCTTTTTGCCAACCATCTCTCCGACTTCATTCACCTCAGTCTCAGTTCGGTGGAATTTCCTCCATCTGGGTTGTCCAAATCGGTGGCAACGCCCTTACCGGACCCATTTTAGCAACCAAACTCAAAAACTTGGTTGCTCTGGATTTTCCTTCTTTCACCATCTCCGGTCGTATATCATCGGAGATTGGATGGCTCGTTGCGCTGAAAATTTTCGTTGTGCAGGAGAATCAATTGGCAAAGTTCCATTCTGGCTGAGATAGAGAAATGTTGTAGTCTTCTTGTGCTTTTTGCTGCCTTCAATAATATTTCAATGGATCAATGGGTTCATCGCTCCAGAATGATTTTCCACTTTCCATTGCGAAGGTTTATCAAAAGATCGATTTTCCATTGCGAAGGTTTATCAAAAGAACAAGGGCATATTTGGGATAATATTGTAATCTGCCCTTTCATTGAGGTTGGGATTAATAATACCACCATTTAATTGGCATTATTAGTGAGGGGATAAGGCAATAATTCTGATATGGCGGCTAATTAATACCGATCGACATTTACCAACCAAACAACAGCTAACTTGGCTTAATTATACCAGTAAAAATTATCCGGTGTTAAAACGGCATACCAAACTATCCCTAAAGGACTAGAAATAAGAGAGGCTTTGAGGGGTACTGCTGGTAAAGAAGGTGATTGCAAGGGTGGCTTCTGTGGGTGGGAGCTGCTTATCAGTGAGGTGGTGTTTGCTGAAGGTTTGGACACAATTTACGAACCAAGGGAATTAAGGGAAAGGTGTGTGATTTGAGTGGTCTAGCTCCCTCCCCCCATGGTATATAAGTCATTGAATTTTAAGTTAGATTTAGACTTTGCACAATCAACTACTGTTTGAGCATTTGCTTCAAGTAAAATAGTTAATAGTTGTTTTTCAATCCCATCTTCTCATGTTCTTGTGTTATGTATTAATCCTCTTTTCTTTCCCCCTTCCTTTTATTTGATAAATAAACACTTAGCGTGAAGTAGAACTTGTTTTCGTTGTGCCATAACCATGATTTGTTGCCAAAGTTTAGTTTATGAAATAATCTTTTCAAGAAGATGTACTGTGATTTAGATACCCAGAAGAACATTGTTTAATGTGAAGATGTATTGGGATTTAGATACCCAGAAGAACATTGTTTTTTTAAGACAAGAAGTCTCGGGTTTAGAAGAAAGTTTCTGGGTCTTTTGGAGGAGATCAAGGGAAATCTGGTGATAAACAGAATGCCAGTCTGGAAATACGAGACATACAGGGCAAAGCTCTGTATTATTAATGGTCAGCTTAATCAAGTATAGAAGTGCCTATAATGCCGTTGTAATTTTTGGTTGAAAATGAACTAGGCCCCATGAATTTAACACCGCTAAAGAATACTCCCTCCTTCCCATGACAAGTGAAACTAAAATTGAATGAGATGTGATCAAGAAAAAGTAGTATAGTATTGATAGGGAGGAGGTATTGTGAGTATGAAAAGTAATGTAAAAGAGAGAAAGTGGGGTATGAAATAGCAAGTGGATAGTTGTTGTAAGTATGGCGAACATAACATATTGAATAAAAGTTGGCTATTTTAGGTAGTCTCACTTGTTATGGGACGGAGGGAGTATATGAGAGTATAAAGGTAAAGAACAAATAATTGAATCTTAAGAATATATAATCAAATATACTGGAATACTTGTAAACCCTGCGGGAAAAATAAAAGAAGAAAAAATTAAGAAGAAATGAAAGTAATGTGTTAATTCATTCAAATCCAAATTAATTGTCCTCTTCATGAAAAGTAAATGTAAATACAAATATATCACGAACAAACCAATGACAAAGCAACAAGGACTTTTTAATATACTTGCAAACAATCCAAGTTATCTCCAGTGTTAAATACAAAACCAGAAACAAAAATCAAGAAACACTCAATATAAAGAGCATTCCAATTCAACTCACTTAAAAGTTATATCACAAATGAAATCATGAGGTTGATTACACATGTTCAACTTTTATTCAATATATGCTGGAAGACAACGATCTTGATATTAACTTGATATACCATGATGGCCATCAAGCTTGGCCTAAGAAAATAAAGTTAAACAGTCAACATTAGGTACAATTGCACAGAAATCTATAGGAAACAGATATCTAAAAAGATAAATTGCCAAATCATTTCAACTAAAACGAACTAACAACAAGAATTAGAGGCGGAGATCTAACCTTCCATATATGAGCCGGTAATAGGAAAGGTAGATCTTCGGAGATCTAAAGATCTAACCTTCCATAGAAGAGCCGGCAAACTAGTGGCGGCCACCCTCCCTTGGGTGGGTAGGGAGTGTTGGACTATTTTCAGAAAGGAAGCTGTAGAGGCTTATATAGTGCCAATTAGGGTTAGGGTTTCTAATGCATCGGTCCTCATGAATTAGGCTCGAACATAAAATGTAAACATTATGGGCCAAGGTTGAAACGGTAAGTTTAGATGCTAGTTGAAATGGTAAGTTTAGATAGTTGGTTTAGTGGTCTAGACTTGTATGGGAATGCACCGGAGACTGTCCTAATTTCAGAAGACTTGCTCATTAGTGTGTGTAGGTGATTCATCGGTACAATAAAGGAAATCATTGGACGTGGTAAAGGAAATCTATTGATTTACTGAAATAATTTTTTCCTCCAAAGTTTAAGATCGGAAGAGGCTATTAGTATAAGCTCTATCAAATGTTCTTGGGTAGTAAAATATAAGCGATTTTCAACCACTTTATTTTAACTTCGACATCAGATCATATCCCATTGATTTACTTCTTCAACCGAATGTTCCAAATTATATGATTAGCAGTTTTCCATTTGTTATTTTCTTAACTGACTTGTACGTGTGCTTGATATTTCAGTGTGCTATGGACCCTATGACCCCTGGGCGACATAACAAGCCCATAAATACCCATGCCAGATTCAAAATTTCACAGAAACCCATGCTCAACACTACCCTTACCCTTCCGCTCCTATACCCAAAGATATAAGACTAGAATTACTCTTATACCTAGGTATGAGTACTTTTTTTCACAATCTTTCACCTTTTCTTAAAAATAATAAAAAGTCTCATATTTTATTAAGCAATTCGCTCCTACACCTAAAGGTATAAGACTAGAATTATTCTTATACCTAGGTATAAGAGTTTTTTTTTTTCAATTTTTTTTCACATTTTCTTAAAATGTTGAGAATTTTTTTGGGGGGGTTTCTCTCCCACTTCTATAGTCCTGCTTCCTTCATGGGTTTTCAAATCGAAGATCTGAATATGGTGGGAGGACGGTTAGAGAGAGAAACGGTATTTAGAGATAGCCGTGTGTATGCGTGAGTGTGTGTGTATGAGAGTGAGGGGAATGAGGGGAGAGAAGAGTGGAACCATTTTGTTTAAGGGTCTTTGGGTTTAAATGGAATTTTGATTTGGGTCAAATATTGTACATGGGCTTTTAGAAATATCATGAGTTTTTATAGAGAATGATTTAGAACGAGGAGGACATGTGGAATTAATCCTATTTCAGATGGGGAAATCCAAGCATTTTGGCTTCATTGAATTCGTGTTTAATGAGGTTGACTTGTCTCCAATATAGAATAATTTCATTCCATTATCTTTACAACCTTAATTATTGTATGCTTTAAGAAGGTGGTAAAATTGTGGCTGAGACTATGCACAATCACCTGTTGTTTGAGCATTTGCTTCAGGTACCACTTATTCCTCAGCGCATTCATTCCTAGTTGTTAGCATTTTTTTTTTTGCTTACAATCTTTTCCCACAACAGAAATGGCCTTCTTCTATTTTTCCTTTACAATACAATAATCGGTAGTCACCAAAGATGATATCTGAGCCCTTGTATGCTATGATTTTCGGACTCTTTGATTTACCCCGCCGTACCCGTGTCGGACACTCCTATTTTAGTGACTGCTTCTTCATGGTATAATCCTTCCCACGTTCCATACAGGAATGATCTATCAGAAGCACAAGAGACCACTGTGTTAGTTCAGTAACTTCTCTCTCGCCTGCAAATCATCAAAGAAACAACCATACCAATTGAAGCACAAGTTGCCGGATAAATCAACTGATTTAGACAGCTGATCTTCAAACTCAAAAACCCCTCTCATGCAAACACACGCCCAATATCTTTTGCATACAAGAAAAGAAACTGTCAAACAACCCATCCAACCAAAAGAGTATGACCAATTTATTACAAACACATAACAAAAGACCCAAGGAAGTGAAACATCAGTTTAAGAAAATAACAACCAACAATCTCACTCTCACGCAAATATATAATCTCGAATAAAAGAGGTACAAACATAAACAATACAACGCAAGTAAAAACATTATTTTCAAATTAAAAGCACAAAATAATAAAACACCAGAAGATATTTCAAAAGCACAGGTCCATAGCATAAGTCTGCAAGATACAAATATTCATCTCTGGAAAGTAAGGGATGCAACCTGACATCATATACACCTAAGACTAAAATAAGAAACATAAGCTCTTATAGTAGAAGCAGCCTGACACCAAAAGAACATGTAAGGGATAATACTGGTCCATGAAGAAGAAACCCGTTAATCCCTCTCTTTCCAGCAGATAAACCAAGGGATTAGAACATCTTACAAAGAAAAAATCGGGAGGGAAGACAAGCATATAGAAGAAACTCACATTAACACGTGACAAGAATTTTGTCATCGCAGTCAATGATCTTCCTCAGCACTCTTTTCCTACCCCTTAATCACTAAACTGGTTCTCTACAACTACTGCATCATGCACATGCCCCGGTTCGTCCATACAAACATCTCTACATTCTACATTCGACCTCCCCTCAGCAATAATCTCTTTTTTGTCTTCCACAACTGCATTACTACTCCCTTGCTTAGCTTCACAGTGAACATTAACTTCGTTTTCTCTTTCTTCAACGGTCTCATCATTCTTCACTTTCTCCACTCTCATGTTCTCTTCCGTATTAACATCTTCTAAGCCTACATTTTTTGGCATAACAACATTGTTCTCGACATCATTAGCTTCTTTGGGTTCCACATCGTGAGCATCCTTTGCCTCCACAAGAGTGCTTTCATCATTATTCTCTTCCACCACCTCCTCGTTTTCATCCACGAACCGACCATAGTCCCTGCTCTCACTGTCATTTTCAGAGTCATTCTCCACCACCTCTTCATTAACTTCCTCCACAGTTGGATTCTGCCTCTCGAGGCACATCAACCTCCTCCTCAAGTCATCAAACTCTCTCCATCAGGAACAACCTCTCCTTTAAAATCAATTTCTCTTCTTCCAGTTGAGCCATATGGGTGTCCTGATCATCAACTCTACTCTCCAAAAGATAATGAGTACTATGTCCCGTAGTTTTGACAAAGAATTAGAAACAAATCCAGGAGGCGGCAGCATAGGGTTCTGAAACTTCAACGGATCGACGGGCAGTCCAGGTGGCGGCCACATCCCGTAACCACCACCACCACCACGATTCATCATCTGTGACATGCCGATTCCCTGCAACTGAGAAACAGACGCATTCATCAACGAACGAGAACGATTACGATTACAATTACGTCTTTGTTCGTATTTCTGGAATGATGCGTTTGTGTGGAGACGAGCAAAGGACGAGGTAGAACAAAATATTCTTTTTTAAAAAAGAATATTTTGAGAAAAAAAATCCTCTCTACAGTCTACACAAGCTGCCAGGAAGCTCTCAAATTTTGACCTAATTCATGAAATAATCTCTACAAACCCTTGCAACCACACCCGATTTCAGCGTCAATTCATTTCTCGATTTCTTAGGGTTTTAAAATTTATGTTCTTGAATTGACCGATTTCAGTAAAGATTAGATAATGGTAGATTCTGTAAGATTTGTATTGATGTTATGTGTGAATTGTATGGGTAAAGAATGCCGGAGCTGCGTAGTGGAGTACGACGTGGCCATAGTTGTTAAAGGCGAAAGGCGAGTGGCGGGCGATACACTCTTGGAAAAGGCGAAAGGCGAGGCGATAGAAAAGCGGCAAAAAGGCGAGCAAGGCGGAAAAATAATAAAAAAAAATAGTAAATATTAGAAAAATATATAAATATACCTATAACATATGAACAAAAATTCAAACATATTAAGGACTAACATAAAACATTTAATAAATGTCATTTCTCTTAATATCCCACCTCTGAACTCAAGTCCACAAAAATTACATGTTGTATTATTTGTGTTTTTTTCATCTTTTAATGTCACGTACTTCCAACATGGATCCTTCCGTTTAGAATTAGTGGAGATGTTTGACATTGTTAATAATGATCTCACAGCTGAAAAAAAGAACAATATTTAAACAAATAACAAAAGTATTTTCTTGTTTTATGAATTTTTTTTTAAACATTGACTTAAAACCAGAAAAAAACAATAATTAAACAAAGAAAAAATAAAAAATAAAAAATGACTTAAAAATCATGAAAAGAAGGCACATGCTATTAAATATTAAAAAAAGGAGAGGAACCTGGGTAATCAAAGCGTCATGGTAATCAAAAAAAAAAAGGAGAGGAAGACACGCAAACAAAGCGTCATTATTAACAAATCACGTTCTGAAATTGATTTTTAATAGCATTATTAATAATGAAACAAAGCATCTGTGTCGTGAAAAGAAGAAAACAAAAGAAAACAAAAGTAATAAAGAAAATAACATTACAGACTCAGACGCAAACAAAGCGTCAGCGAGAAAAAAAAAAAAAAGACGCACGCAGAGTAAAAACGACGACGCGAACCTGAAGAATTGCGTGATTTGTGAAGGGCCTTCGGTCTTCGTCGTCGTCAACGTGAATGGTCGTCAACGGTGAGTCGCAATTGCTTGGTTTACGTTCTGAAATTGATTTCATAATCGATTTTATAATCGATTTCATAATCGATTTCGGAATTGCTAATCAATTTCCTAATTGAAATCGGAATCACTAAAATTGACGAGGTTTCCATAAAATTGGAAACCCTAGAATCCCAATTTGACAGCTTCTCGATTCCTGCCTTGACTCGGAATTTCTTAGCGTTTGTCGCTTTTAAAAAACGACCGCCACAATTCGCAAAGGCGGTGAAACCTCCCAAGCGCGATTATGGCGAGAGGCGAGCGCCTTTCGCAACTATGGACGTGGCCGTGCTCCAGTAAATAAGGAGAGTCCTCTTCCGGCTTCTGCTGCTACGGAGAAGAGATCGGAGCATTTGGTCGGTAGCTATATCAAGACTAGGGCGGCTGCAGCCCCGCGGTCGTGAAAGTTGTGAAGCCGCAGACGCGTAGGAGGAGAAAACATAAGGAGGTGGTTCACGAAGAGGCAGCGGCAGCAGTACCGGCGCCGGTGATTGTCATATCTGAGGGTGAGGAGAGAGAGAAAGAAGAGATTTTTGCTGCTGCGAAGAAGAGAGAAGAACCCGTGGTTGTGAAGAAGGATGGCCGATGCTAGTGGTGGGTTGAGAAGCGTCACATAATTCGGCACGCGGTCCGATTCGCGACACGAATTTGCATACGGAATTCGCTACCCCCGAGTGAATGCGATTCGCTTAGGTTTTTCGTTAAGAATTTGATTCATAATTCGCTTCATGTATTAGTAAGGTTAAACCAACTCTTAGTCTACAGTTTCACTTCCCATTTTCTCGGGTTAGAGAGCCCATAATATTTTTTGATAAAACAACTACGGAGTATTAGTCTTCTTTCTCGCTTCTCACTTACTCCACAAATATTAATGATTGTTACTATTTTTGCTTATAAAATATGTTTAAAAAGTTAAAAAATAGAAATAATTTAACTCTAGAACACAACGACTTCTCAAAATCAAACAATTTCAAAATTAATCAATCATAATCAAAATGGTCAAACAATATTTTAAAAAAGTTGAAAAAAATAAATTGGTCATTTTGAGACGGAAGTTAGGTATTCATCCCGAAATAAATGTCGCATATATTTTTTGGTCAATTGGGTAAAGTTTGACCACAAATTTCTATAAATTCAAAAAATTGTATTTATTCTCCATTAAAATTACCATTAACAATTTTCACATTTTTTATTTGGAACAACTTCAATGGGCCTTATGTTTATCTAGTTCCATGTTAGTCCAAGTGAGTCCAAATGGCCCAAATTAGACGCATTGCCAATTTCCAACGACCGCTTCAAAACCCCAAATAGATTTTAAAAATTCAGTCCCCTGATTTTCCACAACTCCAAAACCCTAGACCCCTCCGATCACTTCTGCAAGTTCCCGGCGATTATAGATCCTCAATTCCGGCGAGTCATAATGACATTCGCGGTAGGGAAAATATAAGAGGCCTCTTTACGATTGTATCCTGTTACTGAAGCCGCAAAACAAACGGGAAGAAATCAGATCCAATACTTTCGGCAAATCAAAGCCATTTTGATCTTTGTTCTTCGATCTGCAAAACAAACGGAGAAATAAGGTATGTTTTTAATCTTCTCCCATTTTTCTCATTCAAGCGAATCTGGGTTTTTTTTTTTTCAAATTTGGAAGAACATTGAAAATCGAATTTCATAACTTTTGGGAGTGAACTCAGTCGCGAATTTGGGCGTTTTAAGTGCTAATAAAGCTACTGGTCAGGAAGAAGAAGGGAATACTGCAAATGTGGGTGTAGTGTACGCTATATTGGCTCCTATAGGATGTTTGGTTCGTCATCCAATACCATGTAGTTGTGGTGCATGATTTTAGAACTTCTTGGTACAAAATTTATAATGCAAAATGTGGGGCTCATTGGCTTCTATTATCTTGATGTGGCTGGTTATCAGGTTCAAGTAGGAGGGTCGCCACAGTATAAGGTTGAGAGAAAGTTGGGCAAAGGTGGGTTTGGTCAGGTATTTGTTGGTCGACGACGAGTTACTGGTGGAAATGAACGGGCAACCGGTTCTGCAGCCCTGGAGGTGAGGGCCTTTTAAGAGGAATTTACAATTTTTATTCCTCTTGGTTTTTTTTTTTTTTTTTCTGACTAAATATTTTACATGGTTTCTCTGGTTTGTCTTTTATATTACAGATTGCTTTAAAATTTGAGCACAGAAAAAGTAAAGGCTGCAACTGTGGTCCTCCATATTTTACAAGTATGTGTGCTAGTTATTCTGGGATTCAATATGTGTTCATGTTATCACAGTTTTCTATGGAGACTCAATTGATTGATTCCTCCTTTTTTTTGGCACAGTACTTTAGGTGGTAGTCATGGGGTACCTAAAGTACATTACAAGTAGAAAGCAATGAGACTACTATGTAATGGTATGGTTAAGTTGGCTCACTTATATTTTTGCTATCACTAATTATCAATATGTTTTTTCAATATTTCCTCTGTAACTTTCTCTTTTAGCTAGTAATAACTGTATATTGTATTACATTCATCCAAGTGCTATTTTTCAGGTTATGGACATGCTTGGACCTAGCTTATGGGATGTATGGAATTCTTCAGGACAGTCGTGAGTACCTAGGCTTGTGCATCTGATAGCATTCATTTTTGTTTTACTATTATCTAGTTTTTGCACATTGATTTTTCTTAGGCTCTAGAGGAACTGAATATCCTTCCATGGTGGCATTCTTTTAGCTTCATTAAATTCTTATTCATTCTTTCTTTCATGAATTTCATTTGCTTTTGTTGAAGTCGTGTGATGGAAGTTGCACATCAACGTACTGACTAGAATAGTTTGGGGGTGGTTGGTTTGACAAATCGATATAGGACCTTAGTGGGTGGTTAAAATGGGATTGTTGTTGGTGTGTGTGTGTGAACAACAACCTTTCATATATGTGCGGATTAGGTATAACTATATTGTTGCTTCACCTGAAAGGCTAGAATCTGCAGCTAAATGTTGAACAACTGTTCATGATTGGAGTTCAAAATGGTACTTGCATTCTCTAGGCGATTTATTTACAAATCGACAGACATATTATCCTCTCGTTACAGTGAGATCAATATTGTCTTTAAGAACATAATTGAAATGAGTCGGTCTTAAGAGTTGAGCCTCTTGTTCCCACACCATTGAATCACCTCATTTGACGTCATTTGCCATGGCTTAAAGCCCATAGAAGCCTAGTCATTTTTACTATTTACTCACAGCTTGTGCAAGTTGAGTTATTTGATTTTTTGCTGCTCTAACTCAGATGTACTTAGGAGCCTCTTGTTTTGAATATTCTAGTACTGCATGAATTAAAAGCATTTTCTTTCATCATAATGTGAATTACTCAAAAAAAAAAAGGACCATTATTTTATAACTAAATAGACTTGTTTTTTTTCAGTTTTTGGAATCAGTTTATGGTTCGTAGTTTTTTAGAAACTAAAAAGTATGTGTTTGATTTAGTTTTGGCCCATAACTCACTTATATATACAAGACATACAATGCTCGAATAAAACCATAAACACTTGCCTTGGTGGTTATTGGTTTTATTAAAAACAAGGATGGATCGTGTTTTTTAATGAAACGTTCATAACATCCATTATACCCTTCTTTAATACCCAGACAAGGATGATTTTTTTTAATGGAACTTCCATAATTCCCATGATACCCTTCTTTATTACCCATCATAAACACTTCTGATAGACCCAAATTAAACATGACCATTTCATATCACCCATAAACCATAAAGTAGAAATTCAGCTGATATCAAACAAGGCAAATCATATGCTCTTGAAATATGCATATTTCTCTTTTATGTACTGTTTGTTAGTTAGCTAATTTTGAGCCCATGATACTTGCACACTGTATCTGCTATGGTTGAGAAGATTGAGGTTATTTTCAACCCCAAAGGATTGCTTTGCTGCATATATGCGCTGCTTTGTATATGTAGCTGGTTGAGACATGCTTAAGATTTTTCTTTAGTCAGAATTTTCTGTGGTAAATATCATTTCAGGGATGCAATTTTTTCTCACAGCATCTTAGCATATACTCCCTCCGTCCCTAAATAAATGTCCAAATTTCATTTTAAGGGACACTCTGAAAATGTGTTCTTTTTATACATTTTAATGGCAAAGATGCATAAATATTCTTGTTATCCACTTTCTAAACATTTAGTTTTATGATAATAAAATGAATAGCGATTTTTTTTGGTAAAAAAGCGTGTAGGGACTAAGTTATTTACAAAAATGACATTCATTTTGTGACAAAAATGACAAAAATTTATTATCATTATTCTGGATCCTTGTATTGTTTTTGGCATCTCATGTCTTTTCTTCAAATCTCTATGCTCCAGGATGTCATTCGAAATGGTAGCTTGTATTGCTGTGGAGTCTGTCGATCTTGGAGAAGATGCACTCGAAGGGGTATGATGTGTAAAATTTCTCAACTGTTTTTGTTAGTTCCTAATTTATTAAGTTACCCCCTCCCCCGTGCTGCTGATGAGATTCTGATGACTTTTCCCTGTGGCTGAATTCCATTTCTATTTCTGTTTCTTACATATCATTCTATGATGGTCAGTTATGTGCATGGGGATGTAAAGCCAGAGAACTTTTTACTAGGCCAGCCATCAACAGCTCAAGAAAAGAAACTGTTTCTTGTTGACTTGGGATTAGGTCAGTAAAGTTAATTCAGTGGGTTATTGTTTACTTTGCTGCTCCTCTCTAATTTTTTTAATATACATGAAATACATCGACTAAGTGGAGAGAAAATAGCAGTGGTCAGCATGTTGAGTATGATCAACGACCTGATATGTTTAGGTAAAGTATTTTTCTATGGTGCAATTACTTAAGTTTCTACTGTTCTTTTCACAATTCTGATTCACTTATTTCTTGAATTCACGCAGAGGAACTGTTAGATACGCAAGTGTGCATGCTCATTTGGGAAGGACTGCTAGTAGAAGAGATGATCTGGAGTCTCTTGCATATACATTGATTTTTCTTCACAAAGGCAGGCTGCCATGGCAAGGATATCAGGTAGTACTTGCATTTATATCTTCTTGGACTTACTTTGGCACTTCAGATAGCTTCATAGATTAACTTTTGTTGATCTAATGAGGGAAAATCGCCTAAGGTGGTTTGGTCATGTGAGATGGAGACCAAGTGATGCTCCGGTTAGGAGGCCTGAAGCGTGGAGAAGTGATAAAATGGTGAGGGGTAGGGGAAGGCTGGATAAGGGTGATTGGAAACGGCATGAGTTTATTGAGATTAGATGAAAATATGGCTTTGAATAGGCCGGAGTGGAGGGCTGTGGGGGATGGGGGTTGATTTCCCTTTTTATTATGTGTATTCCTTTTTACTATCATTATTTTTTTCATCTTTGCTTCTTCCAAATTTTATCCCCACCTTTTTCCTCTCTCTTTCTCTCATTTTTTTACGATGACATATAAGGATTCATGTTAGCCGATCCCAATTTTTTTTGGGACTAAGACTTTGTTGTTGTTGCTCTAATGTGTATATTTGATTTTGTTTCGTAGGGTGATAATAAATCAATCCTAGTTTGTAAGAAGAAAATGGCCACATCTCCCGAAATGTTGTGCTGCTTCTGCCCTGCACCACTAAAACAATTTCTTGAGATAGTGGTGAACATGAAGTTCGATGAAGAACTCAACTATTCCAAGCTAATCTCTTTGTTCGAGGGACTACTTGGTCCCAACCCTGCCATAAGACCAATAAATACAGATGGTGCTCAAAAGGTGATCTTTTTGGATATATGACTAAAAAGAACAAAAAAATTGCTGGATGCGTATTGCTGATCTTATAGATTTTTTCTGATATCCTTGTTAGATTATCTTCCAAGTTGGCCAAAAACGTGGCAGATTGAATCTTGATGAGGAAGATGATGGACAACCCAAGAAGAAAGTTCGCATGGGAGTCCCTGCAACACAGTGGATATCAGTTTATAATGCCAGGCTACCTATGAAACAGCGGTACAACATTGCTTGTAGAAATTATATTAGACCTTTTTTTGGATCATATAGTTTTTTGAGGCCTGTGTCAATTTGCTGAGTTCTCACAATAATTTAGCGTCATTAGTGCTCTTATGATTCTTTTGCTCGTCATGTACATGCATTTGCCTTCATTTTTTCCAACATGGAGTTGGTAAATTCTGTTGGTGTCTTTACTGAGTCTTGCCTGAAATATGTGACCCATTTGATCCCGTGATGAATCTGCCCAATTTATCTTAGCCTACTTCTTTATCCAAGACCATCAGGACTTTTTGCATGCTGCTGATCATTGTCTTGCCTCTGGTTCCAAAAGAACAATGAGCCTTGTCTTGTCCTGAATGTTTTCTCTTTATATGGATAAGTAAACTGCTCATTGTGTCCGTGTAGGTACCATTACAATGTGGCGGATGCAAGACTGCCACAACATGTGGAAAGAGGAAACGCTGATGGTTTACTTATAAGTTCTGTGGCATCCTGTTCCAACCTGTGGGCTCTTATAATGGACGCTGGAACGGGCTTCACTAACCAAGTCTATGAGCTTTCTCCTTTCTTCTTGCACAAGGTGAAACACCTTGGCATATTATTACATAGTTTGTTCTTTCATTGATCTTAGAGTTGTATGAGATTATTAAATTCCTTATACATTAAATATTGCAGGAATGGATCATGGAACAATGGGGGGAAAGTAGATAGGTACGTAATTCTCTTTGACATTGCTTTTGGGTTTAAATGTGCAGGAGAAGTGGGCAAAGAATCTCAATCTTGCTTGTGTTTGCTATGGAAGAACTGTGTCTTGATTATTTTCAAGCATGTTAGAGAGGCTAAGCTGAACGGAGGATATGTTAAAGACAAGAAGGCCGACAGGAGTGAGGATTATTTCTTCTCTTACACATTGTAATTTGCATTTCAAGTGTAAAAAACGGAAAATGATGCTGTGGGCACGAATTGTACTCTTTTTTTTTTTGGGAATGATTAGTCAACACTTCAGAGAGCAATTGAACTTCATAATTAAAACAGTTTATTTAGCTATTAATTTATGATACTACATCAAAGGTAATATGATACATTAGGATAAACTTTGCACATGCTTGTAAAAGCAACAATAAGAATACATATTATAAGTATTTGGTCTTACCTACAGAATTTGCGGGTTGCAATTTTCACGTACACCCAGTCCATCAAGTCATTCGTGAAGCGGAAAAAGGCATGTCTACCACGGCGATTGAGAAGTAAAGCACCACATATTCCCCAAAATCCAGTAACAAAACCTGAAGCCATACCAATGAAGAGCCATTTCGTAAACTCATCATCATCATTCTCTTCACTGCCAACACCATCAACAATGAAGCCCGGTGATTCTCCAGGGCATTTTGATGCAAGTGGAGGCCCACAAAGTCCATCATTACCAATAAACTTGGATGCATTAAAGCTTTGGAGTTGAGTGCCTGATGGTATTTTCCCAAAAAACTTGTTGTACGATAGGTCTAGATAGTTTAAGGAATACAGCTGAGACAAACTAGTAGGTATCTTACCAGAAAACCTGTTTCTAGATAAATCAAGAGCCTCAATAGACTTCAGCTGACCTATCTTTTGGGGAACCTTACCCTGCAATGCATTTCTGGATAAGTTCAGAACTACCAACTCAAACAGCTGTGTTATTTCATTAGGAATTTCTCCACTCAAGTTATTGCTTGAGAAATCAATGAGCTTCAATAGTCTCAGATTATTTCCAAATTCAAGCTCTCTACCTTGCCATCCTATCACTGAATTGTCAATATAGTATTCCATAACCCCGCTGTTCCCAAGTGAAATATCAAGTTGATGATTATTAAGTTCAATTCCTTTCTGAACCATGGCACTGAGGTTGTTTAAACATGGAGGAATGGTTCCGTGTAAGTTGTTTTGAGAAAGGTCCAAGACTTGAAGTTCATTTAACTGACATAAATTTAAAGGGATGGTCCCATTAAATTTATTTGATCGCAGACCGAGAACGTGGAGCTGTGATATATTCCCTCCAATCCAAGCAGGTATATTTCCGGTTAACTTGTTCACTCCAACATTCAAGAAGATCAACCGTTCACAATTTGACAAGGACAGAGGAAGCTCCCCTTCAAAGCTGTTGTTGTACAAGTATAATGATTCCAAGCGAAATAAGGATCCAATAGAAGACGGGATTTCTCCAGAAAGTCTGTTGTGCGCTAAGTTAACAACAGCCAATTCTTCTAGTTTCCCCAAACAATCAGGAAGGCCTCCGGTTAGTAAATTGTATGAGATGTCAAGAAAGGACAAGGCCGCATCACTTAATTGGCATAAGAAATCCAGATTCCCAACAAATTTATTCCTTGAAAGATTTATCCACACGGAAGTAGAAGGAAACAATGGTATCGGGCCCTCAAAATTATTTGAACTCAGGTCAAAACCTCGAGGCATCTTTGATGATAAATTTGGTAAGATGCCTCCGAAATTGTTTGAAGATAAATTCAAAAATGGATTTTGTGTCGAAAGGTCCCACAACCATGGTGGGATGCTATCTGAAATTCCATTGTTGGAAATATCAAGATAGAAAAAGTTTTTCTGAGTTCTAATCCAATTTGGGAAAAGTGGGCCAAGATTGCAAGATCTCAAGCTGATATAATCTAGCTGAAAATGGGGAGACCATTGAGGGCTTACTTTTATTTGTAAAGCATTGCCGGACAAGTCGAGATTGTATAAGAGTGAGAGATTTGAAAAGTGAGCTTCAGAGAGAGTACCAGTGAGAGAGTTGTAAGAGAGATCCAATTCTACAAGTTGTGAGAGATTTGAAAAGTGAGCTTCAGAGAGAGTACCAGTGAGAGAGTTGTAAGAGAGATCCAACCAATAAAGCTGTGAGAGTGTCCCCATGTTTTTAGTTATAGTTCCGTTCAGCTGATTGCCGGACAGATATAACTCTCGCAGAGAAGAAAACCTTATGATACCATCAGGCAATGGCCCATAAAGTTTGTTACTGCCAAGATGCAACTCCTCTAATGCAGGCAATGACCCGGACAAGATATCTAGAAAGTCGGAGAGGTTCCCACTTAAGCTGTTGTTTTGCATATCCAGGTGAGTCAAATTGGACAGATTTCCAAAAGAGTTGGGTATCATGCTTTCTAGAAGATTATGAGAGAGATCAAGATCTTGAAGAAAGGGGCTGCTGCTCAATTTGAACAACCAGGAATAGGAATACATGGATGATGTAAAACCATTAGAGGAGAGGTCAAGCATTTCGATTGAAGTAGAAGAAGAAGAGTTTATCGAAGAAGAAGATGAAGGAGAACTGACCTTTGAGAGCTGACAACCACGAAAATACACTTCAGAAAGAAATGGGAGGGTCTTAATTATGTCGACCCAGTGAGTTGCTCTACTGAGGTCAACGCCGTTCATTCCAAGGGTTTCCAAGGAAGATAGACGAGACAACCAATCAATGTTCTCAACAGAGAGGTTAAAGCTAGGATCGGAGGAGAGATCAAGATAATTCAAGTTAGAGAGGTTTCCAAGTTGCGATGGAACTATTCCGGAGAAGTTACAGTAAGCGAGGCCAAGGTGCTTTAATTTGGTGAAGGAACCAAAAAATTTGGGGATTGGTCTGTTTTCAAAGTCTATAGAATTAAGATCTAGATAATTCAAGTTAGAGAGGTTTCCAAGTTGCGATGGAACTATTCCGGAGAAGTGACAGCCAGCGAGGTCAAGATGCTTTAATTTGGTGAAGGAACCAAAAAACTTAGGGATCGGTCTGTTTTCAAAATCTATATAATTAAGGTTCAGATAGGTCAATTCCCGCAATTCAAGCAATGAAAGACTAATTTTACCTGCTAGACCAATTGAATAACCAAGATCAAGTTTGATTACATGACCAGTTTGGTTGCTGCACTCGACTTCACTCCATTTGCAGCAATCTTTGGAACTCCAGGAAGGGAGACGTCCGTAATCATCTATAACTCTAAGGCCAGCTCTGAAAGAAAGAAGTGCTTGTCTCTCCTTATCAATGCATCGAATGATTTCATTAGAACCATTTTTAAAACTAAGGGATGAGGAGGCACTAACACAACTCACACACAACAACACTAGAAGAACTACAACACCCAACATTGTCTTTTTTTTTTTACTAAAGAAAGAAACACGAAAGGACTGATTGATTGATAAATAAAATTGTGATAAAATAAGATGTATTTATAAGTAGAAAGGAAATACTCCCTCCTTTGGTCCAAATGAAATGAATTCTAAAGTTTCCACAACCAGACTTAAAAGTCAATAATGGCAACCCCTTCATTTATAATTGATGTAGATAGACAACTACTCAAAAGGAAATACTCCCTCCTTTGGTCCAAATGAAATGAATTCTAAAGTTTCCACAACCAGACTTAAAAGTCAATAATGGCAACCCCTTCATTTATAATTGATGCAGATAGACAACTACTCAAAAGAAAATATGTCCAAATGAAATGAATTCTAAAGTTTCCACAACGGCTTAAAAGTGTTGACCAATAATGGAGTCAACCCATTCATTTATAATTGACGCAGACAACTACTCAAAAGAAAATATGGTCCTCATTTAATTTAATTATGTGATACATGAAATTTGATGTAACTCTTGGCAAAAATAAAAAAAAGAAAGAAAAGAAAAGAAAAGAAAAGATCAGAATCTTGGTGAATGTAATATATTATTTTTATATTATTACGAGTTTTTTTTTTATTTCGGGTACATGATTTTTCCAATTATATATTATTTTCTCTACCATTGGACCCTCTTAGTTTTTCTCTTAAGTAATTATTATGAAAAAATGTAAAAAAATATAATTATAAAAACCCCTCAATATCACTTTTTCTAAGCTAGTTACACTAGCGTGAGGATCCAAGACAATAATGAAGAGGAAATATATAGTCCATTATTTTGATAGAAATATATTTGTGTGCTCCAATGGAATGGGCCAATGGGGTTAAATGAGACGTATGAAATATACTACAATGGTCAAACACGTTTGATAACGTACACCAAGGGAAAAGTTGGTTAAGTCGTTTTGAGTGTTCCATACAAATTAAAAAGCAGGGCCCTCAATAAATCAACCTTTCATTTAGACACGCTATATGGTCCGTATTAGATCGTCGAATCGGAAATTTTCACAAGATGTATATATAAGGATGTATATATAAGGAAATACTCCCTCCTTTGGTCCCAATGAAAAAAATTCCAAATTTTCCACAACGACTCAAGTGTTGACCAATAAAATTATTCCCAAATGTTAAAAATGAAAAAACTTAGTACTAAAATTGTTGGCTTGTTTATATTTATTATTTATATAGCTAGACATTTTATAGAGTAAATTTACATGTTATATATTGAACTGATACCATATTAACCTCTATGATTGAGTATTTATTTTCTTATAATTTTTAGGATTGAATTTTATTGCAACGTAAGGTTAAGATGAATGTTTAAAAGAAATTAATTAGGAAATGATTAATTGCAAGAGGAGAATAATTAATACAAATAGGTAAACATTTAAAATTAATTAATTATTGTATGTGCGATTGAATTTTACTTGAGACACATAAATTTGTTAAATTAAATAACTAAAAATAAATAAATAAGGAGGTAATAATGGTACCACAAAAATCATATTTTTTCCTAATGTACCAAAAAATAATTTTTATTATAATGGTCCAAATAATATTAAAAAGCATTGACATTTTATAGAGTAAATTTAAATGTTACATATTGAACTGATACAACATTAACCTCTATGATTGAGTATTTATTTTCTTAAAATTTTTAGGATTGAATTTTATTGCAACGTAAATTGGTTAAGATGAATGTTTAAAAGAAATTAATTAGGAAAGGAGTAATTGCAAGAGGAGAATAATTAATACAAATAGGTAAACATTTAAAATTAATTAATTATTGTATGTGCAATTGAATTTTACTTGAGACGCATAAATTTGTTAAATTAAATAACTAAAAATAAATAAATTAGGAGGTAATAATGGTACCAAAAAATCATATTTTTTCCTAATGTACCAAAAAATAATTTTTATTATAATTGTCCAAATAATATTAAAAAGCATTGACCTATAGTTTGTGAATGTATACAATGAGAATTTTTTTCTATTATAATGGTCCAAATTATATTAAGAGGCATCGGGTATAATTTGATGATACTGTCCTTGCTTCAAAGCTTTCATGAGGAAGCTCGCCTATATATTTGCAATTACACTGAGTCAAGTCAACTTTTTGCATCTCCATCTTTTTTTAATTGGATTTCCACAAAAGAAAATATGGTCCTTATATTTAATAATGTGATTGATGATATTTAATATGACTGAATGATCCATTGTTTGTATCATAATGGTTTGGTTTTTTATTTTTTTATGGCTCATGATTTTTCTTATTTCTTTTCTCCCTCATTGGACCGTCATAATTTTTAAATTTATTATTTTCTATATATTTCTTACATTTTTCAAGTTATCAAGAGCAAATTTAAAAGTGTTTTGGACATTTATTTTGGAATGTAGGCAAAACCCATATTTTGGTTACAAAAGAAATCATGTTTTTGAAATGTCCTTGAAATAATATATATATATATATATATATATATATATATATATATATATATATATATATATATATATATATATATATATATATATATATAAGTAGATAGAACGAAAGTACCCCCTTCTTCGGTCCCAATAGAAGAAAATATGACCCTTAATTATGTGGTTCACAATATTTTATATGACTTTTGACCGAATACTACATTTTGGAGTAATACATTTGATAACGTATATATAAGGAAATGCTCACTCCTTTGGTCCCAATGAAATAAATTCCAAAATTTCCACAACGAATCAAGTGTTGACCAATAATGGAATCATCCCCCCTCCTTTATAATTGATGCAGACAACTTTACTCAAAAGAAAATATGGTCCTCATTTAATTATGTGGTACATGAAATTTGATGTGACTCTTGGCAAAAATAAAAAAAAGAAAAGAAAAGAAAAGAAGAAAAGAAAAGATCTGAATCTTGGATGAATGTAACAACTTTATCCAAAATAAAAAGTTATACTTTTTCAAATGGGACGTAGGGAATATACGTCAACCACGTTTGATAAACGTATACCAAGGAAAAGTTGGTCAAATCGTATTGAGTGGTACATATAAATTAAGAAGAAGGAAATGAAATGGAGTTAGGGGACTTTGAACTGGAATATAGGAAGTAACATTTTCAAAATATAGTTTAAATTGAAAAACAAAAAATTATTCCCAAATGTTAAAAATGAAAAAACTTAGTACTACAATTGTTGGCTTGTTTATATTTATTATTTGTATAGCAAGACATTTTATAGAGTAAATTTAAATGTTATATATTGAACTGATACAACATTTAGATGAAAAAAACAAAATATTGTTTTTTAAATATTTATTTACCAAAATAATACCCAAAAAAAGTTATTTACCAAAATAACACTTTTTTTAAAATTCGGAATTTCAATTTTCGGATTTAATTTGAAATAAAACCGGCATTTCCAAATCCGGTTTTGATTTTTAAGTAAATCCGAAATTTGTAATTCCGGTTTTAATTTAAGTTAAATCCGGAATTCCATTTTCCGGTTTTAAAATTTTTATTTTTTTTTTGTAAATTCGGCATTGCAAATTCCGGTTTTAAAAATAATTTTTTTTAACAACGTCCTATTTGGTCATTAATTTAAAAACAAGAAATGCTAAGTCCTATATTTGAAAGATAAAAATGCTACCTCCCTGAATCTGAATCATTCTTCCTATTATTCTTGTAGCAGCAGTATTCATTATGATGATGGTGAGTAATTGAGTTTTAAATTTGAACAGTAGCAGTACTTGCTAAAGACAGTGAGGCAAAGATAGATGTAAAGCATGCAGGGCAACTACGTGGCATTGGCAGCTTCTGCCATATTTCCTCCGTCCCAGTAGAAGCTTTCCATTTTGTCATTTTGGGTGTCCCGTTAAAAACTTTCACTTTTCTTTTTTGGCAAAGAATATTTACTATTTCCTCCACTCATTCTCTCTCCTACATTATTTTAATACTCACAACACCATTATAATTTACTATTCCCTCCACTCATTCTCTCTCCTATTTTCAAATTACACTCACAACATTTTTTCTTCCCACCCATTTTCTTAATTTGCGTGCAATGAAAAAAATGGGTAGCTTATGTTGGGACGGAGGGAGTATATCGTTCTACTCCCCGAATAAATGTTAGCACTCTCGTTTTTTATTTGATTAAAAAAATAACGTATTTTTAAATAGAAATTTACATACTACTAAAATATATTATTTAAAAATATTGACAAATCAACTGTGTTTTAGATTAAAATAAATTAATAGTTTAGATTATATATAATTTTATAAAAAAAATGGTGGCAATTTTATAATTTTTGTGGGTTAAATTTAAAAATGTCAAAATCTTATAAAAATGGAAGTTTGTAACGTTTTTTATAAAAATGGAACTTCCATTTTTATAAGATTTTGACATTTTTAAATTTAACCCATAAAAGGTCGGAGGATTTTTCTATGAAGTTTGTAACGTTTTAGTACTCTATATATGGTGTTTTTGACTATTAGTTCCATATTTTTAGTATGTTCCATAATAATTAGTTAATCTTAATATCTTATTTAGAAACTACTCCCTCCGTTTCAGACCAAGAGTCCTACTTTTCCTTTTGGTCCGTCCCAGATCAAGAGTCCCTTTCCATAAATGGCAAGTTTTTGAATATATTTATACCCTTATAATTTAATATATTTACAAAAAAATCATTCATTATACCCTTATAAATTTAACATATTTACAAAAAAATCAATCATTAACCACTATTTCCTGCCCCACATTTAACTTTTACATTATCTCTCCTCTAATCTTCTACCCACTTTCAAAAAAATCAATCATTAACCACTATTCCCTACCCCACATATAACTTTTACATTATCTCTCCTTATCAATGCAACGAATGATTTCATTAGAACTATTTTTAAAACTAAGGGATGAGGAGGCACTAACACAACTCACACACAACAACACTAGAAGAACTACAACACCCAACATCGTCTCTTTTTTTTCTAAAGAAAGAAACATGAAGGATTTAATATTGGTTGATTGATAAATAAACTTTTGATTACTAAGATGTATTTATAAGTAGAAAGGAAATATTCCCTCCTTTGATTCCAATTAAATAAATTCCAAAATTTCCACAACTACTCAAGTAGTGTTGACCAATAATGGAAATACTTCCTCACTTGGACCGTCCAAAATTTCCACAACTACTAAAGTTTCCACAACTACTCAAAAGTGTTGACTGTTGACTAATAATGGAGTCATCCCCCTCTTTATAATTGACGCAGGCAACTATACTCAAAAGAAAATATGGCCCTCATTTAATTATGTGGTACATGAAATTTGATGTGACTCTTAGCGAAAAAAAAAAGAAAAAGAAAAGAAAAGATCTAATCTTGGCGAATGTAACATATGTTTTTAGATTATTACGAGTTTTTTTTCGGGTACATGATTTTTCCAAGTATATATTATTTTCTCTACCATTCGACCCTCTTAGTTTTTATATGGAGTAATTATTATGAAAAATCATAAAAAATATAAATATAAAAACACCGCAATATCACTTTAATTTCGTGTTTTTAGATTATTACGTGTTTTTTTTTTAATTTCGGGTACATGATTTTTCCAATTATATATTATTTTCTCTACCACTGGACCCTTTTAGTTTTTCTTTGGAGTAATTATTATGATAGGAATTCATGAGCTTAAATGCGAATTAGAACTTATTGTTTAAAAGTGAAGATAAATTAATTTTTCAAAAAATTGGACAATTATTATATATTTTTTTTTTGGACAAAAAGATACATTTATAGAGAATGAAGGAGTATAAAAAATTCTTATCTAAATATCTAAGAAAAATTAAAGTCTCAAAATAGAAATATCACAAAAAGAAAAGTTTGCTAGTTTAGTAATATAATAAAAAATTAACTAATTTATTTTAACATAAACATATGATGCGGAAAAGAAATGGTTAACTAGAGAGTTTTCCATATTTGATGATGGAAATGAAATGGAGTTAGGAAGCAACGTTTTCAAAATATAGTTTAAATTGAAAAACAAAAAATTATTCCCAAATGTTAAAAATGAAAAAACTTAGTGCTACAATTGTTTGCTTGTTTATATTTATTATTTAAATAGCTAGACATTTTATAGAGTAAACTTTAAATGTTATATACTGAATTGATACAAAATTAACCTCTATGATTGAGTATTTATTTTCTTAAAATTTTAGGATTGAATTTTATTGCAACGTAAATTGGTTAAGATGAATGTTTAAAAGAAATTAATTAGGAAAGGAGTAATTGCAAGAGGAGAATAATTAATACAAATAGGTAAACATTTAAAACTAATTAATTATTGTATGTGCAACTGAATTTTACTTGAGATGCATAAATTATTAAATTAAATATTAATAAATAAATAAATTAGGAGGTAATAATGGTACCCAAAAAATCATATTTTTTCCTAATGTACCAAAAAATATTTTTATTATAATGGTGATTGAATTTTATTGCAACGTAAATTGGTTAAGATGAATATTTAAAAGAAATTAATTAGGAAAGGAGTAATTGCAAGAGGAGAATAATTAATACAAATAGGTAAACATTTAAAACTAATTAATTATTGTATGTGCAACTGAATTTTACTTGAGATGCATAAATTATTAAATTAAATAACAAAAAGTAAATAAATTAGGAGGTAATAATGGTACCAAAAAAATCATATTTTTTCCTAATGTACCAAGAAATAATTTTTATTATAATGGTCCAAATAATATTAAAAAGCATTGGCCTATAGTTTGAGAATGTATACAATGGTGAAAAGTCCAGTTTGAGGTGGGACGAAAAAAGTATTTGATAGTACAATCTAATCTAATGGTCTTGAACATGATTATTTGTCAGATCTAACACTTTTGAGAATGTATATAAGGGAAATTTTTTTCTATTATAATGGTTCAAATTATATTAAGAGGCATTGGCCTATAGTTTGATGACACTGCCCTTGTTTCAAAGCTTTCATGAGGAAGATCGGCTATATAGTGGGCTATGATTAGTTGATGGCTTTATATCAGTAAAATAAAGGAAAAAAACCTTTCAAAGTTGTTTTCAAAACTTAGATAGTCAACTTTTTGCATCTTCATCTTTTTTTAATTGGATTTCCACAAAAGAAAATATGGTCCTTATATTTAATAATGTGGTTGATGATATTTAATGTGACTCTTGACTGAATGATCCATTGTTTGTATCATAATGGTTTTTTTTTTCTTTTTTATGGCTCATGAATTTTAATTTCTTATTTTTGTTCTCCCTCATTGGACCCTCATACTTTTTAAATTTATTATTTTCTATATCTTTCTTACATTTTTCAAGTTATCAAGAGCAAATTTAAAAGTGTTTTGGACATTTATTTTGGGATGTAGGGAGTATATGGCAGTTACACTGGCGTGGATCCCATAAACAAGACAAAACTCATATTTTAATTACAAAAGAAATCATGTTTTTGAAATTTCCTCATTGAAGTTTATATATATACTCCCTCCGTCCCACGTTAGTTGAGACTTCTTTCCCTTTTGGGCCGTCCCACGTTAGTTGAGACTGCCCAAAATGGCAAAGAAATCTTCACTATTTACCCCACTCATTCTCTCTCCTATTTCACTTTTACACTCACAACATTCTCTCTCCTAACTATTCATCCCACTCATTCTCTCTCATATTTAATTCTTCATACTCACAACATTTTCTTTCACTTTTTCTCTCACTTACTTTTCCTTAATTGGTGTGCCCAAAAAGTTAGTCTCAACTAACGTGGGACGGAGGGAGTATATATATGTGTGTATATATGTGTATATATATGTATATATATATATATATATATATATATATATATATATATATATATATATATATATATATATATATATATATATATATATATATATATATATATATATATATATATATAAAAGTAGATAGAACCCCTTCTTCGGTCCCAATAGACATTATACTTCTTGACATGTAAGTAAATCAAATTCTAAACCCAAAAAAGACGTTAGCGAGATTCCTATTATAAAGTCACACACGGTAGAGAATGAAGTTGTTCCAAAACTAAGAAAATATTGCCCTTAATTATGTGGTTCACAACATTTTATGACTCTTGACCGAATACTTCATTTTGAAGTAATACATTTGATAATGGAGTCATCCCCCCTCCTTTATGGCCCTTATATATAAGATGTATATATAAGGAAATACTCCCTCCTTTGGTCCCACTGAAATAAATTCCAAAATTTCAACAACTACTCAAGTGTTGACCAATAATGGAGTCATCCCCCCTCCTTTATAATTGATGCAAACAACTTTACTCAAAAGAAAATATGGTCCTCATTTAATTATGTGGTATATGAAATTTGAAGTGACTCTTGGCACAAAAAAAAAAAAAAAAAAAAAAAGAAAAGAAAAGATAAGAATCTTGGCTGAGTGTAACATGTGTTTATAGATTATTACGAGGGTTTTTTTTCCAATCATATATTATTTTCTCTACAATTGCACCCTCTTAGTTTTTATCTGGATTAATTATTATGAAAAATCATAAAAAAAAATATAAATATAAAAACACATCAATATCACTTTTCCTAAGCAAGTTACACTAGCGTGGGGATCCAAGGCAACAATGAAGAGGAAATATATAGTCCATTATTTTGACAGGAATTTATATGTGTGCTCCAATGGAATAGCCTTAAATGTTATCTACCTCCCCCGCCTCACTCGAAAATGCATAAAATTGACATAACACAAAAATTAAGGAAAATGTATACCAGAATTAGTGTTGTAAGTATAAAAAGGGAGGTAGGAGAGAGATTATGGGGTAGAGAATAGTTAGACGATAATTATTATTAGTATGACAATTGGGTTGTATGAATAAAAAAATATTAAAAAATATTCTATTTTGGATATATGTCTTTTTAAATGAGACACCTAAAATAAAATTTTATACTTTTTCAAATGGGAAGTAGGGAATATACTACAATGGTCAAGTTTGATTACATGACCAGTTTGGTTGTTGCAGTCGATTTCACTCCATTTGCAGCAATCTTTGAAACTCCAAGAAGGGAGACGTGCGTAATCATCTATAACTCTAAGGCCAGCTCTCAAAGAAAGAAGTGATTGTCTCTCCTTATCAATGCAACGAATGATTTCATTAGAACCATTTGTAAAACTAAGGGATGAGGAGGCACTAACACAACTCACACACAACAACACTAGAAGAACTACAACACACAACATCGTCTTTTTTTTTTTACTAAAGAAAGAAATACAAAATACTTAATATTGGTTGATTGATAAATAAACTTTTGATTACATAAGATGTATTTATAAGTAGAAAGGAAATACTCCCTCCTTTGGTCCAAATGAAATGAATTTTAAAGTTTCCACAACTACTCAAAAGTGTTGACCAGTAATGGAGTCATCCCTCTCCTTTATAATTGACGTTCACAACTATACTCAAAAGAAAATATGGCCCTCATTTAATTATGTGGCACATGAAATTTGATGTGACTCTTAGCAAAAAAAAAAAAAAAGAAAAGAAAAGATCTAATCTTGGAATTTTGATGTAAATTCCAAAAATTCCAAAATTTCTTTGGTTTAAATGAAATAAATTCCAAAATTTCCAAAATTTCCACAACTACTCACAACGACTCAAGTGTTGACTAATAATGGAGTCAATGAGTCATCCCCCTCCCTCCTTTGGTCCAAATGAAATGAATTTTAAAGTTTCCACAACTACTCAAAAGAAAATATGGCCCTCATTTAAAAAATATAAATATAAAAACACCTAAATATCACTACTCCTAAGCTAGTTACACTAGCGTGGGGACCCAAGACAATAATGAAGAGGAAATATATAGTCCATTATTTTGATAGGAATGTATGTGTGTGCTCCAGTGGAATAGCCTTAAATGAGACGTAGGAAATATACTACAATGGTCAAACACGTTTGATAACAAACACTAAGAGAAAAGTTGGTCAAGTCATTTTGAGTGGTCCATACAAATTAAGAAGCATGGCCCTTAATAAAACAACCTTGCATTTAGATACGTTATACAATCCGGATCAGATAGTCGAATCAAAAATTTCACATAAAGATGTATATATAAAGAAATACTCCCTCCTTTGGTCCCAATGAAATAAATTCTAAATTTTCCACAACCACTCAAGTGCTGACCAATAATGGAGTCATCCCCCCTCCTTTATAATTGATGCAGACAACTTTACTCAAAGAAAGTATGGTCCTCATTTAATTATGTCGTACATGAAATTTGATGTGACTCTTGAAATTTTTATTTTTTTTTATAAAAAGTAAGTTTTCAAAATATAGTTTAAAATGAAAAAAAAAACTTATTACTAGAATTGTTGGCTTGTTTATATTTATTATTTGTATAGCTAGACATTTTATAGAGTAAATTTAAATGTTATATACTGAATTGATACAACATTAACCTCTATGATTGAATATTTATTTTCTTAAAAATTTAAGGTAAATTGGTTAAGATGAATGTTTAAAAGAAATTAATTAGGAAAGGAGTAATTGCAAGAGGAGAATAATTAATACAAGTAGGTAACATTTCAAATTAATTAATTATTGTATGTGCAATTGAATTTTACTTGAGACACACAAATTTGTTAAATTAAATAACTAAAAATAAATAAATAAATTAGGAAGTAATAATTGTACCAAAAAAATCATATTTTTTCCTAATGTACCAAAAAATAATTTTTATTATAATTGTCCAAATAATATTAAAAAGCATTCGCCTATAGTTTGTGAATGTATACAATGAGAAAAAATTTCTATTATAATGGTCCAAATTATATTAAGAGGCATTGGCGTATAATTTGATGACATTGTCCTTGCTTCAAGGGTCTTGTTGTAAATATTGTAAATATATTTACAGGTGTCGGTGGAAGATTGGTTTAATCAGTTAGTTGTTAGATAAACAGTTAGGGCAATCAGTTAGTTGAAGGTACAAATAGCTTAGGTCAAGTTGATTTTATTTCTTAATTCTGTTTTAATTCATTTGTGTAAAACCAGATGTAAAATTCTTTCTCACTCGCTCTCTCTTCTTCCGCCATGGATTCTTCGATCAATGTTCATCTTTCATTAGGTTGTCCCATTAAAAACTACACACTTCCATAGTTGTTTGCAACAAAAATGAGTTTAGCGATCAAATCCACAAAAGGTGTATAGTTGAGTGATTTACTTACATTTTTAACAGAAAATGTTATATTATTAACAGTTATGTTAGTTTTTAACAAATTGTATAAGTTTTTTTAACATATTCTGTTAAAAATTTAACTTTTCCTTCATTTTCACACAACACTGTTACATTTTTAACAAACTTCAAAGAGGAGTGACCCTGGATTTTTATATATGAAGCAACACGCCTCCTTACGTGTAGCCAATCTTTGGGCTTACGGCATGGACTCTTTAGTCTTGGATGCACGGAGCTAGAACATTGTGGGCCGTTGGGCTCGCACACGTAGAGAAAAGAAAAAAAAAAGGGAAACCCCCCGAAACCAGAGGTTTGGAACAGGAAGTGGGAACCGGAAATTCACGGTTAGGTTTTGGTTCCCTTAGTCCCCAGATCCGGAAATTCACATGCACTAGGCATGCCAAACAATACCTTAATCCCACAACTAAAAGCAAAACCAAGAAAATTTGCTGAACGACGTAAAGCTTCTCGTATCTTAAAGTTATAGGTCAAAGCCCTTCTAATATAAATAGACACCAAATATATACTAACCGATCATTTCATCAACAGAATTTCCAAAACATGACTGCATTGCAAAATATTAATCTCAAAATATCGTTCTAGAACACATAGGAGTCATATTTCAACTAGCAGTCTGCAATCTAGCAGAACTTCTAGTTGACCTCCTCGAGTCAGACTAGTTTGTGGTAGCTTGAGAAGGAATTGATCCATAGCATCAATGCATTTAGAAGTTCTGGACTTTTTTCCATTCAAAAGCTGTGGGGGGCCCTGACTCTGGGAGGGTTCATCTATATCATCTTCTCCTTTCACAACTCTTGAACTTATAGTTGACCTCTTCCTCAATGCTGGTTCAATAGGAGCTTGAGAGGGTTTACCAGATTCATCATCCTCCTCTTCAACGACCCTTGTGTTGAATATGACTCGATTGTGGGTAAGGAATCAGTAGGTTAGGCACACCAAAAGATGTTATGTTTAAGGTATTTAATTCGTCCCACTATGGTGTAATGGTCTCAACAAAAGGATACAAAATCTACGCACTCTTATTCAAAGTTACACTCCTTTGAATAACTATGGAACAATAATCGAAGCTTTTGATTGTTTGACTCGAAAGATAGGATTGATAAGAAGAAAAACTCAGGAAGTAATTTAACTCAGTAATTTCTATGTCTATATTTCAGTTTCAAGGAGTCCAGCCCTATTTATAGAGTTGGTGTTGTGGTCTTGAAAAGACACAACTTATCCGAACTGGTGCCTCAGCTGCACGGCTGAGTCAACAAAGTTGCACGGCCGTTCCATGCTTTGCACAGGCGTGTCACCAAAATTGGCACGGTCGCTCCATACTTGCACGGGCGTGCTCTATGCCTTGCACGGCCGATCCGGGTGTGCCTCTCCGAACAGTCATACACTTTAGCGAATGTCCATTCAAAGAGTCACAACCCTAAATATTTAAACTGGTTTACTTCCGCCTAATACCATATTCGGTATTAAGATATAATTAACATTTAAATTAATTTATTTATTTCCTTCTTTCTTATATATATTATATATATATATACTCCCTCCGTCCATTTACATGGTTCACACTTTCTATTTTGGGCGTCCATTTACATGGTTCACACTTTGTTTCTTTCCTAAAATGAAAACTTTATATTATTAAAATATTAACCCTACCCCACTATAATTTACTATTCCCTCAACTCATTCTCTCTCATACATTATTTTAATACTCACAACACCGTTATAATTTACTATTCCCTCCACTCATTCTCTCTCCTATTTTTCTTTCACACTCACAACACTTTCAATATAATAAACTCTCCTTAATCAACGTGTAAACAGTAACTGTGAACATTGTAAATGGACGGAGGGAGTATATATATATATATATATATATATATATATATATATATATATATATATATATATATATATATATATAATACTCAAAACTTTAAGCCATACTTAATATTTTCCCATAATAGAGGAAAGCTCAAACAAGCTTATAGGAACTCTTCAAACTTAGCTATTATATAACAAGTTTAGCTCCACAAGTTTTATTAGTAATCCCATGTGGGATAAAAAAGACACAAGAAAACAAGAAATGAAGAACAAGACTTTATACCATGAATGAAAGGTTGCTTTACAAACTCAATATGGGAGATGACTAATTATTATATGTGAATACTACTACATATAACACCTTGACCTCCTAAGGTTCTTTCTAATGGATGGTTCAGTGGGGGCTTGAGAGGGTTCAGTTGGTTCATGACCTTTTTCAGCTCCTCTGTTCCTTCTGACCCTCTTTCTCAAAGAAGGTTCCTCCGGTTGCTCATTTTCATTCCCCTCTTCTTCAACTGCTCTGGACCTTCTGGACCTCTTTCCAGTCTGAGAGGGTTCATTCTCATTCTCCGCTCGTCCAACAGCTTCTGCTTTGGGAACCACATAGGGCCATTCCGTCTGACAGCTGGGACAAACTCTTTCAACCTGCAAATACAATAATGTTTTAACGATTAGAATCTGTTGTTGATGGATGATGTTGGGGGGGGGGGTAATAGAAAGTTCAGACAATAATACCCTTCTATTGGAGAATTTCATCTGCAGACAGTAGTGATGGATTCGAACAGTACAACTCTCGTTTGGACACAACTCTGCCTGATGATAGCCGTTGTTGACAAGAAATATATTAGTTCCCATGAAAAAAAAAAAATACCTTAAGACAGGGACGTAGCCAGGATTTGAATTCAGGGGGATCAAAACCCTCGGACCCGGAATGATAGTCCCATTTTCTAGTGGTTTATTTACTTGAACTTTGAAGAAATATTTTTTTTATTTATCTCTAAATATATTTAAAAATTTAATGGTAATATTTTTATGGGGTATTAATAACAAGTATTAGAATTTTAATAGGATAATTATGTTATTTTATAAATCTTTGGTCAAATTTCAATCAATTAACCACTCAAAAAATTGGACTATCATTCCGGGACGGAGGGAGTATTATTTTAAAATATAATACTCATGTTTTTTCAAACTTTAGGGGGACATTAATAATTACAGAAAAGTCCAGGAGGGTCAAAGCTTCACACGTTTGTGTTTTTGTTATAAATTAAAGGGGTCTCAATAGCAAAGTTAGAAAATTCAGGGGTTCAAATTGACCCCCTTTCCCTAATGGACAGAGTCCGTCCCTGCTTAAAGAAGCATGCGCATTCGCATGTGCTCGCAAAAAAACAACAACATAAATGTCAAGAAAGCAGTACTGCAAGATGAAGTCAAAAAATGATACTCATATCTGATATGCATCCGGGTATTGTCTGCCAAACAACTACAAAACAGAGATCATTCCAAGGGTACCACATTAATTTAAAAAAAAAAAATCCTAGTAGCAACATAGGGACTTTAGTTATAAGCTACCCAGAAATATATTTACAAGTTCATAAGAACTGATTAAGCGGAAGTGCAGTTGCAGTCTAATGATGATAACGTTACACCAGTACAAAATGCAAAGATTTCTAATAACTGTTCCAATAAATCACATTAATTCCATTATCCAAGTACCTATTTCTGTTATTCCTGTTCGGAAATGTTCTATTGATCAGATTACAATAACCGATTATAACTTCCACCTTTATCAACAAAGGCACATCAAAGGATGGAAAAGAACCCCCATTACAGGTTGTTGGGCATCTTTGGATCGATAACTATTATATACGAGAACCTCATTCAGGCAAGAGGCGAGCTCTGGCAACCTTCCGACACCTGGAGAAGATCAGGCACGGCAATGCCGCAAAGGCATAAAGAGGTGGAAAATATTTTGAGTAGAAAAGAGGTGATAAGTGAAACCAACAAATAAGCTAGTCAAGTCAGGAGCTGAAGAAAGAGGTGATAAGTGATCAGTTGTCTGCATGATATTGAGCTGGAAAATATTTTGAGTAGAAAAGGGTAGATTTTAAAATTAAACTCGCATCATTTCTGTTCCTGTTGCAGGTGAAAGTTCATGCACTTTTGTTCCCAATATGTATGTTCCATTCAACACAGAGGCTGCTCCATTGACAACACAGCAAATTTCTCTTAACCTTGAACTTCTGTTTTTATATTCACTTCTAATAAACAAGAGATCAGATGTGAAACCTAATGGATAAGGGATGCACAAGATAGGGAGCGAGACGAACGAGAAAAGAAAAACAGGGGAGGTTATTTCAACAAAAGAATGTCATCGAATTGTGAGGCCAAATAATTATTCTAAGCCTATAGTAAGATGCCTGTAGCAAACCAAAATTATGAGACTGATAAATTTACATAAATTAACTTCATGTTAGAACCATCATTACTAAAGACAAAAACAGAGAACATTAGGACTCCACAATAGATTAAGATTAATACCTAAAATGGGAAGAACAAACTCTCAACATCATATATAGAAGATTGAAGTTGGGGGCATGCTGTATCGACATGCAAACGATTATCTAGGTTGGTTTATGTGAATCTTCCTCCTCCTCATAACTTCCACCACCTCTGCTGATCTCCCTGTCAATGATCCAATGTTCCAAGTTCCAAAGCGCATCCCACTACCCTTACACCTACCATGGACTAGCTTCTTTACCCGCACTCGTCCGCAATGTGAGAACCCTTGCATATTTGACACCACCCCCCGGCGAAGAGATGGCGCGTCGCTTCCGGGCGACGACCTAGCAACCTTTGCATACTTATCACAACACCCAGGCCTTTGAAGTGTAGCGCACCCTTGCATATTTGACACCACCCCCGGGCGAAGAGATGGCGCGTCGCTTCCGGGCGACGACCTAGCAACCTTTGCATACTTATCACTACACCCAGGTCTTTGAAGTGTAGCGCGTCGCTGCTGAGGAAACGCCCCAACGATATTCATATTCAGATTCATGTCATGTTAATGTGACAAAATTTTTACGCTGGCTGTCACATGCCTACCGCAACCCTCGCCCTTTATCCTGACTTGGGACAGGCAAGGATAAATCCTTGGTGGTTTTTTTGAACTAAAAAAGTAATAATAATAAAAAAAAGAACAATGGCATTTCTTTTTCATTTTGTCTTAATAATATTCTTAAAATTAAATGAATATACTCCTTCCGTCCCAATAAAAGCTTCACTAATTACCCAAAAGGGCATCCCGTTAGAAGCTTCACCTTTTTGTTTTTTGCAAAGAATTTTTACTATTTTCTCCACTCATTTTCTTTCCTAATTCACTATTACACTCACAACACTTTTTAAATTTACTATTCCCTTTACTAATTTTCTCACCTATTTTCAAATTACACTCACAATATTTTTTTTCCACCCATTTTCTTAATATTTGTGACCACCCAAAAGGATGAAGCAATTATTGAGACGGAGGGAGTATATGTTAATGCAGTATTATAAAAAGTTGAGCTAAAAAACGATACAATCCTACCAAATTCCAATCCCGACCCGCTACATCTCGGCCACTATCAGTCGTCACTTTGCCACTAGCAAGCAACACACAAATGGCGTCCCGCATTTCTTCGCTCGCCTCTCTACTCAGAACCAGAAAACCCCATTATTTGCAGCATTCAAATTCACTTTTTCGATTACAAACCCTCCCAGAATCACTTGTCAGCACTTCATCAACCCCACTAAATTGCTGTCCTCCCTCAACTTCACCCGGTCAGTCTCCCAATCTTTGCAGTTTTTCAATTCCATTTTTTATTTTACGAAAGATTTTGCTACAATCTTTGCGTCAATTATGATATCTTTTTTATACCCACATGTATGATTTAGTACATGTGAATCCCCACGGTGTTTGGCATCTGTCATTGATCTATGTGGCTTATGCAGGCAACCTATTTGTAAAAAGTCCTGAGAGCATAATATTCTCTCTTTCATGTTCAACTGACTCATTTTAAAGATTTAAATCAGCACTTCATCAACCCCACTAAAAAAGAAATAGTTAGGTGGGAATAAACTTAAGAAAATAAGAAATCAATTACTAGATATGAAATCAATCCGAAATGGAACACTTATAAAGCCAATATGGTCATGCTTGTGTGGAATGGATGAAACATTTTATAACTAAAAAAGAAAAATTACTATGTAAACTCATCCAATTAAAATTTAATTGTCCTCTTTGAAAAATAAAAGTAAAAGCAAATAAACCATGAACAAACCAACGACGAAGCAACAAGGACTTTTTAATATAATTCTCAATAATCCAAGTTATCTAACCGAAATACATAATCAGAAACAAAAATCAAGAAACACTCAATATAAAGAGCATTCCAATTCAACTCACTAAAAAAGTTATATTACATATGAAATCATGAGATTGATCACACATGTGAAACTTTTATCTGATATACGCTTGATAACAACGACCTTGATATTAGGAATAGGCACCACTCCTGTGGCCTCTGCTGCGTGCAGCGGAGATGCCGCCACGACTCCCCATTTTGGTACTCGACGGACGAGATGATTTTGTGTCGAACGGTCCCACATTTTACCAAAATGATCTCAGCCGCATTAAGAGGGAGGAGGGCCTACGTGGACGAGCTCCTACCGCTCGCATCCGTGCAGCAGAGCGGCGGCGGGGTGGTGCGGATCCCTTGATATACCGAACAACGATCAAAGGAATATGATTGAGCCCAACACCCTTAAATAACTTGATCTGCTGTTATGACCATCAAGCTTGGCCTAAGAATATAAAGTGAAATAGTCAATATCAAGTACAATTGCATAGGGAAAGAATATACATATATAGATAAATCGACAAATCATAAATTCTTTCCATTAAAACATACTAACAACAGGACTTGGAGGCTTAAAGATCTAACCTTCCATAGAACCGGTAACAGGAAAGGTAGATCTTCGGAGATCTAAGGATTTAACCTTCCATATAAAAGCCGGCAAAAACTAGTGTTGGCCGCCCTCCCTTTGGTGGGTAGGGGGTGTTGGGCTATTTTCAAAGAGGAAGTCGTATTGGCTTATATAATACCATTAGGGTTTAGGGTTTCTAGTTCATCGGACCTAATCAAGTTTAATTGCTTGTTTAGTCCCCATGAATAAGGCTTGAACATAAAGTTTAAAGAGTATGGGCCGTGGTTGATTAAAAAAATTTGCCCGAAAGTTTTTTGGGCCGGGCTTGGTTATTGGATGATGAAACCCGGCCCAGTCTCACTCTCTCTCTATATGTATACATATATGCATGCATATATATGTGTGTGTGTGTGTGTGTGTGTGTGTGTGTGGGCATGTGCATATGTGTTTGTCTCTGTTAGTTTAGTGGCCGTAATTTTTAAACGGGGAAAAATTCATTTTCACTAATTAAATGGGTGCAAAATAAAATTTTGTGTTTTTATTTATTTACATAAATGGGGGAAAAGTTTCATTTATTGCACTGAGATCCTTGAGCATGAAGATTTTCTACAGAAATTACACCGGTAAAATTTTTGTTCTTAGAATCGCGGCAGGCCCTTTAGCTCCGCCCATGTGTAAGTTTATGACTCCATTATTTAGTGGAGTTCTAGTTGAAATCGTAACTTTAGATAGATGGTTTTGTAGAATATACGCAATTTAACCACTCTGTTTTTTACTTTGGCATCGTATATTATCCCATTGATTTACCTTTTTCTTGAATTTCCCAAATCTTATGATTAGCGCTTTTCCATTTTGTTGTTCTCTTAACCGACTTGTACTTATGCTTGAAAATTGAAATTTCAGACGGGGAAATCCAAATTTTGGCTTCATTGAATTCGCGGCTCCTGAGGTTGACTTGTCTCCAATATAGAAGCTTGTTTTAATAATTTCATTCTATTATCTTTACAACCTTACCTATTGTCTGTTTTAAACAGGTGGTGAAAATTGTGGCGGAAACTATGCACAATCTACTGTTGTTTGATCGTTTGTTCAAAGTACAACTTATTCTTCCCGAGCCCATTCATCCCAAGTTGTAAGCAATTTTTCTTTTTTGCTTCACAATCTTTTTTTCCTTTCGTGATGAATTTCATCTTCTCATATTTTTTGGTGCAAGGGTTCTTTGTTAAAACTTTATTTCGGTACAATGGTTAACATTTGTTTGTTAATTAATCCCTTTTGTGATGAATTTCATCTTCTCATATTCTTGTGTTATGTGCTATTATTCCTTTTCTCTTTCCATTTCCTCCTATTTGATTCCCGAATAAATGTCGCACTTTCCATATTGGTTTGTCCAAATATAAATGTCGCATTTCTAAATAAGGAAAGTGACTTAGTGCAATTTTATCATTGTGCAAGTAATATACAAACTAGCAAGTCAACTGTGACATTTATTCTAGGACGGGGGGAGTAATAAACTCTTACTCATGAAGCATTCGAAAATTTGTTATCGTACTTTGATCCAAGTATTAAATAAGTTATTATTCAATGAGCCATAACCATGTTTTTGTGTTTGAAGGTCTAAGGCTCTTTTCAAGATTAGGGCATTTGTGTGGCTTTTTAGGGCTTGATTTTCTTGTGTATCGCTTAATTGATGTGTGAATTGCAAAGAGTCGGATGGAACTCGTGATCATCTCTTTCTCTAATGTTGCCCTTGGTTAATGGTTGTACAAGTTGCAATGATATGGTGATTTCACCGGTAAGTTGCTCAATAGAACAGAAAATATGCTCGTCTGATAAACAAGGAATTTGGCATGTCAGTACAAGAATGAACCTGCAAGCAGTGGCGGATCTACACCTAAAGGTTTGGTGTTGCCTATTCTTTATTAAAAAAAAATGACGCGAAGAAATTCAATACGTTTACATATATAAATATAATAGGCTTCAATATGTCAACATTACATAAAATAAACACAATTTACATTTGATGCTTTCTAGGATTCATGTTTTGAAAATAAGTTAAAATCTCATCATCACTAATTGTCATGAATACATCTCTTTCTACGAAAGTTACCAAACGGTCATTTAACCATTCATCCCCCATCTTAGACCTCAAATCGCCCTTCACATGCTTCATAGCTGAAAAAACCCGCTCAACACTTGCGATTGCTACCGGAAAAAGCAAAGCAAGATTCACAAGCTTATAAACCACACGGTAAGTCTCATTCTTTTTGGATGCCACAAGTGTCGTTGAAAGATCAACAAGCCCTTTCAAATCTGAAAAATGAGAGTCTAGGCGTACATCCATAATATAATTAGCCAATTGATTGCGAATAGATGATTCACATTTTTCCAAAAAATCATTAGGATACAATTGCGTCATCCTCACCAATTTGTCCTCGTCAAAAGAAATAAACAACGAGGAAGGACACAAGCATGCTACACATTGTAATAGTTCGGTGCTTTCCACATTAAACATTTCATCAAGTTCTTTCAATTGCACATCTAAAATGCTAAAAAAACAATCATTCTTGTAATGATGTAGATTAGTAAAAAATGAACCTTGACGACGAGATTTATTCAACAATTAATAAGGTCCATCCATGGCCGGCACATCAATGTCATGCCTCGTACAAATTTCAACCACACTATTCAAGAGTACTTCCTATCCACTATCCCTCTTCTGCTGAAGTCGTCATTTGGCAACTGTGACAAGATTCAAAGCATTCAAGAGATCTTGCTCACGTATTTGTAAAGCCAAATTCAAATCATGAGTAATCCCTAAAACATCAACCATCAAATATAACATGAAAATAAAACCAAAATCATGTAACCCATTTATCAAAGTGCTTGCTTGTCCATGAACGTCACAAGAAGTATCTCCAAGAATTGTTTCAAGGACTTGAATCACCAGACCATACAAATTCATTATACTCGTAAGAGTCTTGTAGTGCGACCCCCAACGAGTATCACCAGCCCTCGTAAAAGATGATTGTTGATTCAAACCTCTTCCGGTTTCTACTAAACCCTCCTCTATTATTTCGGCTAAATGAGCAAATTGTTCGTCTCGAAGCAATTCTTGGCTCTTGTTAGAACCTCTGTTCTAAAAGACCCCGCCTAAGGGCGCCTAGGCCCCGCCTAGGCGCTAGGCCCCTCTCCAACGCCTAGTTCTAAGCCCCGCCTAGGTCCTAACTAATCCCGACTAATCCCGATTAGTCCCCGACTAGTCCCCGCCTAGGCGCTAGGCTCGGCTCCGCCGCCTAGCATCCGCCTAGCGCTTTTTAGAACCTTGGTTAGAACATCCAATAATATTCACAACTTGATTAACCAACCCAAAAAAAGCACTCACATCAATATTACGCTTGACAGCCGCAACTAGTGTCAATTGAAGTTGATGAGCAAAACAATGAACATAAAATGCAGAAGGATTCTCTTTTTGAATTAAAGTTCTTAATTCATTTTCACAACCACTCATATTGCTTGCTCCATCATACCCTTGACCTCTAATCATAGACATATTCAAGTTATTCTTAGTCAAAAGGTCTTCAATTGCATTTTTAAGTGATATGACATTTGTTTCTTTCACATGTTCTATCTCCAAAAATCTTTCCACAACACCACCTTTGGAATCAACATAACGCACAACAAGGCCCATTTGTTCTTTCATTGAACAATCACCGGATTCATCGGCTAAAATAGTGAATACATCATCCCCAATCTCTTTACAAATTTTTGAAGTGGTTAAAAAGGCACATGCTCTTGCAAGTTCTTTTTGAATGGCAGGGGAAGTCATCTTACGACCTCCATGTTGACCATGAACCTCTCTTAACACACTTACATATTCAAGAAAATGACCTTGGTAAGAAGAATTTTTTGCCTCATTATGGCCCCGAAATGCTTGCCCGCCCCTCAAAAGTAATTTAGTAACTCTAGGTGATGTCTTCAAGTTCATTACATAATCACTATCTTCTTGTTCAGTTTGTCTGTTCATACACGTTCTAATGCTTTGCTTGGAGTTCATGAAAATTGTACATTTTGCGTAACTTGCTAAATGAAAATCACTCTTAGCATGTCTTTCATGTCCCTCCCCAATTCTAGACCATCTCTTAAAATCATTATCTTTATCAACAAAAGCTTCACGACCATACTTACTCACATCTTTAAACAAATAGCATGGCAAAGAAAACAAAGCATCTTTCGATTCACTATATTCCAACCAATCTTTATAGTCACTAAACCAGTCATGACGAAATTTACGCTTTTTACCTGAGATGAGAGTGATTGGATATTCCGGTAAAATTGGTTGTTCCGGGCCTTTGACGAGGTACATTCTTCTAACTCTTTCAACATCATCCGGATGAAAAATCGTGATCGCCTCTCTTTTCCCGGGATCATTTTGTAGTGTCACATCTCCGTCTCATAATCGTATTGTAGGTTGAGATTTAATTGAAGCACTAGTAGGTTGTGGTCCTTGTGTTTCTTCAACAACTACCTCTTCTTGAGCAATTGGAACACTAGTGCTTGATTTGTTTTTCGGAGTCATCGTAAAGAATTGATCCAACCTATACCAATGTTATCAAAAAATCAATTAAACTAAGTTTGTAGAATTTAGAACAAATCAACATCCAATCCAAGTATCCAACACATAAATCAATTATTCAAATAACCCAATAAATTTCAAAATTCGAATAAAAATCAATTTTAGATTTTTAGGGTTTACCTTTTATTCGAAAGAATCTTCTTGATTTTGTGAGGAGGTTGCGGAGGAGGGGGTGGGTTGTCCATATTGATGGAGGTCTTACACCTTAACACCGGCGGCGGCAGGCGGCGTTGGCGAAGGAAAGGAGGAAGGTCCGTTCGTTTTCTTCTTTTCTCTTTTCTCTTTTCCTCTCTGTTCTTTTTCTTTCCTTCTGTACGACGTAACGACGTTCCCAACCTTACATTTGATTCAGCGTTTAAACTAATTTTTTTTTTCTGAACCAAAACGACGTCGTTTAAAATTTTTTTTTTTTTGGTATTGCCTCGGCAACACTTGGCACAATGGTAAATCCGCCCCTGCCTGCAAGCGAAAATTCACATGCGGTTGGTTGACATTTCTCTGTAACTCAACTCAATCAAAATCAGGAATAAAAATACGGTCTCATTTCCAACTCGGAAATAATCATCAATTAAGAGATTGTAGAGTAAACCTAGAAAATAAAAAGATGTTCCAGCTCAGTTCGATTTTGTTGCGTGGCAGTTCAGGCTTCACTTCTAGATGCCATGACGAAAGGAACTGTCGATGTATAAATAAAAAAGTCAAACATAAATGAAAATGAGGAGAAAGAAGCTACTGGCAAAACTAACATCCATCAGAGCTGATCTCAGTTCTAAGCACCACCACCAACACGGTCATCAGCCCAGTTTCTGTACTGTTCCATTGATGCTTGACCGTAAGAGCAAAAGCACTTTCAAGTTCACTTTCGTAATAGATTAAGTCTTTCATTAAGAAAACAACCCGATTGAAAAAAAAAAGAAAAAAAAGAGCAAAAGTACGGAAGAAAGCAAGTGAAGCCAGAGCAAACAGTGTATCCAACTATAAGAACAGAATTTAATGAATTTCTCATGTGCACCAGGACGGCATAGTAATTCCGTTCTCTCACCTTTAGATGTCAGTCATGTAGCCACAGTCATGTAGCCACATTCATCGTTCTGGTGATAAACAGAATCTCAGTTCGGAAATAAAAGACATACAGAGCACAATGTTACTGCTATGCATTATTAATGGTCAATAACTAATAGAAGTGGCAACCTTGAACATGGAAACAAGTATTAGGAGACAAATATTCCAATACACAAATGATGCTCATCCACCATCGGAGAGAGCCTCGAGAGCATCAGTTTAAGAAAATAACAATAAACACTCTCACTCTCGCACAAATATATAATCTCGAATAAAAGAGGTACAAACATAAACAATACAACGCAAGTAAAAACATTATTTTCAAGTTAAAAGCACAAAATAATAAAACACCAGAAGATATTTCGAAAGCACAGGTCCATAGCATAAGTCTGCAAGATACAAATATTCATCTCTGTAAAGTAAGGGATGCAACCAGACATCATATACACCTAAGACTAAAATAAGAAACATAAGTTCTTATAGTAGAAGCAGCCTGACACCAAAAGAACATGCAAGGGATAAAATACTGGTTTTGGAGCATTTAGTCTTTGTTCGTATCGGAGCGTTTGGTCGGTAGCTATATCAGCTTCCAATTCTTTCAGAAAAGCTACTTCACCAAACCAAAAGCATGCGTAATTTAAAATACAAGTAGCACACAGAAACAAATAAGACCTAGGTTGTCACTGCATGTAAGCATAATATCAACTTATGTATCCTTATTAACAAGTAACATAGGGGGAGTACGTAGCAGCAAATAACCAAAACTGCACCAATATTTTTAGCTATAACCATATTTTGAAACAAATTTAACCCCAATATATCAAAATGACGTGTGCAAGAGACTAATTTCTACAAAATCACACACAATAATCTCAGGCCGAAAAATAAGATAATATAATGTTTGTGGTTTGTAGAATATACGCGATTTAACCACTCTGTTTTTTACTTTGGCATCAGATATTATCCCATTGATTTACCTTTTTACTGAATTTCCCAAATCTTATGATTAGCAGTTTTCCATTTTGTTGTTCTCTTAACCGACTTGTACTTATGCTTGAAAATTGAAATTTCAGACGGGGAAATCCAAATTTTGGCTTCATTGAATTCGCGGTTCCTGAGGTTGACTTGTCTCCAATATAGAAGCTTGTTTTAATAATTTCATTCCATCATCTTTACAACCTTACCTATTGTCTGTTTTAAACAGGTGGTGAAAATTGTGGCGGAAACTATGCACAATCTACTGTGTTAATTTTTCTTGATCACAAAAGAGGCAAAGCACAAATTTTAATAGTAAAAACCTGAATTTTAAAAAGTTACTAGTACTAATTTTACAACTTTTGAAAAGTGAAGGGGGCACCTGCCCCTTATACTAAGGGGTAGGTCCGCCCCCGATGATACGACCTAGTCTCTCGAAAAAAACTCTCCATTGTCTCTAAATAATGTGGACTCTCCTGCGATGATCGTAACAGTTGATCCTGGTCCAGGGAACTCATACCGACACAAAGGACAAGTATTCTTCAAATTAATCCACTTGACAATGCATTCGTAATGAAACCAAAGGTGACCGCACGGCATCTTATTCACACTTTCCTTCAACAGAAACTCATCGGAGCAAATAACACAGGACGATTCCGTATTCAGATCTTGTTTCAGGACAGGGCCAGTGACCGTGACTTTGTCGGCGTTGAGCGAATTGATGAAGGAAGTGGCGGCTGGGGTTGGACGAGGTTCATAGTGAGCAGCTGTCCAATCAACGGTTGTATCAAAATCTTGGTCGCCTTCGATGAAACGAAACAAATCTTCGTCGCCTTCGATGAAACGAAACAAATCATCTACTACTTCAATTAAAGAGTGAAAATCTTCGTTGTCTTCAAGGATATCAAATTGGATGAAATTAGATTGGATGGATAATATTGGTAATGGGGTTAGTGGGAGGGCCTCGGGGAGGCGGCTTGAGGTGTTGCAAGTAGGGCAGTGGACAGCGGAGGTGGTGGGGAAGAAAACACAGTTGCATCTGTCGCACCATTGCGGCATCTTTAATCTAAAATTCTATCTTATCTGTGGGTGTTGTAAGTACGTGCATAGTGTTATACACGAAGTATATATAAAGGGGAGTGTGTTTAGTATGAATCCAAGAATGAGAAGGATACCTGACTGGGGTGGAGTTTTTTTTTTTTTTTTTTTTTTATGTTTTTCTATTTATTTCGGTTTAAAAATACGTATTAATTTATACATTTAATTATAAATAGTTTTTTTTCTCTTTGAAGAACGTGTAAATTAAAAACTATAGAGCGTGACAAGGAAGTTTCTTTAGTCTATTTAATAATGGATCCTAGAATGAGAGGAATTCCTTGCAGGGTTAGGATTTTATTTGATTAATGAAACATTTATTAACTAGGTTTCCTAATTATATTCATGTTTGTTAAAAAATGCTCATATAATTAATTATATTACAAACCACCCCTTTTTACAAACCTTTAAACCAAAAACCTCACACCTCCAAACCCTTGAAACCTTGCACTTAATACATTTTCTCTCAACTTTTTGAAGCATCTTGATTTGAGAAACTTTTTTCTTTTTTTGCTTACTTGTAAATGCTATGCAATTAGCATATATCCTTAATTGTTGTGAACAATTAAGAAGAGAAAATTGTAGCGATATTTTTTTAAACGTTCTGAGTAATTACTAAGAAGAGTATCATAGTGGATTGTTTCTTCACTTGTCAAGAAGGACAGTGAGGAGTGGACGTAGGAGAAGTTTCTTACTCTGAACCACTTTAAATTGTTGTATCTTTTACTTACTTTTGAGACTAATATCCAAAATGTTTGTTGGAAAAGGAAATTTCGAGACCTACAAAAGTCAACGGGTTTTGCCCCGCGATAAAGGGTTTAAAACCCCCCGAAAGACGTCATTTAGGCCGTCAAATATAGACCTTTGAACTTTTTATAAATGAAGTGTTAAAAGATGGTCAGTGGTAGTACTAGTATTTATGATGACCAGTTGTAGTTACTTATTTTTTATAATTCTATCATTATTATTATTTTGAAGCAATTTTATACTTCAATTAAAATCAGAAAAATTTGAATGAAAATAAAATGTATATCATGAAAGAGAACCAACGCTTAAGATGTAAGACGAATGAATGATACTTGTATTAGAATCAACCAACAAACCTCTCTACTAAGAAGTACTTTATCTTCTTGGAAAAAAAAAAAAAACAAGAAGAAAGAACCCAAAGAATTAGAACTCCGCAACCCTAGAAATCACTCTGAGCAAAGAAATAATAGTACTTGTTGGAAGACGAAATTACAAGATAGGACCCTAACCAGTGGCGAAGCAAGAATCTTACGAGAATGTGGTCAATTTATAAATATAGTGAAATTTTTATTTTGTATCAAGGGGTCAAATTGTAAAAATATACATTTTTACCCTATATTCAAAATATATTTACAATAATAATACTAGTAATTTTTTATTTTTTTTAAAACATAGGGTCGGTCGACCCGGCCTCTTCGGCTATACCTAGCCTCGCCACTGACCCTAACCACCACACTAATTAACCTCAAAATTAATAGTCCTCCCAGCTTGTCCTTGAATGATTATCCATATCAGTTGGCTATTTAACAAATGCTACCATATTACTCCCTCCTTCCTCTTCAAAACAATAATTTTTTCACTTTTTTTATTATTACTGTGAATGAATTTTGAGCAATTATTTTAAAATAATTTAATTATTTTAATGAAAATGTAAAACTTGATTTGCATTAGTATAGTTAAATCAACATATATTTAATGCTCAAAGTTTATTCGTGATAACGACAAAAGAAGTAGAACGATCATTTTGGGATGGGACATGAAGACTTATAATAACACGCTTTCAGCATTAAAATAAATCAACATATATTTAATGGTCAAAGTTTAATCGTAATATCGACAAAAGATATAAGAAGATCATTTTGGGACAGGAAGAAGTATAATAACATGCTTTCAGCATTAAAATGGCTTAATGGGGTGTTATAATCAACTTAAGCATCAAACCTAAAAAATAAATAAATAAAAAGAAACGTTTTATACTAATTTGAGATGAAGGGAGTAACTACTTAAGATCTTCTTGAACGATAGTTCCATAGATAGAGAAAGAAATTATTCAATGCTATAAATTAAAACCTAAAACAATCATACTCCCCCATCTCATAAAATAAGATTGAAATTTGTATATTTTTAAATATATTTTTGCGCCCAACAGTAATTGTAGAATTTCTCAAGAAGATTGCGCTTTGTATATTTTTTAAACATAACTAACTTAGGCTCCGTTTGTTTTGGGGAAAATGTTTTTCGGAAACGTTTTTCCCATTTTTCGATGTTTGGTAAGCACCGAAAAAATAGAGAAAATATTTTTTGAAAAATCTTTTTCTCACTTTTCTAAATAAAATGACTTACGAATTTTTACTAATTAAAACATTTTTCGAAAAATGATAACACCCTCACACACCTAACTTTTCATACACCCCCACATTACCCACCCCACATCAACCACCCTGTAGCCCATCCCCTCATAAAAAAATATTTATATTAAAATTAGATTTTACAATTCTCCCCCCCCCTCACCACCCCCACCCCACCCACTCACCACCACCACTCTACTCACAACCACCACCCACTGCCCCCCACCCCCACCCAACCCACTCACACCACCACCCCCACCTCAGCCCCCCCTCGGGTAAAAAAAAATTTAATCATTTAAAAATTATTTTTAACAACTCTCCACCCCACTCCACTCCACTCACCACCACCACCCCTGCCCCTCGGATAAAAAAAAAATTAATCATTTTAAATTTATTTTTAACAACTCCCCCACCCAACTCACCACCACCACCACCACCACCACCACCCCACCGCCCCCACCCCCACCACTTGCCCCACCCACACCCCCACCCCACTCACCACCACCACACATGCCCCCTCAAGTAAAAAATTAATCATTTAAAATTTATTTTTAACAACTCCCCACCCGACTCCACTCACCACCACCACCCCCGCCCCCACCCCACTCCACTCACCATCACCACCTTGCCCCCACCCCTATCCCTCCACCCCCCCCCTTCCCCCCCCCCCCACCCCCATTCGAATTTTCTCAAATTGTGTTTTTATCGAAAAATATTTTCATTGAACACATGAAATTTTTTCCGGAAAAAAATTTCCTTACCAAACAGCCGAAAACATATTTATCTCATTTTCCGGAAAACATTTTATAGGAAATCATTTTCCGAAAGTCATTTTACGCAAAACAAACAGAGCCTTAATCAAATTATAAATCACACAACTTAGAGAATTTGACAACATAAATTGGAGATAGCTATAGTTATGACAAAAAAAAAAATACTCGACCTAAAATTTAAATTTTGGCTACATAAAATAATCTGGTTTTGAATCAATCATACTGTATATATATTGATGTATAAACATAAGAAAAAAAATAGTTCATCCGTTTAATTTGACCTGGCACGAAAATTAAGGAAAAATAAATGTTGTGAATATAAAAAGTAAAGTAAGAAAGAGAAAGTGGGTAAAGAGTTTATGTTGTAACAATGATAAGTGAGTCTCGTTGTTGAATCATATATTGATATAAAAACATCTTCGTAGAAAAAAAAGATCAATCAAGAACAAAAGGTCAACAAACAGTCAACTTTATATGCCTAACAAATTTAGATCGCCCAGATTAATATATGTAGACTACTCTCCAACCTAACAACATTCAGCTCACTTATCGTTCTGCAAGTCTTCTATTAAGTAACATGGCACCCGCTTGTATTCTAGCCGTCCGACGTACCCTTCTCGGCAACAGCGATGCCTGAACCACCGTCACAGTAGAATTTTCCGGCATCATCACGGTCGTTGGAGCCGGATGCTCTGATACTGGTGATCGTAGCACATGATTATCCGACTCTCTTGGAAACTCGTGCCGACACAAAGGACAATTATTCTTCAAACGAAGCCACTTCCTAATACATTCATAATGAAACCAGTGGCGGCAGGATAACTGATTGACGCTTTCTTTCAATTCAAACTCGTCGGAGCAAATAGCACATGAAGGCGCAGCAATCATCTGCTTCAAAACAGTTCGGCTGACAAAGAGTTTGTCTTTCTTGAGGGTGGTCATGAAGGATGCAGCGGTTGGGCTAGGACGAGGATTATATGAAAAATTCATGTTGCTTTCGAGAAACTCAATCGCGCTTAGAAATCGGGATAAGGTGGTTGGTGGTGGAGGAGTGGAGAGGCAAGCCTCTTGGCGTAAGATGGCGGTGGGAGAGAGAGGCGTGGGGATGAAGGAACGGAAGCATCTGATGCAACTAATAGACATTTATTTTTCACTTTAATTGGGTCAGTGTAAAATTAAGATTATGGCAATGGCGGGTAATATATATAGCTAAGGGAAGGGAAGGGAAGGGTTTGCTAATTCAGTGAGTCCTTGAAGGAGATGGAAAATGGATTACTTGTTGGGTAAGTAAGGATTATGTTTAATTATTTAAATTAACATTTATTATAACTAGGGTTTCCTAATCCTGTTTTAGTAGTTTGAACAATAAAAAATTCTTATAAATATTTTTAGAGTTTTATGACAATAAAAAATTCTTATAAATATTGGTAAAATCAAATCAAGTTGATAAAAATAGGCAACATTTCTACGGGATGAAGGCATTAACACAATTATAAACCTTGTCTTATATTTTGAGGTCATTAAGTTGATTAAAAATCAATTTTCTCAAATTTATCTCAATATTGAAATAAATATTTCTTTACGATGAAATGATCAAGTACTTGTAAAAAAAAACCAATACTCCTCGTCCCCCAAAATAGATACTTTTAGTCAAAAAGGTATAACTTTGACCAAGAGTTTATATAAAAAATAATGATCCTAATAAAAATTTAAAAATTATTATTGTATCACGATTGATAATACTTTCAATAATGATTTTTAGATTTTTATTAGGATCATTATTTTTATATAAATCTTGGTCAAAGTTACACCCTTTTAACTAAAAGTATCTATTTTGGTGCGGAGGAGTATGCTTTAAAGTATTACAAGCAATCATGGCACACAGTTTGCATTATATTATAGGATTTATATCTTAGATTATTACTATTATTAGTTTGGAAAAGTATGTTAGTAAATGCTTAGAGACAAATTAATTAATAAACAGTGAAGTTATTGAAGTACAAATTTGTTTTTTTTTTTTTTTAACAAGAAATACATATAATTTTAATTCTTAGAAGGGTGATTTTTTATTAAAAATAAAATATATAAGCCCTACTAGGATGTAGAACCTAAGAATTTAAGCGACTCAATTCATAAATATTACTCCATACTCCTCTCGTCGGGAGTGTGGATTTTTGTCAACTTTGATCAACTTTGACCAATAATTTAAAAAAATAATAATGATCCTAATAAAAATCCAAAAAATGTTATTGTTAATATTATTAAGCGTGATACAATAACAAATTTTTGAATTTTTATTAGGATCATTATTATTTATTTAAATTATTGATCAAAGTTGGTCAAAGTTGACCAAAAATCCACACTCCGCCCCACAAAACTTTACACCTTTACTACTCCGCCCCACAAAACTTTACACCTTTACTACTGTTGAGAACGGAAAATAAGAAATAATGTTATTAAAGTAGGTGTTGTGAGTGGGAGGAGAGAGAATGAGTGGAGAGAATAGTAAATTTGAAAAGTGTTGTGAGTATGACAAGTGGGTTCCATGAATAAAGAAGTATTAAAAAATTTCCTTTTTAGGAAAGTGGGACTTTTAAGTGGGACGCCCAAAATAGTAAAAGGGGTAATATTTTATGGGACAGAGGGAGTATTAAGTATGGTTAGGAATTTCAAAAAAAAAAAAAAAAACACAAAACTTCAAAAAAAAATGAATGGAGTCCATCCTCCATCAACAATGGCTTCCCTTCCCAGCAACAACCTCCACAGAAATCTTAACCCAACCAGTAATAACCCCAGGAGAAACCATAGCACAAACCACCTTCCCGGATTGTCCGTATATAACAAACTTAGCTCCACCTCGCAAAACCCTATAATTATAAAGTGGCTGCTCAGGTAACTGGTACCGACACATGGGACACGTGCTCTTTTGATCAAGCCATGGGAAAAGGCAGTCACCGTGGAACAAGTGGTTGCATGGTAACCGTACGATCTTCTCATCAGATTTAATGTCGTCCGTACATATTGGACATGTTGTTGTCAAAGTCGTCGTGATTGTAACATCATCATCGGTGAGTTTGATTGGCCGGAGTTGCGAGTTCATATAAGATCTTGAAGTAGGGTTTGAATAATAGTAGTTGGTTTCTTTTAGTATCAATTCTTCAAGGTATGATACAGCACAGTTTATACAATCAAATTCTAATGTTGTCATCTTCTCCTTGTTTGTATAATTATTATATTGCTCTTTCTTGCGTAGTTGTTTATGTAATGACTTTGCATGCATAAAGAGCTGTATATATAGGTAAAAGTTTTCGAACATATAAGGAATCTTATTTGTAAAAGGAGAAATTTCTTTTAATTATAATTACTATTATAATTATAATAGATTTGTTAGAATCCTAATAGAATTAGGACTCATATGTTTTGAGTATAAACTAGCCTCCAAGAACTTGATCCCAAGATACAATCCATAGTATTGTTGAGTGATGCGTATGGGGCAGAAGGCGAATTGGGTATCGTCTTATCTGAGAAATTCATGGAACATGATGCTTATTGTATGTTTGATGCATTGATGAATGGTGCTGACGGGGCAGTATCGATCAATGGCAGATTTTTTCTCGCATTCTCCTATAAAGGGACCACAAACTGGATTACCGCCTGTGATCGAAGCTTCTGCAGCGTTGTATCATTTGCTGTCTGTAGTGGATTCATCTCTTTATACCCATCTGATTGAGCTAGGGGTTGAACCTCAGTATTTTGCTCTTCGTTGGTTACGGGTTTTATTTGGGCGTGAATTTGCACTTGAAGACCTTCTTATAATCTGGGATGAGATATTTACGTATGATAATAGTAAATTCAATAGAATTTCGGAAAGTGATGGTGGGTCTGGCTCTGGAGTTCTGAATTCGAACAGGGGAGCATTTATATCTGCCATTGCTGTTTCGATGATTCTCTGTTTGAGATCTTCACTTCTTGCCACCGAGAATGCTACATCCTGCCTGCAGAGGTTAGAAAATTATTATCGAAAGCGAAATCTTTGCTGCCTCGTGCAATATATGCTATTAATACAAACACACTGCCTATACATATACATGCTGGGGGTTATGAACGGAGCAAATCAGCTGCTATGAGAGGTCATAGACTTTCATTAGATTGTGCTTCTCCTGGAAACCCTTTGAGCGTGGTGCCCGATAGCTACTGGGAGGAGAAATGGAGGAATTTGCACAAGGAGGAAGAAAGTAAGAAAGATAATCAAGATAATTTACCGAAGAAAATCCCGAACCGGATTAAGGGTTGGTCAGATAAAGTCAAGCTGCGTCTTTCTAGAACTGAATCTGACCCTTCCCGGCCAAAGGTTGACCGTGGGAACAGGGTTAGGAGGAGCTTGCTTGAAGATCTGGCTCGGCAACTTGGCTCAGAGGATGAGTCCGAGTTAAACCAGAATGACCAAGCTGAGTTGGACAGGCAAGAAGATGGTTCCAAGAGCCCAAGTGAAGAACGATGTCTGAGTGGTAATGCAGGTAGTGAAGATAACTCTTCTATTTTCTCGGACCCACCAACCCCTACTGGTGGTGGTAATGACCATATAATTCCCAAATGACGATTTGCCCTGAAGTCAGGTCAGAATGAAGATTCTACGGTAAAGCAGCCAGGGGCAAGTTTCGAGGAGAGGAAACTTCTGTCTGGAAAATTTCAATGGATTTGGAAGCTTGGAAGAAATGGGGCGGAGGGAATTTCAGAGAAAGGCAGTTCATCTGATTCTACAAAAGCATCTGACGTTGGATGCATCATTCAAAACCATGCAGTTGGATCTTCGGGAACTGATGGGGGTAAAGATGCAGTTGACCTGAATATGATGGTTACTTTAAAGAATCTTGGTCAATCCATGCTCGAAAATATTCAGGTATTGCATCTGTTGTGAAATTGGTGCTCCCCCGTTGCAATCAAAACAAAGAAATCAACACACCCACACGTACAAGAAAGAAACAATCACACACAAGAACACAAGAGTTGTTTACCCGGTTCATTCACCAACTCGTGAACTACGTCCGGGGGCAATTGCCAAGCCAATATGTTATTAGTCTCTCTAATATGTTGCTACCATGAGTTCTAGGCCGGATCTATGTTTATATAGTAATACAAGGAACCCTAAATCTAATTTAAGAAGAGTTCTAATCAAAATAGGAAACAAAATCAAGCTGCAGAATTTTCACCCGACACGTGGGCGGTCGCCCAAGGCACTATGGGCGGCCGCCCAAGCCAAAAATCCCACGAACCATAAACCAGACTACGGGCGGTCGCCCACCCCCTACGGGCGGTCGCCCACCACGGCAAAAGTTATCCCCGAATTTCCTCCTTGATTCAAAGAACTCCTCCGACTTAGGCCCCTTTTTCCTTGTAGTTTAGGACTCCAATCCCAACAATCTCCCACCGAAGACTAAACTAACAAACATAGAATCACCCATTAACTCCCACCACGGAGTAAAGACCTTCGAACACATTCCCCCTCATCCATATTGGCTTGACACTACCTCTCCTCTCCTCAAGTACTAAGGCGAGTTGAAACCAAGCGACGTTTCAACCACTCCGTGTTAGATCGTTCTTGCCTCCCCAAATCGCCTTCTACCTTGATTTCTCCCCGCAAGTCTAACTTCGCCTTCTCCCTCCGCACCCACCTTCCTCGCAATGCCTCCCTTGAAACTTGGACACACCTTGTTTCTTGCATCGATCGTTCTTGGTCCGAAACCGCTCTGTTAGGGCCCTTGGACATCCACACCGCGTTGATCAACTTTGTGTCCTCCCCAACATACCGTTTCTTGATGTCTCCCCTTTCACACCAACAGCCGGTTCTTAAGCCTCTTGCTCCCACCGGAACGAAAAACGACATTGTAGGTAGAGTACACCGTCTTCCCCTTAACCCTACGAGCCAACACCTTAGCCCCTTTTGTGACTTCCCAAGACCCACCAATGAAAGAAACACCGTATCCTTCACTATCAAGTTGTCCCACGTAAATCACCCTCCTCCTCAAATCCGGAACATGCATCACGTCGTGTAGTTGTAAAAACAGCCCCATTAGGTGTCTTCATCATCACATCCCCTTACCTTTGATCTTCAATGGTTGACCATCACCAAGATAGAGAACCCCAAAATCTCCGGTTTTGTAACGCCTCATTGATTCTGCATCCCCACTAGCATGACAAGAAGCTCCAGAATCCAACACCCAATCTTCACCCGATCGCTCCTCACCTAGGATTAATACATCACCACCATCATCCACCACGTTAGCACCACCACCTTTTCCTGACAGTCATAACCGATGTGCCCCAATTCACCACAATTGTAGCACTTGACCTTTTTCCCCAGGTCTTCCTTTTCCCCTATTTCTCTCCACCCTAAGTGCAGCCCCATCTACGGACGATTCTCCCCTTTTCTCTTTCCTTCGCAACTCCTCTTGAAGGATGAGATCTCTAACCTCCGTATACACCAATGTCAAGTTGACGTACTAATCGTTGTGACAGTAACCTCCCAACTATCGTGCAATGATTTTAGAAGAAAACAAGCTAGCACTTCATCGGAGAAAGTAATATCAACACTTTTCAATTGGTCCACCATACCTTTGAAATTGCCGATATGACTTGCCGCCCTCGCCCCTCGACATCTTCGCATTCGCAAACCTCTTTATCAAATGCACCTTATTGATATTCGACGGCTTCTCATACATGTCCGACAGCGTTTGTAGCAACTCCACCGTTGTCTTGGCCTCCATAGCGTTCCGTGCAACGTCGTCGGTTAGGGCACTCCTTACCGCTCCTAACGCCTTCCGATCCAACGTCTCCCAATCTCCTTGTGACATGTCTTCGGGCTTCTCCTTCAAGGGCTTATGAAGATCCTTACAATAAAGGTAGTCTTCAATCCTTGTCTTCCAAAACGTGAAATTCACACCGTTGAATTTCTCGATATGGTTCTTCATCTTGACTGCTTCACCAAAATCCCCAAGAACGCGATTCAAAATTAATCAACTAATGAAAAGATTTTGAATCCTCCGAACCAAAGCTCTGATACCAGTTGTTGTGAAATTGGTGCTCCCCGTTGCAATCAAAACAAAGAAATCAACACACCCACACGTACAAGAAAGAAACAATCACACACAAGAACACAAGAGTTGTTTACCCGGTTCATTCACCAACTCGTGAACTACGTCCGGGGGCAATTGCCAAGCCAATATGTTATTAGTCTCTCTAATATGTTGCTACCATGAGTTCTAGGCCGGATCTATGTTTATATAGTAATACAAGGAACCCTAAATCTAATTTAAGAAGAGTTCTAATCAAAATAGGAAACAAAATCAAGCTGCAGAATTTTCACCCGACACGTGGGCGGTCGCCCAAGGCACTATGGGCGGCCGCCCAAGCCAAAAATCCCACGAACCATAAACTTCTGTACTCATGGGCGGTCGCCCACCCCCCTATGGGCGGTCGCCCACCACGGCAGAAAGTTATCCCCGAATTTCCTCCTTGATTCAGCAACTCCTCCGACTTAGGCCCCTTTTTCCTTGTAGTTTAGGACTCCAATCCCAACAGCATCTACTTGTTTTGGGTTTGACCATTTGACTTTGATCAAGGAAAGTGTGGTTTAAAACTTTTGTTTTTTTTTTTTGCAGGTAATTGAATGTTCATGCTTGTCAAGAGAATAGCACAACTACAAATAGCACTATTATATACAAAAAATTGGGCTCAAGTTGCATTTGGGAAAAAAACTGGGTAGCCATTAGAGGTTTTCCTGCTTGGTGATAGCCAGAAACCGTGGCTGACAAGGTTTCGTTCAGACATTTCGTCGAACATTTTGTGGGCAGAATTTAGCTTTCCACATTTGCGTACATGTTGAGGACGAGGCCCAATGCAAGGAAACATAGCCGGCCCATTAAGAGAAATCAGGAGGTGCCACTCGTTTTTCCTTTGAAATGGGTAATTTAAAATGTTGAAATTTGGAAAAATAAATAAATAATAAAATTAATTGTCATATAGAGATTCGCTCATTAATTTGTTAAGGTACCTAAAATTAAATTATACTCCCTCAGTCCCACACCAAGGTTCCTTGGTCTTGGTGTGGGTTTCACGTTTTTAAGAAAAAAATTTGTTTGTGTTGTTTAGAATGGATGAGAGATAATGTAAAAGTTAAATGTGGGGTAGGAAATAGTAGTTAATGATTGTTTTTTTTTTAAAATGGGTAAAAGATTAGAGGGAAGAGAATGTAAAAGTTAAAAATATTTAAGAGGAGAGAGAATGAGTGGGAGGAATAGTAAGTTAATGATTGGTTTTTTTGTAAATATGTTAACTTTATAAGGGTATAATGAATAGTTTTTCTGTAAATATATTAAATCATAAGGGTATAAATATATTCAAAACTTTTCATTTACTTAAAGGTTTCTGAATATACAGAATCTTTGAGATTAATATCCAAACTTTTGAGACTAATATCCAAAATGTTTGTTGGAAAAGGAAATTTCGAGACCTACTAAAGTTAACTGTTTTTTCCCCGCGATAAAGGGTTTAAAAACCCCCAAAAGACGTCATTTATGCCGTCAGATATAGACCTTTGAAGTTTTTATAAAAGAAGTGTTAAAAAATGATCGGTGGTAGTACTAGTATTTATGATGACCGATTGCAGTTACTTATTTTTGATAATTCTATCATTATTATTATTTTGAAGCAATTTTATACTTCAATTAAAATCAGAAAAATTTGAAAGAAAATAAAATGTATATCATGAAAGAGAACCCACGCTTAAGACGTAAGACGAAGGAATGATACTTGTATTAGAATCAACCAATTAACAAATCTTTTTGGGAAAAAATAAAACAAGAAGAAAGAACCCAAAAATTAGAAATCCGCAACCCTAGAAATCACTCTGGACAAAGAAATAATAGTACTTGTTGGAAGATGAAATTACAAGATAGGACCCTAACCACATTAACCACCACATATCAGTTGGCTATTTAACAAATGCTACCGTATTTCTCCCTCCTTCCGCTCCAAAATAAAATTTTCACTTTTTTTTATTATTACTATAAATGAATTTTGAGCAATTATTTTATAATGATTTAATTATTTTAATGAAGTGTTATAATCAACTTAAGCATCAAACCTAAAAAAAAAAGAAAAGTAACGTTTTATACTAATTTGGGATGAAGGAAGTAACTACTTAAGATCTTGAATGAGCTGTGTCATTATCATCTGTAAGATTTTCTTTGTATGATAGCTCCTTAGATAGAGAAAAAAATAATTCAATGCTATAAATTAAAACTTAAAAAATTAAATCATACTCCCCCATCTCATACATCTCATAAAATAAGTACTGCCTCCGTCCCTGTTCAATGTGTATACTTTTCAATATATTTTAGCGCCCAACCGTAATTGTAGAATTTCTCACGAAGATTGTGCTTTGTATATTTTTAAAACAAAACTAACTTAATTAATCAAATTATAAATCACACTACTTAAAGAATTTGACAGCACAAATTGGAGATAGCTATAGTTATGACAAAAAAAAAAAAAAAAAAAAAAACAAATCATTAGATCTAAAATTTAAATTTTGGCTACCATAGCGCATTAACATAAAATAATCTGGTTTTGAATCAATCATACTGTATATTGATATATAAACATAAGAAAAAAATAGTCCGAACCGTTTAGTTTCACCTGACGCGGAAATTAAGGAAAAGTAAATGATGTGAAAATAAAAAGTAAAGTAAAAAAGAAAAAGTGGGTAGAGAATTTTTGTTGTAAGAATGACAAGTGGGTCTCGATGTCGAATCATATATTGATATAAAAACATCTTCAAAGAAACAAAAAAAGCAATCAAGAACAAAAGGTCAACAAACAGTACGTCAACTTTATATGCCTAACAAATTTAGATCGCCCAGATTAATAACAAATTTAGATCGCCCAGATTAATATATGTAGACTACTCTCCAACCTAACAACATTCAACTCACTTATCGTTCTGCTAGTCTTCTATTAGGTAACATGGCACCCGCTTGTATTCTAGCCGTCCGACGTACCCTTCTCGGCAACAGCAATGCTTGAACCACCGTCACAGTAGAATTCTCCGGCGTCATCACGGTTGTTGGAACCGAATGGTCTGATACTGGTGATCGTAGCACATGATTATCCGGCTCTCTTGGAAACTCGTGTCGACACAGCGGACAATTATTCTTCAAACGAAGCCACTTCCTAATACATTCATAATGAAACCAGTGACGGCAGGATAACTGATTGACGCTTTCTTTCAACTCAAACTCGTCGGAGCAAATAGCACATGAAGGCGCAGCAATCATTTGCTTCAAAACAGTTCGGCTGACGAAGAGTTTGTCTTTCTTGAGGGTGGTCATGAAGGATGCGGCGGTTGGGCTAGGATGAGGATTATAAGAAAAATTCCTGTTGCTTTCGAGAAACTCGATCGCACTTAGAAATCGGGATACGGTGGTTGGTGGTGGAGGAGTGTCGGAGAGGCAGTCTTGGCAGAAGATGGCGGCGGGAGAGAGAGGCGTGGGGATGAAGGAACGGAAGCATCTGATGCAACTAATAGACATTTTTTTTTCTCTTTTGTTGGGTCAGTGTAAAATTAAGACTATGGCACTGGCGAAGGGTTTGCTAATTCAGGTTAATATGAGTCCTTGAAGGAGATGGAAAATGGATTACTTGTTGGGTAAGTAAGGATTCTGTTTAATTATTTAAATTAACAGTTATTATAACTAGGGTTTCCTAATCCTGTTTTAGTAGTTTGGACAATAAAAAATTCTTATAAATATTTTTTTGAGTTTTATGACAATAAAAAATTCTTATAAATATTGGTAAAAAATTCTTATAAATATTGGTAAAATCCAATCAAGTTGATAAAAATATGCAGCATTTCTATGGGATGAAGGCAAACACAATTATAAACCTTGTCTTATATTTTGAGGTCATTAAGTTGATTAAAAATCAATTTTCTCAAATTTATCTCAATATTGAAATAAATATTTCTTTAGAGATGTAATGATCAGTACTTGTAAAAAAAAAAAAAAAAAAAGGCCAATAAGCTTTAAAGTATTACAATTGAATTCCTAAGACATTTCATTAATTCCTTAAATATTTAAGGACAATTACGTCAATTTACATAAAATGTAGTGGATAAGTAAAAAACATAGTGGCAATAGCCCCTCCCTATAAATATTTGTATATTATAATTGAATTCCTTAAAATTTGTCACATTTGTTCCGGAAAGAGTGTAATTAATAGTATTCATTCACAATAACAATTTTCAAAATTTCATGAATATATTTTTATAAATATTTTATCGAAGTTCAAATTAAATTAAACTAATCATTAATATTAAAATTAAAGGGAAATTGTATTTCTAAAACAAAAGGACTACTATATCATCTCATGTAAAATAATTCCTAAACACAAAACTTCAAATGCCAAAGGACTTGTGTCCAAGCAGCATAATATTGAGCTGGTTTAAGTCTTTTCGTAGGTCTTGGGTTCAATACCCCTTGCTGGCTAGAATTGATATTAGGTAGGTAGGAATTTCAAAAAAAATAAAAAAAAAATACAAAACTTCAAAAAAACTGAATGGAGTCCATCCTTCATCAACATTGGCTTCCCTTCCCAGCAACAACCTCCACATAAATCTTAACCCAACCAGTAATAACCCCAGGAGAAACCATAGCAAAAACCACCCTCCCGGATTGTCCGTACATAACAAACTTAGCTCCACCTCGCAAAACCCTATAATTATAAAGTGGCTGCTCAGGTAACCGGTACCGACACATGGGACACGTGCTCTTTTGATCAAGCCACGGGAAAAGGCAGTCACCGTGGAACAAGTGGTTGCATGGTAACCGTACGATCTTCTCATCAGATTTAATGTCGTCCGTACATATTGGACAAGTTGTTGTCAAAGTCGTCGTGATTGTAACATCATCATCGGTGAGTTTGATTGGCCGGAGTTGTGAGTTCATATAAGATCTTGAAGTAGGGTTTGAATAATGGTAGTTGGTTTCTTTTAGTATCAATTCTTCAAGGTATGATACAGCACAGTTTATAGAATCAAATTCTAATGTTGTCATCTTCTCCTTGTTTGTATAATTCTTATATTGCTCTTTCTTGTGTAGTTGTTTATGTAATGACTTTGCATGCATAAAGAATCTGAGGTGTTTATGGTTACCTTAAGTTTATAAGGAATCTTATTTGTAAAAGGAGAAGTTTCTTGGATTGAAACAAAGTATCTTAGGAATGTGTGTCATTCAATCAATATTGAGAGATATTCATAAGAAAAGTTACCTCGGTTAGTAGTATTTTTAATTATAATTATATTTACTATTAGAATTAATAGATTTGTTAAAATCCTAATAGAATTAGGACTCATATATGTTTTGAGTATAAACTAGCCTCCAAGAACTTGATCCCAAGATACAATCCATAGTATTGTTGAGTGATGTGTATGGGGCAGAAGGCGAATTGGGTATCGTCTTATCTGAGAAATTCATGGAACATGATGCTTATTGTATGTTTGATGCATTGATGAATGGTGCTGACGGGGCAGTATCGATCAATGGCAGATTTTTTCTCGCATTCTCCTATAAAGGGACCACAAACTGGATTACCGCCTGTGATCGAAGCTTCTTTGCTGTCTGTAGTGAATTCATCTCTTTATAGCCATCTGATTGAGCTAGGGGTTGAACCTCAGTATTTTGCTCTTCGTTGGTTACGGGTTTTATTTGGGCGTGAATTTGCACTTGAAGACCTTCTTATAATCTGGGATGAGATATTTACGTATGATAATAGTAAATTCAATAGAATTTCGGAAAGTGATGGTGGGTCTGGCTCTGGAGTTCTGAATTCGAACAGGGGAGCATTTATATCTGCCATTGCTGTTTCGATGATTCTCTGTTTGAGATCTTCACTTCTTGCGACCGAGAATGCTACATCCTGCCTGCAGAGGTTGTTAAATTTTCCGGACGATATTAACATTAGAAAATTAATATCGAAAGCGAAATCTTTGCTGCCTCGTGCAATAGATGCTATTAATACAAACACACTGCCTATACATATACATGCTGGGGGTTATGAACGGAGCAAATCAGCTGCTATGAGAGGCATAGCCTTTCATTAGATTGTGCTTCTCCTGGAAACCCTTTGAGCGTGGTGCGTCTTTCTAGAACTGAATCTGACCCTTCCCGGTCAAAGGTTGAAGATCTGGCTCGGCAACTTGGCTCAGAGGATGAGTCCGAGTTAAAACCAGAATGACCAAGCTGAGTTGGACAGGCAAGAAGATGGTTCCAAGAGCCCAAGTGAAGAACGATGTCTGAGTGGTAATGCAGGTAGTGAAGATAACTCTTCTATTTTCTCGGACCCACCAACCCCTACTGGTGGTGGTAATGAGTAATGACCATAATTCCCTTTGAAAACGATTCAGGAAGAAGTAGTGTTGCATCAAACTTATATGTTGATGAGAATGAGACGGAGTCAAATATCCAGGAACAAGAAGCTTCTCCACTTCCGGTTTCTGATGTCCCAAATGACGATTTTGCCTTGAAGTCAGGTCAGAATGAAGATTCTACGGTAAAGCAGCCAGGGGCAAGTTTGAAGGAGAGGAAACTTCTGTCTGGAAAATTTCAATGGATTTGGAAGCTTGGAAGAAATGGGGCGGAGGGAATTTCAGAGAAAGGCAGTTCATCTGATTCTACAAAAGCATCTGACGCTGGATGCATCATTCAAAACCATGCAGTTGGATCTTCGGGAACTGATGGGGGTAAAGATGCAGTTGACCCGAATATGATGGTTACTTTAAAGAATCTTGGTCAATCCATGCTCGAAAATATTCAGGTATTGCATCTACTTGTTTTGGGTTTGACCATTTGACTTTGATCAAGGAAAGTGTGGTTTAAAAGTTTTGTTTTTTTTTTTTTGCAGGTAATTGAATGTTCATGCTTGTCAAGAAAATAGCACAACTACAAATAGCACTATTAAATACAAAAAATTGGGCTCAAGTTGCATTTGGGAAAAAAACTGGGTAGCCATTAGAGGTTTTCCTGCTTGGTGATAGCCAGAAACCGTGGCTGACAAGGTTTCGTTCAGACATTTCGTCGAACACTTTGTGGGCAGAATTTAGCTTTCCACATTTGCGTACATGTTGAGGACGAGGCCCAATGCAAGGAAACATAGCCAGCCCATTAAAAGAAATCAGGAGGTGCCACTCGTTTTTCCTTTGAAATGGGTAATTTGAAATGTTGAAATTTGGAAAAATAAATAATAATAAAATTAATTGTCATATATAGAGATTCGCTCATTAATTTGTTAAGGTACCTAAAATTATACATTAAAATTATACATTAGTCTGTTCATAAAGCGAAATAACAAACCCATAAAATCCCATGCAAGTTGCAATGTTTCACAGAAACTCACAGTTATACATTATTCCTGCTCGTCGCTCTTATACCCAAATATATAAAACTAAAATTGCTCTTATACCTATGTATAAAAGTATTTTTTTTTTTTCAAAAAAATTCACATTTTCTTAAAAATAATAAAAAAGTCTCATATTTTACCGAGCAATCCGCTCATATACCCAAAAGTATTAAAATTACTCTTATATCTATGTTTTGGATTTTTATGTGATTTTGATCTAAACCTCTATTTGATTGTAGACTTTTGGATCTCTCACATGAACTTGTATAGAAAATGATTTGAATGAAGGGCCTCAAAAGAATTATTCCAAAATTAAAATTATAAGTAACGCGGCTCATTAACGAAATTTGATGGTTTCATTTTCATTATGGCAAATAGTTCCACCGTCTCATAGCAGGTGTTGTGCTTTTCTTTTTATTTAGGTTTCAAAATAAGTATTGCATTATTTCGAAATGAATGTCGTATCATAAAATTTTGGGAAATGCATTTTTCCATAAGCTATGAAAAACCTGTTTTTCAATCGACCGAATCATGGTTGAAGCGATCTGGTAACTTTTTTATAAATAACTGACACTTTTTTAAAACGTGTGCGGTGGCATTTTCGTAAATACGAAAATGTCCAAAATATTTTACCCGTCCCTGAGTTCTTTATTATACTTTCATTTGTTTATTTTTTCTAACTTTTTTTATATAACTTTTTGAAAAAAAACTTCAATACTAAAAAATGCCCAAAATATTTATTTATATTCATAAAAAAAAAAAACTATACATTTATAAATAAAAATTAAAGAATTTTAACCGTTCCTGATTTTTTTATTATACTTTCATTTGTTTATTTTTTTCTAACTTTTTTATATAACTTTTTGAAAAAAACTTCAATACTAAAAAATATCCAAAATATTTATTTATATTCATAAAAAATAAAAAAAACTATACATTTATAAATAAAAATTAAAGAATTTTATCCGTCCCTGATTTCTTTATTATACTTTCATTTGTTTTTCTAACTTTATTTTATATAACTTTTTGAAAAAAACTTCAATACTAAAAAATGTCCAAAATATTTATTTATATTCATGAAAAAATAAAAAAATATACATTTATAAATAAAAATTAAAGAATTTTACCTGTCCCTGATTTCTTTATTATACTTTCATTTGTTTAGTTTTTTCTAATTTTTTTATATAACTTTTTGAAAAAAAAACTTCAATACTAAAAAATGTCCAAAATATTTATTTATATTCATAAAAAATAAAAAAATATACATTTATAAATAAAAATTAAAGAATTTTACCCGTCCCTGATTTCTTTATTATACTTTCATTTGTTTAGTTTTTTTCTAATTTTTTTTTATATAACTTTTTGAAAAAAACTTCAATACTAAAAATGTCCAAAATATTTATTTATATTTATAAAAAATAAAAAAAAACTATACATTTATAAATAAAAATTAAACTTTAATTATACTACTATCCACACGGATGTGAGTACAGATGTGTCTCACAACTGTCCACACATCCACAGATAATGCAGCGAAATAAAACAAATTAAAAGCAATAACTCAAGAGTTATATACGTTTACTGATCTATGAGATCAGCAAACTAGGCTTACACCAAAAAACTTTTCACTATAAAAACTTTTGTTGCTTACAAAAACGAATAAGTGAAAAACTAAAATATGAAAATACTAAACGAGTTCTAATCACCTTCTACGACAAGAACAACTCCCCTTTCCCAAGTAGGACCTATTCTAGTCAGAAGTAAAACAAAGAACTCTATGAAAAACTAGATGTGAGTTACAGATGTGAGGCACAACCTTCACTCACAACCTAAAAACAACTATGTTGAAAACTGTGAAGAATATGTAATTTTCTCTCAGAATTTCCGTATCTTCTCTTGTGCTGAATGCCTTGTATTTATAATGCACTTTGGAGAAGGTCTTCACGTGATCAACATCTTCCTTTGTAAGATCTCTTTTCCTATAAGAAAACATAAATCACACTCACAAGGAAATAGAATATTAGTAGGTTAGTCCTAATATAAAACTATGTACATAAATAAAAGATATTTACTTTATTTACAATTCCTTGTCAAAGTAGGAAAATAATAAATCTTCCAAGAAAGTCCCAAAATCTTCTTACCATAATAGAAGTCTTTTGAAATAAGGAAACAAGAATTAGTTCCCTAAAAAGCTCACGCTTTCAATCTCCCACTATTTTGGACTTTCTGGTCAAAACCAAAAATTTATAGAATTCACAATATGCAACCACAAAATATATATATAAAAAACATAACTCCCCCTGAATGGATGTGTGTCCAGATGTGTATACACATCCACACATAAAAACTGCATAGAACAAGTTAGAGCAGAAAACAGCAGTTCATTAAAAAGCAAAAAGCAAAACACCCATTCAGCAACATCCTAATTAACACTATTACAATCCATTGTTTAAAACTAAAAACAGAAATTAAAAATTGTCTTAAGATCATCCAAACATCAAAAAAACAAAAAAACTTCAAGATTTCTCCCCCTTCATTAAAGTTCCCACTGTCTCCATTTAAAGTTAGCCATAGCAACAGCAACATCCCATTTGTCATTTCCAAGAGTTGAAGAAGCAGTTCGCATTCTCCCTCTTTTTGAGCAGAAAGTTTATCATGCCATATGAGGAGTCTATCCTTAAGAGCCTTAAGGTTGTTTGAACTTGAGATTCAGCAACTGCAATTTCAGTATCCAAATCCTTCATTTGAGCTTCAAAAGGATCTTCAGATGTGTCCACATCTGGCATGGAAATTTCAGGGACAGTACCCAAAGGGAGATCAACATATCTTTGCTTAGGGTCTAGAAGGGTTTTGGTCTCCTTAAACAAATCAAACTTTTCAACCTTTTCTTCACCTTTCTCAGGCTTAACACCATTAGCAACCAGAATTTGAGAGATTAGAGAGGGATAGGGTAAAGACCACTTCTTAGAGGGTGACTCTCCATAGGCACAAATTTTCCTAAAAATGAAATCTCCAAAATTGATATTTCTTTTAATGCCCAACCTATACAGCAAATCAGCTTGCACCCTAGTCACAGAGGTCTTGTTATTTGAGGGGCAAAGGTTGGCAACAAGGATAGTATGGAGAAAATAATAAAGAGAGGATAAAGAACCACTTCCCAAATCCTTTGGCTTCACAGGCCAATAGGTTACCTTGCCATGGGTGATGGCAGACACAAGATCTTCATCAGACACACCAACCAGCTGATCCAAAGTATTATCCAGCCCAAGAAAATCATTGATAACTGATGGGGAAAAGGGGACATACTTTCCTCTAGCATAAATAGAGAAGGGAGAATAACATTTATCTAGTCCCTTGGTCAAGTTGGCATAAAATTCATACACCATCTTAGGATATAAAGGGAGAGGGTGATCCACAGTTAAAAACAAGCCTCTCTCTTCAGAAAACTTATCCATTCCTAATTTGAAGAAAATTTCTCTATCTCTTTTCATCTCCATAATAAAAACCTTATTAGAAATCAACCCAAACCTATCAGAGGCATTCTTGGTTAAAAATTTCTTAGAAAAGGGTTTAGAGGCAGTAGTAATGGAAAGAGTTGTAGAAATACCCTTATCAGCCTTCTTTCTGGTGGATGTGCGCCTGGATGTGTGCACATCTTCAGACACATCCTTTGCAGGAGCTTGATCTTTGACAGATTCTACCTCTGTCTCATCACCAGAAGAGGTATCCTTTTCTTGATCCTCATTTTCTTGTTCAAGCTCATCTTTTCCTAGCTTGAAATTGACATCTGAGGCAGTATCATCACTGTCATAACTAAACTCAGATTCATAAGCTTCTTCTTCAATGGGCTCTAGATCTGTAGCAGCCACCTTTTTCTTTCCTTTTAACTCCATCAAAATATTTGCCAAGGGCTCCTCATCACTAAACACAGATGAATCATCAACAGGATTTGTAACCTCAGGGATAGGAGCATTAACAACAGAAGTAGGATCATCAACTACAGGAGTAGGAGCAGGAATGGGGATAATTGGATTAGAAGGCTTACAAGGAGAGGATGGAACAGGATCAATGGGCTCAGCATGGGGAATAGTTTCAGAAGGAGCAATAACAGGGTCAACAACTGAGGGAGGAGGATTTGAGGGTTGAGCCCTAGTTCTAACAACAGGAGCAATTACCTCTTCTTCTTCTTCTTCTTCTTCTTCTTCTTCTTCTTCTTCTTCTTCTTCTTCTTCTTCTTCTTCTTCTTCTTCTTCTTCTTCTTCTTCTTCTTCTTCTTCTTCTTCTTCAAGGGTAATGGCAGTAGAGGGCTTGCCACCTGGTTTCTTCAAGTTCTTAGCCTTGTCAGACTCTGACAGCTTCCTAACCCTATGCGATCGACGTAGATTGCTTTGGGGCACATGAATCGCATCATGGCTCAGGGGTTTTGCTGGAGTAAGCTTCCTCTTTTTGGTAGAAGAAGGTTCATCAGAGGGAGGAACAGGGGCGACAACCGATGGTTGAATAACCGGAGAGGTTGGAGCTCTAGGGTTTTCAGAAGCAGTTGGAATAGACAGAGGTTCCAATGAAGGTGATTTGGCAGGTGAAGCTTCCATTGAGGAGTTAGACGAGGATGAGGGAGGTGGAATTTCAGCAAGAAATTGAGAAATAGCAGGGTTGATGACAACAGAGGCTTCTCCTTTGGCTACAGCAATAGGTTCGATGTCAAGCACATCTTCTTCATGAATGTGAGTATGATCGGCCATTTAAACTGAAGATTGGTGTTAGGTTGAACAGTGGAAGAGGAATTAATGCAATGTGTGTGAGATTATGTGAAAAAGAAGGAAGAACAAAAGGTTTTAGCAAGGGTTTATGGGGGATGGGACGGATGTGAGGTCTCATAAATACTCACAGCTCCCCCTTTCCAACTGAAACTTGGAATCCTTCTCCAAAAAGGTCTCACAAAGCTCAAATACCTTAGGAGTCCTCCAACGGCTAGAAACCTTTGAGATTACCACACACAACCACCTTCTAAGAAATAGGGGATTAAAATAAAACAAGATTTTGATAGATTTTTATGGAAACAAAAATAATTCAGCCATATCCTTTTTAAAAACAGAATCCCATTAGAAATCTTCCAACCTTTTCAAACAAGGAATGATACACACCTTTTTCTTTCATGAGAGATATTGGAGATCAAAAACCTATAAAATCAAGGAATAAATTAAGAGAGAAAATAAATTAACTAGCATATTTACAATGCTCCTATATGTCCTAAAAAATGCAGTATGCCTAGCATGATGCAATCACACAGGTGATGGAAAAATTCTCAGCTTATGGATGTGGCATAGGATGTGAGTCACTTTTGGGGACACATTTAGATCACAAAAAGTCAATGAGCAATAATCCAATCTGCACAGCCTCTAGGATGCATCCACCAATTTTTTGTTGTGGATTTTTGCATTGTGAGTAGCTTTCACTTTACTTGATCCCAAAGATAGCCCTTTTTCCCAATGATCTTATCAAGTTTGATTTCAAGATTTCTTATGAGAATCACTTGATCACAATGGTATGGCTTCATACTAAGGGTGAAGCAGCTGTTTCTCACACATATATTTTTTTTCTTTTATAGCATCCACTGTGAGATACCTAGGAAGGTTATATCAAGTCATCAAATGATGACATGAACAGGAAGTGCTCACAATTAAGTGATCAAAAACAATGTCAAGATGAAGACTCACAAGTGACCACACTGAGAAATTTCGTGCTAATGCATGAATTTTTTTTTTGATTTTTATTTTGTATATTTTTTTTTCAGCTAATCTAATATACAGATGTGTTAAGAGGATTTGAGACACATTTGTACTCACAACCTTAGATATCACACAAATCAAGAGACTTCCTCAAGGAGGAAAATCTCTCCAAATCTAATGCCTTTGTAAATATATCAGCCAATTGATTTTCAGTCCCAACAAATTCCAGACACACAGTTTTTTGTTCCACAAGATCCCTAATGAAATGATGTCTAATATCAATGTGTTTTGTTCTAGAATGTTGGACAGGATTTTTAGATATGTCCAAGGCACTTTTGTTATCACAAAAAGCAATCAAAACTTTGCTATTTAATCCATAATCTTTCAACATTTGGTTCATCCAAAGCAGTTGTGTGCAGCAACTCCCAAGGGCAACATACTCAGCCTCATCAGTGGATAAAGACACACAATTCTGCTTTCTACTATACCAAGACACTAGGTTATTTCCTAGGTAAAAACATCCACCTGTGGTACTCTTTCTATCATCACTATTACCAGCCCAGTCAGAGTCAGTGTACCCAACCAAATTGGTGTTTGTTTCTTTGGAGTAATGCAGTCCTAGGTTCACAGTCCCACTCACATATCTAATGATTCTTTTCAAGGCTTTCAGATGGGACACCTTAGGGTTGGCTTGGTATCTTGCACATAGACACACACTATACATAATATCAGGTCTGCTTGCAGTGAGGTAAAGCAGACTTCCTATCATACTTCTGTACAGTGTTTGATCAACACTCTCACCATCTGAATCATGACTTAGCTTTTGGGAAGATTCCATTGGGGTTCTTTGGTGTGAAGAGTGTTCAAGCTCAAACTTTTTCACAAGATTCTTGGCATACTTAGACTGTGAGATGAACATTCCATCTTTGAATTGTTTAATCTGTAGGCCTAAGAAAAAGTTCAACTCACCTACCATGCTCATCTCAAATGTGGAGGTCATACTATCCACAAACTCAGTTAGCATAGGGTCAGAGTTTGATCCAAATACAATATCATCCACATAGATTTGTGCCACAAGAATCTCCCTTTTATTTTTCCTCACAAACAATGTTTTGTCAACCTTACCTCTCTTGAATCCTAGGTGAAGCAAATGGTCTGTCAACCTACCATACCAAGCTCTAGGGGCTTGCTTTAGTCCATACAGAGCTTTCTTTAGCTTATACACATGGTTAGGATATTTGGAGTCCACAAAGCCTTTAGGTTGTTCAACATAGGCTTCCTCATTCAATATCCCATTTAGAAAAGCACTCTTAACATCCATTTGATGAAGAGTAATCTTGAGGTAACAAGCAATGGCTAACAGAAGCTGTGACGACCCCAACCCTAGGCACTTATTTTAAATATTAAATTATATGCTTTTAATATTTATGTCATCTTTATATGTTCAATTATATCTTTAAATTCTTAAATTTAAATAAATTGGGTGAAAAGTAAATTTAGAATCTTTAGGAAATTATTGGACATTAAATAAATAAACTTGGGAAAATAATAGAAATGGAAAAATGTTAAATAATGTGGGGAGGTTAAATGAGTAGGATGAATTAATGGGATAATGTTTAATTTAATTTTGATTTGGGTAGAATGAAAGCCTTGGTTTAGATATTTTGGAGGGGGGGCCAAGTGTCTTACTCCTTCCTAGGTTGCCAAGTGTCCTCCCCCCCTCACTTCTCTTACTCCCATCCCCTCCTTCTCCTTCCTTCTCACTTCTTCATCCTAGAGAAACTAAGAAGACTCCATTGAAGCCCCTTCCCCCAAGCTTTGCTCCAAGACTTTCTTCACCAAAATTCAAGTCCTAGAGCTCCATTGAAGTTGGGTGATCTAGAAGAAACCTTCTAACTAGAAAGATCAAGCATTTCCTTCTAAAATCCAAGTAAGTTGTTATGACTTCTCTTCTCATGAATGTTCATGAATATTTCTTGTGGTTCTTGTTCTTATGTTGGTGATTTCTTACTTGGGAAAACCTATTGGGAGTTGAATGTGTGATTTAGAACCTTGTTGGGTTTGTAGAAATATTGTGAGTTATGGAAGTTGAATGGATCTAGGTTTAAGACTCGATTTCATGGAGTTAAAGGAGTAGATTAAAGTTACCCAAGTTGGAAATGCCCTTTAGGTTCATAACTTAGGATGCATTTGGTTGGACATTGGGTTTCTTGGGATTTTTGTGTTGATTTCTGCTGTTTGTGCAAATTCTGGGCCGAGGGACGAGTCGTCCCTTGGACGAAGGGAAGTCGTGACCTAAGGGGGGACGCCAGGTTCAGTGGGGGGTAAAGTGGGGACGAGTCGTGCCCTGGGGGACGAGTCGTCCCCTGGCCAGATTTTCTCACCTCAACTTTATAGCTATTCAAACCTAATCAAACTCGAACCATAATGAAATCCTTTTAACCTAGATTAAAGTAGAATACTTTGGCTTCACAATGACGTTCTAAGTGATTAAAACGGAATAGTGGAAGTACCTTAAATGTTGCTTGGAAAACGTTAGATAAACTAGTTTAGTAACTAAACAATTATGATCCCAACTTGGTAGATTCCCCTTAGACCTTTCAAGAGGCTATGTATTATTGTATAATGACTTTGTAGGATGGATTTATGCTATTTCCTTGCCTTACATTGAGTTCATATACATTGTTTCTATTGCATAGTGTATTCATAAATTGTTGCACTTTGATATTGTTTAGACATGAGTATATATTACCATGTGGCTATTGTTTATCCCTTTTTGTGGATTTTATTCAAGTATCTATTATGTGCTTGATTATGTGTGAGTCGGTGACGTTGGGGGTATAACGAGAATACGATCAATTATGGAAGTGTGACCTAATGTGATCGGATTATGTTATATTCGTGACCGTCCCCTCACGTGGCCACGGGTTGGGGTATAGCATCTGTATTGAGCCACAAGCCTTACGAGTTGCTCTTGTCTTTATTTGGTTCCCGAAAAACGGGTCTTATAAGACGTGAGTATTGCCTAAGCAGCTCACTGTAAGATTGGATTATTATTATTATAACCAATGTTGTACGACTATTGTTCAGACGGGAAAAGGTAAACCAAGGTAACGGAACGTGTTTATAGCTTTTCCAATGTGTTATGTGCGACTTGTTATATGTTGCATTTTTTGGCATATTGCTGCATATCATAATAGCTTGCTGAGATTTATTCTCACCCCTCTCCCTTTACTGTTTTAGATCCCGAGACAGGAGGACCGCCCAAGTAAGGACGGAGAGGAGTTTGGAGTAAGCTTTTGGGTATTGTCAGGGTATGTTTAGGGTGGCGTATAAATTGTATTTTGGTAATTCCATTCTTGGAGTTTGTAATTATAAACTTTAAACTCTACGTCATAACCTTAAATCTTTTGTAACTAAACAGTTAACTATTTTCAAAGTTAGTTATCTCCTCCTCCGATGTGGAGTAGAGTGGAGTTTCTTTTGAAATGATATGTTATTCAGGTTCATGTTGGAAAGTCAAAGTAAAGTTTTAAAAGTTTAGTGTTTTTGGGTTAGTTTGGGGACTCACCAACTCGGGACACGTGTAGGTTCCGGGTCGGGGTCCCCACGGTTAATATCGAGCTCGGTTAGAATTCTTGGGTAGAGTCTAGCTGAGTGAGAGTGTGTGGTAACTGACGTCGAGTGTTTAATGCAGGAGTTTGTTGTAATGGCGGGAAATGAAGGTGATCCGAATCTGGGTTTGGGTGGTGTTGGTAATCCGAACGCCGAGATGATGGACATGTTCCGAGGGTTCCTTCAGCACATGGCAACTCAGAATCAGAATTTGAATCAGAATCTAGGCAGACAAGGGCAACATGGGTTGGAGAAGTTTGTGAAGATGTCTCCTCCTAGCTTCAACGGAGATCCGGATCCGGTGAAGGCTGAGAGGTGGCTTGAGGCTATGAACAAGATTTTCGCAGCTATGGAGAGTACGGATGCGGAGAAAGTGAGATGCGCCGTTTTCAAATTGGAAGGACCAGCGGAGCATTGGTGGCAAGTGGTGAAGGATGGTTGGGACCGAGATTTGACACCGCAGACGTGGGAGAACTTCACGCTCAAGTTCCGAGATCACTTTGTGCCGATGGTTACTAGAGACAAGAAGGAAGGCGAGTTTCTGAAACTGGAGCAAGGGACCATGACAGTAGCACAGTATTCAGCGAAGTTCACAGAATTGGCCCGATATTGTCCCCATTTGGTGCCAGATGAGGAGAGGCGAGTTTACCGGTTTGTGAAAGGTTTAAGAGTTGAGTTTCGGAAGCAGTTGTTGACGCATAACTTCGCCAATTTCCAAGCAGCAGTGAATATGGCGTACCGGATTGAGAACGACATAGAGGAGCATCGTGGTAAGAATGAGGGAGGAAACAGGAACAGATTTCAGGGTCAAGGATCGGGGCAGAATAGGGCGCAGCCGAGGACTTTCACCCCGGGAGCGAATCGAGGAGGTCATGTAGCGGCTCCGGCAAATCGTGCGACTTCCGGTCAGCTTGGGGCAACATGTGGGTTTTGCAAGAGGATAGGGCATTCAGAGGACAAGTGTTGGAGCAAACAAGGTAAGTGTTTGGAGTGTGGATCGCCAGGCCATTTCAGAAGGAATTGTCCCAAGTTTCAAAATAAGCAAGCGACGGGTACCGGATTCGGGGGTCAAGGTAGTGGTGTGAAGAGAGATGTGGATGGGAAACCTAAGGATAAAGTCCAAGGTCGTGTGTTTGCTTTGGGTCGAGGAGAGGTCGATCCTAATGCCGTTATTAGAGGTATAGTTCCTGTCTCAGGAGTTAAGGCCCGCATTCTTATAGATCCCGGGTCTTCCCATTCATTTGTGGCGTCTCATTTTGCATTCTCATTGCATATCTTGCCTGAATCTATGCCTTATGTGTTAGAGGTCTCTACTCCTATGGGAGAGAGCCTTGAATCTTCTTTGATATATCGTGGATGTGATGTGACTATATGTGGGCATGTATTGCTAGGTGGATTTGGTCGAGTTACCAATCCGTGATTTTGATGTGATCCTTGGTATGGATTGGTTGAGTCGTGCCATGCTTTGGTAGGCTGTCGTAGGAAGCGAGTTTCATTTGCTATGCACGATGTGCCTACATTTATATTTGATGCCGATAAATCTATGTTCGGGTTACATGTTATTTACGCCTTAAAAGCTAGAAAGATGCTATCTAAGGGGTGTACGGGTTACTTGGCTTATGTGGTAGATTCCAATAAGAAGTCTCCCGAGTTAGCTCATGTTCCGGTTGTGAATGAATTTAGTGATGTGTTCTCTAGTGAGTACTCTATGCCTCGGATCGTGAGATAGAGTTTTGTATTGACTTAGTACCGGTACCGCTCCTATCTCTAAAGCACCCTATAGAATGGCTCCGGCCGAGTTAAAAGAGTTGAAGGTCCAATTGCAAGAATTGTTAGACCGAGGTTTTATTCGTCCTGAGTGTGTCTCCGTGGGGAGCACCGGTCTTGTTTGTTAGGAAGAAGGATGGTACCTTACGATTGTGTATTGACTATCGTTTGTTGAACCAAGCCACCATTAAGAATAAGTATCCTCTTCCGCATATAGATGATTTGTTTGACCAACTCCAAGGTTCCGTTATCTACTCAAAGCTTGATTTGAGAAGCGGATACCATCGATTGAAGATTAGGCCGGATGATGTTGCTAAGACGGCTTTCCGTACTAGGTATGGTCATTATGAGTTTGTGGTGATGCCGTTTGGGTTGACTAATGCTCCCGTGTTTATGGATATGATGAACCGTGTCTTCAAGCCTTATCTCGATAGTTTTGTGGTGGTCTTTATTGATGATATTCTTGTGTATTCTAAGTCCCGGGAAGAGCATGAGAATCATTTGAGGATTGTCTTGTCCGTTCTTCGTGAGAAGCGATTGTATGCTAAGTTCGGTAAGTGCGAGTTTTGGCTTGAGCGATTTCTTTCTTGGGGCATGTTGTGTCGAGTTCGGGGATTTCCGTGGATCCTTCGAAGATTGAAGCCGTGATTAATTGGAAGCAACCTTCGACCGTGACCGAAGTCCGTAGTTTTCTTGGTTTGGCGGGGTACTATCGGAGGTTCATTGAGGGGTTTTCTCGGATTGCTACTCCGTTGACTAGGTTGACTCGGAAAGATGTATTGTTTGTGTGGGATTCCAAGTGTGAAGCAAGTTTTGATGAATTGAAGAAGAGGTTGACGACGGCTCCGGTTCTTACCCTTCCGAATGGTTGTGAGAATTTTGTGATCTATAGTGATGCCTCGAAGGCGGGTTTGGGATGTGTGTTAATGCAAGATGGAAAGGTTATTGCGTATGCCTCTAGGAAGTTATCACCGGCGGAACAGAATTATCCTACTCATGATATGGAATTGGCGGCGATTGTATTTGCGTTGCATAAGTGGAAGCATTATCTTTACGGAGCGAAATTCGAGATTTTCACCGATCATAAGAGTTTGAAGTACCTATTTACCCAAAAGGAGTTGAACAACCGGCAAAGAAGATGGTTAGAGTTTTTGAAAGATTTCGATTGTGTAATTTCTTATCATCCGGGGAAGGCCAATGTGGTGGCCGATGCGATTAGCCGAAAGGCGTATTTGGTGACTTTGAGTTCTCGGGAATTGAAGAGTGAAGTAATTATTGCGAATGTTAGAGCCGTTCCGATATTGTATGGTGATTTGAAGGAAGCTCAACAAGAAGATCCGGAATTGAAGAAAATTTGTGATCAAGTGCAAGACGGGAAAGCCGGGGATTTTGCTTTGAATCGAGAGGGGATTTTAACTTTCCAAGGGAGAATTTGCGTTCCGTCATCGCCGGAAATCAAGAAGCGTGTTTTAGAGGATGGCCATAAGTCCAAGTTTGCGATTCATCCGGGGAGTACCAAAATGTATCAAGACTTGAAGCGTGGATATTGGTGGAATGGAATGAAAAGGGAAATAGCGGATTATGTATCTAAGTGTTTGACGTGTCAACGAGATTAATGCGAGAACATCAAAGACCGGCGGGACTACTTCAACCATTGGATATTCCGGAATGGAAATGGGAAGGAATTTCGATGGATTTTGTTTCGGGTTTGCCTCTCACCGTGAAGAAGATGGATGCTATATGGGTTATTGTGGATCGGTTGACAAAGTCGGCTCATTTTCTTCCGGTATCAACTAAGTTTTCGTTAGAGAAGTTAGCTCAGTTGTATTTGAAGGAGATTGTGAGACTTCACGGGGTTCCGGTTAGTATTGTTTCCGATAGAGATCCGAGGTTTACATCTAGATTTTGGAGAGCATTGCATGAAGCTTTGGGTTCTAAGTTGTGTTTTAGTACCGCGTTTCATCCTCAAACCGATGGTCAGTCCGAGAGAACTATTCAGATACTTGAGGATATGTTACGAGCTTGTGTGATGGATTTCCAATTGTCTTGGGAGGATCATTTACCTTTAGTGGAGTTTGCGTACAACAACAGTTATCAGTCCAGTATTGAGATGGCTCCGTATGAAGCTTTGTATGGAAGGAAGTGTCGCTCTCCGATGTGTTGGGACGAGGTTGGTGAAGCGAGACTTTGGGGTCGGACTTGGTTAGAGATTCTACGGAGAAGATCAAGGTGCTTCGGGATAGATTGAAGACGGCTCGAGTCGACGGAAAAGCTACGCTGAAACAATAGAAGACGGGATTTATCATTTCGGGTTGGTGACTTTGTGTTCTTGAAGGTTTCTCCGAGGACGGGGATTAAAAGGTTTGGTAATAAGGGTAAGTTGGCTCCGAGGTTTGTGGGACCGTTTGAGATTCTAGAGAAGATAGGGGAATTGGCTTACCGGTTAGCGTTGCCTCCGTCTTTCTCTTTGCTTCATGATGTGTTCCACGTTTCTATGCTTAGGAAGTATTGTCATGACCCCTCCCATGTTTTGAGCTCTCCTCCCGATGATGTCCAAGCGGACATGTCGTATGTTGAAGAGCCATTAAGAGTATTAGAATTCCAAGTTAAAGAGTTGAGAACCAAGAGTATTCCGATAGTGAAAGTCCTTTGGAAGAATCACACCGTAGAGGAAGCAACGTGGGAGCTAGAGTCGGAGATGAGAGCAAATTACCCGTGGTTGTTTGAAAATTCAAGTAAGTTTCCTTTTTAAAAATTCGGGTCGAATTTTCTTTAAGGGGGAGTGAGTGTGACGACCCCAACCCTAGGCACTTATTTTAAATATTAAATTATATGCTTTTAATATTTATGTCATCTTTATATGTTCAATTATATCTTTAAATTCTTAAATTTAAATAAATTGGGTGAAAAGTAAATTTAGAATCTTTAGGAAATTATTGGACATTAAATAAATAAACTTGGGAAAATAATAGAAATGGAAAAATGTTAAATAATGTGGGGAGGTTAAATGAGTAGGATGAATTAATGGGATAATGTTTAATTTAATTTTGATTTGGGTAGAATGAAAGCCTTGGTTTAGATATTTTGGAGGGGGGGCCAAGTGTCTTACTCCTTCCTAGGTTGCCAAGTGTCCTCCCCCCCTCACTTCTCTTACTCCCATCCCCTCCTTCTCCTTCCTTCTCACTTCTTCATCCTAGAGAAACTAAGAAGACTCCATTGAAGCCCCTTCCCCCAAGCTTTGCTCCAAGACTTTCTTCACCAAAATTCAAGTCCTAGAGCTCCATTGAAGTTGGGTGATCTAGAAGAAACCTTCTAACTAGAAAGATCAAGCATTTCCTTCTAAAATCCAAGTAAGTTGTTATGACTTCTCTTCTCATGAATGTTCATGAATATTTCTTGTGGTTCTTGTTCTTATGTTGGTGATTTCTTACTTGGGAAAACCTATTGGGAGTTGAATGTGTGATTTAGAACCTTGTTGGGTTTGTAGAAATATTGTGAGTTATGGAAGTTGAATGGATCTAGGTTTAAGACTCGATTTCATGGAGTTAAAGGAGTAGATTAAAGTTACCCAAGTTGGAAATGCCCTTTAGGTTCATAACTTAGGATGCATTTGGTTGGACATTGGGTTTCTTGGGATTTTTGTGTTGATTTCTGCTGTTTGTGCAAATTCTGTGCCGAGGGACGAGTCGTCCCTTGGACGAAGGGAAGTCGTGACCTAAGGGGGGACGCCAGGTTCGGTGGGGGTAAAGTGGGGACGAGTCGTGCTCGGGGGACGAGTCGTCCCACGGCCGAATTTTCTCACCTCAACTTTATAGCTATTCAAACCTAATCAAACTCGAACCATAATGAAATCCTTTTAACCTAGATTAAAGTAGAATACTTTGGCTTCACAATGACGTTCTAAGTGATTAAAACGGAATAGTGGAAGTACCTTAAATGTTGCTTGGAAAACGTTAGATAAACTAGTTTAGTAACTAAACAATTATGATCCCAACTTGGTAGATTCCCCTTAGACCTTTCAAGAGGCTATGTATTATTGTATAATGACTTTGTAGGATGGATTTATGCTATTTCCTTGCCTTACATTGAGTTCATATACATTGTTTCTATTGCATAGTGTATTCATAAATTGTTGCACTTTGATATTGTTTAGACATGAGTATATATTACCATGTGGCTATTGTTTATCCCTTTTTGTGGATTTTATTCAAGTATCTATTATGTGCTTGATTATGTGTGAGTCAGCTGACGTTGGGGGTATAACAGAATACGATCAATTATGGAAGTGTGACCTAATGTGATCGGATTATGTTATATCTGTGACCGTCCCCTCCTGTGGCCACAGGTTGGGGTATAGCATCTGTATTGAGCCACAAGCCTTACAGAGTTGCTACTGTCTTTATTTGGTTCCCTGAAAAACGGGTCTTATAAGACGTGAGTATTGCCTAAGCAGCTCACTGTAAGATTGGATTATTATTATTATAACCAATGTTGTACGACTATTGTTCAGACGGGAAAAGGTAAACCAAGGTAACGGAACGTGTTTATAGCTTTTCCAATGTGTTATGTGCGACTTGTTATATGTTGCATTTTTTGGCATATTGCTGCATATCATAATAGCTTGCTGAGATTTATTCTCACCCCTCTCCCTTTACTGTTTTAGATCCCGAGACAGGAGGACCGCCCAAGTAAGGACGGAGAGGAGTTTGGAGTAAGCTTTTGGGTATTGTCAGGGTATGTTTAGGGTGGCGTATAAATTGTATTTTGGTAATTCCATTCTTGGAGTTTGTAATTATAAACTTTAAACTCTACGTCATAACCTTAAATCTTTTGTAACTAAACAGTTAACTATTTTCAAAGTTAGTTATCTCCTCCTCCGATGTGGAGTAGAGTGGAGTTTCTTTTGAAATGATATGTTATTCAGGTTCATGTTGGAAAGTCAAAGTAAAGTTTTAAAAGTTTAGTGTTTTTGGGTTAGTTTGGGGACTCACCAACTCGGGACACGTGTAGGTTCCGGGTCGGGGTCCCCACAGAAGCCTAATGGACTCAATCCTTGCTACAGGAGCAAAGTCTCCTCAAAATCAATTCCCTCAATTTGAGTGTAACCTTGAGCAACTAACCTAGCTTTATTTCTAGTGATCACACCTTGCTCATCAGTTTTATTCTTGAAAATCCATTTGATACCTATGACATTACCATGAGAGGGTCTAGGGACAAGAGTCCACACCTCATTCTTTTCAAATTGAATCAATTCATCTTGCATAGCAAGAATCCAATCAGAATCCTTCAATGCTTCAGCAATGTTCTTAGGTTCAATCTTAGAGACAAAACAACAGAAGCTTACCTGGGAGTATGCTGAGGAGCAACTCCACAAACCAGCCATCTTTCTATAATCAACTTTGTCCTTTTGTCTAGTTCCTACTTGTGAATGCACATCTCCCACAACTTGTGAAGTGGGGTGGTTTTTCTGGATTTTAGAAGGAATATCCCTTGATCTATCCACACACCCATCCACATTACCTTCTGGAGCATCATCCTGATCAGAATCAGAGGAACTGTCCTCAGTTACAGGACTTTGAGTGAATGTGGGAGCAGATGTGAGTTCAGATGTGGAGGCAGATGTGTCCACATACTTGGTTACATCCTTATCAAGTTCAACATGTTTTTCAGCACTGGAAGTTTCTGTTGGTTTTTCAGCACCTGTTTCTTGAATAGACGGCCAGCAATGATGACGTAATTAGCGGCCAATCTCTTAAGGGCGATTTGAGTCTTCTGATCTGTCTCAGGTGGGATGTTTCCATCTAGGATAAAATGCCAAATGTCATGGTACCACGGTTTCTCTTCGGAGTTCTCAACAATGGCATATTTGGATAACCATTTGTCTTTGCAGTCATGGAGATCTATAACGGCGCAGTAGGCAGGAGTTGCACACCGTGTTATTTTGAAGGGTTTGACTGCCTTTCCTTTAGGGATTTCGACCAAGGAAGCGAGTGTGGCCAATGCGTCAGCAAACCGATTTTTGTCTCTAGGAAGATAGTGGAATGAGACATCCTGAAATTGTTGCGCCAACTCTTGGAGGTGGGCACTGTATCTTTGAAGGGTTGGATCTTGGACCCTCCACTTCTTCAATGTCTGATTGATGATTAACTGGGAGTCCCCAAGTACCTCGAGTTCGGTCACGTTGCGTTCTAGGGCTGCCTCAAGTCCCGCTATGCAAGCCTCATATTTCGCGGTGTTGTTGGTGGCGTCAAAGTCAAGACGTATTGTCAGTGGAGTATAGATGTCGTCAGGGTCTGCTAACAACATTCCGATGCCGAACCCTCTCTTGTTGGCTGCGCCATCGAAAAATAATTGCCACTTATTTTTTTTCTTCTATACTCATGATGTCTTCATCAGGGAATCGCGGGCCTTCCCCCTTCGCTTCGTCACAAGGAAATTCGGCCAACTGATCTGTGAATACACTCCCCCTGATGGATTTCTGAGTGACGTAAGTGATATCATATCCCGCGAGCATGAAGTACCATTTGGCCAATCTCGAAGACAAATTTGATTTGTCTAGGATATATTTCAATGGATCCATTCTTGCAATGAGACGAACCGGGAAGGCTTCCATATAGTTCTTTAGCCTTTGTGAAAACCAAACAAGAGCAGCGCAAGACTTGTCGAGTGGAGAGTAGTTGATTTCGCTGCCTTAGAATCTGCGGCTGACAAAATATATGGCATTCTCTGTGTGTGAAGCAGGTTGTTCTTGAGCGAGCATAGCCCCTAGCGCATTGTCAGTAACCGTGAGGTACAGCTTCAAGGGCTTCTCCTTGTGTGGTGGAACCAGGATGGGTGGGGAAGTTAAGTAATGCTTAACTTCCTCGAATGCTTCTTGACATTCTTCGATACACTCTTGAGGTGCGTTTTTCTTAAGGATCTTGAAGATAGGATCGCACATTGTAGTCAGTTGATTGATGAATCGACTGATATATTGGAGTCTGCCCATGAATCCTTTTACTTCTTTCTGTGTTCTAGGTGGAGGCATGTCTATGATGGCTTTTATCTTGGCGGGGTCTGCTTCTATTCCCGCTTAGTGACCATGTACCCTAAGACTTTCCCTTTGACCACTCCGAATGAGCATTTGGCGGGGTTGAGTCTCATCTTGTGCTGTCTCTGTCGATTAAAGAATTTTCTGAGATCTCTAAAATGCTGACCATCTGTCCCCTTTGAGTGAACAATCATGTCGTCCACGTATACCTCTATTTCCTTGTGGATCATGTCATGGAATAGTGTCGTGACTGCCCTTTGGTAAGTAGCCCCAGCGTTCTTGAGACCAAACAGCATGACCGTGTAACAGAACGTCCCCCAAGGTGTGGTGAATGTTGTTTTGTGCTGATCCTCCTCTGCCATGAGGATTTGGTTATACCCTGCGAAGCCATCGACGAATGAGCGAACTTCGTATGCGGCTGTGGCGTCGACCAACATGTCTATGTTTGGTAGTGGGAAATCATCTTTAGGGGATGCCTTGTTCAAACCTCTGAAATCGACACAGACTCGTATTTTCCCGTTCGACTTGGCTACTTGGACCGTGTTTGCTAGCCATTCCGGATACTCGATCACTTTGATAAACCCTACATTCAAGAGTTTCATGATTTCTTCTTTTACTTGCATTGACCATTTTGGCTTGATTCTGCGTAGCTTCTGTTTGACTGGCTTGGCATTGGGTAACAGTGGTATCTTGTGCTCTACAATTAACTGATTCAACCCAGGCATATCTTTGTAGGACCAAGCGAAGACGTCGACATATTCTCTGAGGAGATGCGTCAAGGTTTCTCTGTCTTCCCCCTTGAAGAAGCTGTCGATCTTTGTTTCTCTGGGGTCTTCTGCTGTCCCGAGATTAACCATTTGCATTTCCTCATCTTCAACAGGGCCATTCTTTCCACAACGACCTACTTACTTATCTAATTCTTTTAAAATTTGTTCATTTTCTTGATCTATCTCATCGTATGATTCATTATTAATGTATTCGTTATATTGATTATTATTAGTTAATTCATCATTCACGATGTTAGCAATCTCAGGGTACTCGAAAAGATCAAAGTTTTCATTAAGGAAGTAAGGGAATACATGTTCGGCCAGCGCCTCGATTTCCTCTTGAGTGAGTTCATCAGAGGTGGAGCCTGCTTCTAATGTGAAAGCTACAGGGCCTATCTTCCTGCGGGGATGGGGAGTGCAACCAAGCTCTTTGATCATGAAGTCTTCGTCAACAACTGGTCCTCCAGTGACGTGCCAGTTTAGAATTGGCTCATCACATTTCTGTATTAGTCTTGTGTAATCAATAGTTGGAGTGTCCACCTTGGAGATTGCATGGATCTGGCTGTCTTCTAACCGGCACAAGTCTTCAAACTATCGCAGCATGTCTTTTCCCAACACAAAGTCCCATTCGCTTGTCATTTCAGCCTTTGTGCCCCACAAATCATTAGGGATTAGTGAGACGGGTTCTGTTTCATCTGGAGAAGCATCGCAGTCGCTGAAGATTTCAAAGCCCGATTGGCGCTTTCCTTTATCGTCAGTCCATGGTTCTGAAAAGATAAAGTAGGGAATGCTTTCCCCTTCTCGAACGAAGTAGCCATTGAGTGTCTTTCGATATGGCTCGAGATTGCAATCTTTGACCTTTGGGTCATTGTGGCCTTTCTATGTGGTTCCTTCCCACTTGACTTGAGTGAAGTCCCACTCTTCTTCGTCATCCCCATCGTGGATGGAAATGATGTATCCTAGGCCATGCTTTGTGTGAGGTGGAGGAACCGGTGGTGGTTCCGTTATCCCTTGTAAGTGCTTTCCAAGCCCCAAGCCAGGGAATTATCCTCTTGCTTGCATCATTTTCCAGATAGGAAGGTTTCCAGAAAACTGAAGTGCCTTGGAGTAATCATTTTCGTTGCAAGTTTCTATGACGTTCACAGTGCTTCCTTTCTTGATCTCAATTAAGTAATCAGAATTGAAAAGGGAAATACTGACTAACTATTATTGAAAAGCAAACTTTATACTCTTGCCCACAAATGAAGTCTTTAGGCAAGTAGTACCCGACTAAACTAAACTAGACTACCAATTGTTTCTTTTGCAAATAAAAGTAAATAACTGAAAAAGAAAGAGATCCCTCATTTGCTTGAATTCATCCAAATTATGCCACCGCTTGGACAAATTCTGATAGTGTCGTTGTCAATTAAGTCTTGGACTGCATTCTTCAGGTTGAAACAATCATCGGTATGGTGGCCATAGCATTGATGGTAGAGACAGTAGAGGTGTAGAGCTCGCCCTTCTTTCTTGGATATGTAACCCTCCATTGGGCTCATCTTTCCATCCTTGCGAAGGCTTCTGAAGAGATGACCGAGAGAGATATTTCCGATGTCGGAGAAGATCCTACCCTTCCTTCGCTTAGCCATTTGATTGTGGAGGTCTCGAATATGGTTCTCGTAGTGTTGCATAAAGACGTTGTGGCGAGACTGATATTCTGCTTCCATTTGTTCTTTGAGATCACGGTAGAGAGTATTGAGGTAATACTTGACCCTCTCATCAATGTCATCTTCAATGTGGGCTTCGAGGTTGATACACTTTTAGGTCATAGCCTCGAGTTTGCCCTTGACTTCTTCAAGTTCTTCAAACAGCATCTTCGTCTTGTCAGCTTGGATGGATTCTTCCAAGTTGTGCCATGCATCGTCGTTGTCAATTTGCTACAGGGATTTGGCGAGTTGAGCCTTGATGTCATTTAGCTCTTCTTGCACAGATGATTGCCCGCTGTCGGAGCCACTTTCCATCTTTCGGAAATCTCTAGCAATGCGGGTGGAAGGTAGATCGAAGGCTTCTCTCCATCCTTCCACATGTTCCATTTCAGCGACAAGGGATTTGGTTAACCCTTGCAGAGTTGGTTGTTCAAGGTCCTTCTTGGTGATGACGTGCTTTTCGGTAGACATTGTGTTGGGAGTCTTGAAGTTGAGTAGCTTCGAAAAACTGACAGAAGAGATGCAGAGATGACGTCAGGATCAAATCTAGCCCCAACGAGTCGAAAGCAGGCTTAAATGGTTCAGGCTCAATTTCAGCAAACAGAGACATTATCTCGCGCCAGACATGTAGTCCCGCACGAGACAATCACACGGAAAGTCGATTTTTATTAATCCTAATTTTTGGTCGGAACGGAGAATCCATTTTTTGAGGGGTTTCTAAGGTCTTTATCAGAACCTAACGACTAAGCAATCAATCCGATTTTTGTAAAACAAAGTCGTGTAAGATTGTTTTTCGAAGGATATATTCTTTTCTTTTTAAAGGGACATCTGAAAGGGTCATTCTGAAGGGACTTTTTCCGAAGGGACTTTTCCGAGTCCTTCTTTATTGTCAATTTTACATGGCTTTATTTTGATCAAAAACAAGAAAAGATTACTAAGTCAAACCGACCGGTCACGGAGTGATCCTAAAAGGACAATCTACATGAAAATGTGGCGATGCAGGGCTGGAAGGCTAGGCTCCCCGCGATATGACAATCTAGATGGATTGAATACGTGGAGTGGGATGATCCAACTTTGGAGAGACCGGCGACTAGGTGGTTACCGTCATCCGTCCTTAGTGTGGGTCCCGGGTTTATAGAGGGTATGCAGTGCAATGACAGATATATCATGAGTGCGCGTGTGTGATAGTCAATCTAGGTGATAGATAAAAATAGAGATTTTTTTTGAAAATCAAAAGGAAAACAAATAGTGGCCGCACAAAGTGGTTGCCTAAGTTTCTCCCAAATTAGGGAGACTCAGGCCGTCGTAGTTCCACGTAATGAGTGAGAGAGAGATGAATAAATTAAATTACAACTCCCGAATCCCCAATGGACCGGACTTTAATTAAATAAAACTCAATCGCACGCAGTTTATAAATAACAATCGATTATTTAAATAAAATAAAGATTCGAGTTCTATATCTTAAGGGAGGCCTTAAGATGCGGGAACTCTGCAGATAATGAATTCTGGGATCCCCCTTGCATGTTTGACTCTCGTCTTGGACTATGAGATTACAGGAAAAATCAGAAAACAACCAGATTGTCGAGGCGATATCCCGCGCGATATAGGATATCTCGTGCAAGATATGCCTGATCTGGGAACAGAAAATCGAATTTACAAATTTTTTTTTTTTGAAAACCTCTCTTTTATTTTTGACGCAAGTTTAAGCCTCTTAATTTTATGTCCCCAGCGGAGTCGCCACTGTGAGCGTTGTGAGGGATTTTGAGTCGCCACCTATATTATTCGTTTGAAAAACATAGAAAAACCATTTTTGAAAGAGATTTGGGTTCGGGGCTTAGGTTATGGAATGGGAAGGTCAAGGAGCACCCATTCCACCCAATCCGGAGATCGGTCTTGCTAAAGAAAAGAGAGGTTTTCGAAAAAGAAAAGGATTTCAAATAAAAAATAAAAAAGATCCATTTAACGGGGTTAAACGGAATGTAGGTCCGATTGCTTTGAGACCATCCCCATGATTTAGGGAGGCTCTAGGCCGATCCTAGATTCTATGGATTTATACCACTCTAACAATCAATTAGAAAGGGATTTAGGGGTTACCTTGCGTGAGGTGATTCGGGCAGAGTTTCGACTCAAGTTTAGAATCGAATCTTGACATGGACAGAGCTTCGCCTCAGTCCTTGACTCGGATCTTGATGTTTATTTATCAACAAGGTTGACAAAAAAAACTTTGAGGTGATTTTAGGGTGATTTTGTAGGAATCTTTCAGGGAGAGAAACCAACAAAATGTGTGTGAATTGTGGAATTGTGGACCTCTGAAACACTGAAAGTTATCCAGTATTTATAGGTGTTAGAGGGGTGTTGAGGATGAGATCAAACACTCCTAGGAAGGTTCCAGACTCCCAAAATCATTGGTTGTCCGGATGGATAAAGTTTTATCCCGAAAAGAGGTTGAAATCGACGAGGAAACTATCATCTGCATGTTGCAGAATGACAATATCTCGCGCCAGACACGCCATTCCGCGCGAGATATTGTTGTCTGTGGACAATTCTGTTCTTTCCCCGTTATCTCGTATGCAGTTTAGTCCCAAACTAACGGTGGTTAGTCAAAACTTAATGAAACATGACGAAATGGTGGATTTCTACTTCTTGACTCAAAGCGAGACTTAGAGTGGTATAAATGTGATCTGATGTGTTCAGAATGGGGTGTCTACAATTACATCCGAATATAAAATAAAATAACTAAAATACCCTCGGATTACAATAACTCTCAACAACATCTCACTTTAACATATTACCTCAAAATATACCAAACCTATACTAAATACATGAAAATAAATAATTATAAGGACTGAAAACATAGGAATTAGATAGTATAAATTATGTCATATCAAATACCCCCACGCTTAGACCATTACTCGTCCCTGAGTAATATCATAAACTCCAATCTAATACCGGTCTAAAACAAATGCATGGAAGGTAAATGATTCCTAGTCTCCTCTAATCCGCCAACACAAGTCAATGAAAAATAATAACCATCGGAGTAATAGAAACTCCGTCTCCTTATAACACCAAAATATAAACAATGAAAATAATGACCTTAGCTTGATACCAACTCTCATAATAAAACGGTATCCAAGCTAAGATCCACACACAAAAGCCAAGGGGAACTAAATATATCCTATGTTTCCATGCTTGGCTCACACTACATACACTCTCATAAAAAGAAATGATTGCTAAGGTTGCGATTCTTAAGCAAAAATTCACCTCGTGAAAAGCACCAACACCCCTTATAACTCCAAAAATGAACAAGGGTTTCTAAATCCTAGGCACCACTATCCATACCTCCTACTCCATAGTGATCCTACCCAACACTCCAAACCTCCCTTATGTCTCCAACTCCGGTGATATAAAAGATAGTATACATTTCACACCTCACCTTTTTCCTAGGTGCCGTTTCCGATTTTCACCTAGCCTCTCTTTTTTTTTCTCGATTTTGTTTTTAGAAAACAAAAACATACTACAACATTCATCCTTCCCCAATACCCCCACGCCCCACAAACATGGGCCTCATCAATGTAAGGGGGATGAAAATAATCTTCACAAGTTACCTCTAGAATATGCTTCGGATCAAGGACATGCCTCCCTGTTGGAGACCATTTCAGAAAAATCTTCTCTTTTGCTTTCGTCTCCACCCTTGGTGGTTCACCTTTCTTCTTCTCATTCTTCACTTGTGGAGCTTCAACATCCATATCATCTACCTTGGCCCCATCCTTGATAATCGGCTCACTCAAAACCATGGCACAAACCTTGCGCACATTCTTGGGAAAAGTCTTATCACCAAACACATTAAAACTCACCACTTTCCCATCAAACTCCATAGTTGACGAGCCATTCTTCACATCAAGCTTGGTTTTCGAGGTAGACATGAAAGGCCTCCCTAATAAAATGAGAGCCTCAGAATCATTCTCCATGTCAAGAATAAAGAAATTTGCCAAAAATACCAAATCACCAACCTTGACTTCCACACCTCTAACCACCCCCTTAGGGAATGCATTAGACTTATCTGCCAATTTTATAACAACCTTGGTGTCTTCCAACTTACCCAACTTAAGTTCATCAAATAATGCATAATGCATAACATTAATTGAAGCCCCCAAATTAAGCATGGCTCTATGAAAATTATTCCCCCCAAATGAAACAGGAACTACAAACATACCAGGGTTGCTACATTTCTTTGGCATCTTTCTCTGATAAACCGCAGACACATGCTCCATGATTTAAACCTTTTTCTTACTCCTTTCCTTTTGATTTCTCTTCAAAGTGCACAATTCCTTAAGAAACTTTGCATACCTCGGAACTGTCTGAAGGAGATCTAAAAATGGAATGTTCACCTCCAATCTCTTGATGGTGTCAAAAATAGCCTTGTCAGGCTCCTTTGAGGTGTCTCTCATCAATGCATAAAGAAACTGAGGGACTGGCTCATAAACAGGAAATACGGGTGGAATATACTTCTCTTCAGGGATTTTCTCTTCCACCTTCTTCTCCACCTCCAACTCTGGCTCAATTCTCTTCTCAACTTTCATTTCAGGCTCTATAGACACCATTTGCCCATCAACTTTCTTCTTCTTCCTCATATAAATTGCACAAACAGATGGCTTAGGATTTGGTTCAGTTCTAGATGGCAACTTCCCTGAATCCTTAGCCTCCAACCTCCCAACTGCATCGGCAAGTTGACTCATATGCTTCTCTAGATTGCTGATACTTGACTAAGTCCGCTACTGAAACTGTTGAAAATTCCCATTCATGGTAGACACACTCTGTGCTAAAGATTGAATAAGTTCCTCTGTAAACTTCTTAGGAGGTTGCCCCTATAGCTGATATTGCTGCCCTTGTGGTGACCCCCATCTAGGGTTGGGTTGATTACCCCATGAATTGTACTGAATCTGTCCCTGTTGTGGAAACCCCATAGCATTCACATCCTTAAAACCTTCAGTTCGAATCAACAATAATGTCTTCACCATGCTCTTCAACTCATTGACATCAGACTCAAGCTTCTCATCTACACCACTGTTTGTACCAGCTGCACTAACCTGTCTGACATTTGATCTCCTACCATGAGTTCTTGTGCTCTTAGTTAATTCCTTTATCAATTTCTCTGCATCTCCGGTAGTTTTATTCAGAATACTACCTCCACAAGCAGAATCCACCATTCGTTTATCTTGCACAGTTAATCCCCCATATAAATATACAATTAACTGCTCATCATCAAAGCCATGATACGAGCAACTTCAGCAAAGCTTATAGAACCGGTTATAATACTTGTATAAAGACTCATCAGACCGCTGTTCTATGTTACTGATATCCCGTTTCATTACATAGATTTGATCTGGAGGAAAGAATTCATCAAGGAATACCTCTTTCAGCTGCTGCTAAGACATGATGCTATTCGGTGGCAAGTGATAATACCATGCATTTGCATTGTCCTTAAGAGTAAAGTAAAATGCTCTCAATAACAGTTGTTCGAGGGGAAGTGCAGCCGGTTTCATGCTTCCGCAAATCTGCACAAACTGTGCTATGTGCTGATTAGGATTTTCCCCTGGTATCCCATTGAAGTGGGGTAACTGATTCAACAACCCTGGCTTCAATTCAAATGTGACCCCAGTAGGCAAATCAGGGAACTGGACAGCTTGTGGTTGCTCATTCCAGTTCGGAGCAATCCTCTGCCTCAATGTCTGAAGTGGGGGAGGTGGGTTATTATTACCTCTTCCATTACCGCCATTATCCACAACCTCCGGCTCATGGTCACCCCTATCGTTATTATTATTCATCTCTTCCAGCTGCAAACTTCTCCTAACTTCTTTGCTTTCGTTTCTCCTGCACCTGAAATATCTTTCAATTTCTGGAACAAAGGGACTAGCAAGTTTATTAGCAGAATGGGTATGGACCATAAAAAGGTTCCACACCACAAGATGACAATAATAAAGCTCAACGAAAAGGAAACAATAAAAAGAAATAGATTAAGAAAAAGAATAAGAGTGAAAACAAATAAACACCATTCCCCAGCAACGGCGCCAAAATTTGATAGGCTAAAGTCGCACGCCTACAAATTAACCAAAGACTTGGCCACAATAATGTAGCTAGAGCAAGTCCATGACCGAACACGAGGAACGGTTATAAGTTTGCACAATTGTCACTTGACAAGATTGGGGGTCTAAGCGTGATTCTTATTACTTCCTAAGACGATAATAAAACTAGATTGTAAACAATTAAAGAAAAGCACTTTGGATTAATTATTATCCCCGTCTATCATTCAAATATCATCGGTCAACTCTTTTCAATTTTATCCTATTCATTCGATCACGAGATGTATTTCAATCTCTATCTCCTTTTTTGATATTAGTTAATAGTAGTGACATACTCACTAATAACCCTAATCAATATTTAAACCTAACTGACACAGTCTAGATTCACAATACTAATTGATTAACGATTTAAGAGATTAAAATCGAGAACACTTTCTAATGTTATTTCAATTAGATAATTGTTTATTTTCTCCTACTTCACAATCCACCATGACACATGCATGGACTATAAAGTTGCTACTTGTGAAACCCTAAATTGACACAATCTTAGGGAATTCTAGCAATAACTCAATAACAAAGATTTAACAATCGGCCTAATTGCAAAACCCTAGAAATCAATTTAATCAATCAAGAACAAGAGAAAATATAAATAGGATAAAAGAGATGAAAAGAATTAACCTCAATTGAAATCAAGAACGGTTCCAATAATTAGATCCAAAGCCAAGGGAATTAGTTCTCCAAGAAAAATAAAAAATCTCTCAAAGAAGAATAAAAGTTGGAACCCTAAATATTTTCTAAAAGGAAGTATTTATACTCCACCCTAAAAACCTAAATCTAAAAGGAAAAGAAAAAGAAAAAGAAAATAAAATAGTTTTAAAACAAAGAAAACAACACGGACAAAGTAAACAATCTGGACGGTCAAAGTCAACAAAAACCTTGGATTCAGATTCGTCTCGTGGTACGAGTCGTGCAATTAAATTCACTTGTGTTGTTTAGAATCACGAATCGTACAAGACAGCATCACTCGTGCCAATGTTTGCCAAACCAATTTCTAGCTTTTCACTTTGGTCATTATACTCTCCAACTTAGCACTTTAGTCCTTCAAGTTTCCAGAATTGCAGTTTGGCCCCTGAACTTTATAATTCTAGTTTACGCCCCAGTTTTCCATAATTATAGTTTAGTCCCCTGATTTCTAAGATTTCTACAAACCAGTCTTCCGCTTCAAGATCTTGACTTTGACTCCTCGAGAATATTACATCCGGATATGAAATAAAACAACTAAAATACCCTCGAATTACAATAACTCTCGACAATATCTCACTTTAACATATTACCTCAAAATACACCAAACCTATACTAAATACATGAAAATAAATAATTATAAGGATGGAAACCATATGAATTAGATAGTATAAATTATGTCATATCATTTGGTGGACTCAAGAAGGAGGAAGAGTGGATAAAGGCAAGAGTGTTGCTTTTGATTGAGGGGGTGTCTTTGTTTTCGAATAGTGACATGATGTTTTTGTATGTTGGAAAATTTATGAAATAAAAGAAGAAAGATGTCTGGCATTTCATTCTTGTATTCGTTTGGTAACATGTTAACGTTACAAACATTGATTTCAACTTGAGGTCATAATTTTAGCTAAGCGTAAGGGGGTAATCAATTATGTATGTGACATATTGGCCCACCTACACCTTAACTAAAATATGAAAGACGTGAGCCCAGGCGAAGGTGTAAATAACCTTAACAACTTGAGAAAGATGTAATATCTTTGAACCTTTTGAAAGTAGTATACCTTTTTCCCTTGGGTGTAGAATTTGAAGGTTTATAAAGTTGTCTTAGTATGATAACCTGAAAACTGATTGGGGTTCCTTATTTCTTTGGATCATCTTGCAGTCTGTTTGGAACAAGTTGATGATATTGATCCAAACGGGGACTCCAAGACATCTTGCAAAACAGAAACAGGTTAGGGTGCGTGTTAGCTTGGCTAACACCCCTCCGATGCTTAAGTCAGTAGGAGTTTGAAATATATATAAATTGAAATAACATAAAATAAAGTAAAATGAATCATACCTGATCCTCTGGAACGAAAACTGATGAGTTCACAACTTACATGAAGTACAACTTGAGGTGAATAGCATTCCAATTTCTTGGAATTCTGACTCCATCTAGGGTTGATAAACTGTATGCTCCCTTTTCAGCTTCTGCATCGATTAGGTAAGGACCTTCCCATTTGGCTGCAAATTTACCTGCATTTGGTTCCTTTGTGTTCTGAAAAACCTTCCTTAGGACCATGTCTCCAACTTGAAACCTCCTGATGTGGACATTCTTGTTGTACAACTTGGCTATCCTCTGCTGGTAAGTGGCCATCCTGACTTTGGCCATATTCCTGAGCTCATCAATAGTGTCCATGTCTTCTGCGAGGATAAGTTGGTTGTCTCCTGGGGTTGTTAGACCATATCTGGCTGTAGGGATCGTGAATTCAACAAGGATAATAGCTTCGGTGCCAAACACTAAGGAATACGGTGTTTGTCCAGTAGCATTTTTTGGGTTAGTTCTATTAGCCCAAAGTACCAAGGGTAGTTCTTTGGCCCATCTTCCCTTCTTTTGGTCAAGGCATTTCTTCAGGTTGTTCATTATCAACTTGTTTCTGGACTCTGCTTGACCATTAGCTTGAGGATGTACCGGGGTAGACATTATCAATTTAATTCCCCATCTTATACAGAAATCTTGCGTCTTTTTGCTAATAAACTGGGAGCCATTGTCACATATGATTTCGGATGGGACTCCAAATCTACTGATGATGTTTCTTTTTATGAACAATATCACTTCTTTGTCCCTAATCTATACGAAGGCTTCAGCTTCAATCCACTTTGAGAAGTAGTCCGTCATGGCCATCATGAATACTTTGCCTCCGGGTACCCTTGGTAGCTTGCCTACATGTCCATCCCCAATTGTATAAAGGGCCAAGGAGACAAGATGGGATGCGGCGGTTCAAGAGTTGATGTAGGATGTTGCCGTGTCTCTCGACACGCATCACATTTCTGGACATACTTGATCGCATCTTGCCGCATAGTTGGCCAATATTAGCCTGTTCTTAATGCCTTTGAAGACAATGATTTGCCCCCAGCATGGTTGCCACATTCACCGTTGTGCAATTCTCTTAACACCTCTTCAACTTGTTCCGGTTCTAGGCATCTCATGTATATTCCTGTAAAGGATTTTCTAAACAAGACATTATCTATCAAAATAAATCGTGATACCTTTATTCTAAAGGACCTCAGACTCTTCACATCAATTGGGATTGTGCCATCCTGCAAGTATTGAATTATTGGCAGCGTCCAGGATGTAGAATTGCTGATAGGCATGGTCACGACATCAAGCTGTTCATTAACTTGGCATGTTTCGAGTGGATCTATGGCGGGATGCATGGCATGAATGATGGGTATGGTATTGTTCAGCATGCTTTTGCAACTTGAACCCAGGTTGGCTAAGGCATCTGCCTCAGCATTTTCTTCTCGTAGGATCTGTTCGAAAGTGAAGTCTTCAAATTGTCCGGCTAACATCTTAACGTGTTGGAGATAACTCGTCATTCTAGCCTGCTTAGCTGTATAAGACCCATTAAAGTGGTTAACTAATAACAAGGAATCACTAAATACATTGATATGTTTAACATTTAAATTCAAAGAAGTGGTTAATCCCATAATGAAGGCCTCATACTCAGCCTCATTGTTCGTTGCTTTGAACTCACAAGCCACAGCTTGAGGGATGAGGTCTCCTTGAGGTGACTTCGGGACGATTCCCAAACCTCGTACCCGGCGTTAGAAGCATAATCCGTGTATAGTATCCAATACCTAGGAGAGCCAATGCCTTCAAGTTGTTGGACCTTGAGTTCAACCTCGGCCGCAAGTTGGGACCGAAATCGCCACAAAATACGCCAAAGCTTGTGACTTGATGGCGTCCTTGCTTCATATTGTATGTCATAAGTACTAAGTTGTACCGACCATTTAGCCATCCTACGACATCTCAGGTTTTCTCATTACGTTTCTGATAGGATAGTTAGTCTTGACAATAATAACGTGGGTTTCAAAATAATGGCATAATTTTATAGAGGCGGTAATCAAAGCAAGTATTAATTTTTCAAGGTGAGAGTACCTGGTCTCTGCATCAAGTAAAGACTTACTTATGTAGTAGATAGGATGTTGCATGCCACCTTGTTCTCTAGCCAAGACTGCACTGACCGAAGTTTCAAATACCGCAAGGTACAGGAGCAATGGCTCTCCTTGCTCTGGTTTGGACAATAATGGCGGGGTTGTGAGATACTCTTTAAGTTGGACGAAGGCCGCTTCTTGTTCACTGGTGCACTGGAACAACTTGTTTTTTCTGAGTACATCGTAGAACAACCTGCATTTGTCAGAAGACTTGGAGATAAACCGGTTAAGAGCTGTCACTCTGCCGTAAGTATTTGCACGTTCTTAACGGTTCTGGACACGACCGCATCCTTGGCATTGAGGCATATTGTTCTTTATCTCTGTCAATCTGTTGGGATCAGATTATGTGTATTTTTACCCATTATTGGAAGAAGGGTTCTCAACCCTACACGTAAATGTAGTCAATCTTTTTATTTTTATTTTTTTTGAAAAATTAGTTAGTCTTAAAATAGTTTTTTATTTTTTTATTGAAGAAGTATTTGTGCATCATCACAAGTTATAGTTTCAAGGACATCCTTTGGAGATTTGGTTCAGGGTTGGATGTCACTATTCAAGATGTGTTACACTATTCATATGTATATTTTAATTGCAAACATTATATTTCGGACGAGCCTCCAAGCATTCTTGAAATTTATTAATACAATTATGTGTTGTTTTCTTTAAAAAAATAGTTCTTTTTTTTCATAATAAACATTACGGTTGAATTTTTTAACCTCTTGCAAAAAAAAAAAAAAAAAAAAAAAACTTATTCTTACGTTACTTGTATCGTAACAAAATTATGGTATTAGTTTTTTTTTCAAAAACACAAATTAACTTAAACTTGTTATTGATAGTATTTATAATGGTATTTCATCAATACTTCCTCCGTCTCATATTAATGTTCTTAGTTTGAATTTACATGATTATTAAGAAAAAGTAAATGTTGTGCGTATGCAAAGTAAAGTAGGAGAGAGAAAGTTAGTAGGGAATAGTAAATGTATTGTTATTATTAGTGTAGCAAGTGAGTCTCAATGTCCATTTTAGAAATAAAACAAACTAAAAACTTTAGACTGGGATTGACTAAAAAGAAAGTAAGAACTTTAAATCGAGACGGAGGAACTATGTTTTAAATTTTCATTATGATTACAAAAGAAATACAAAAAATTCATTATTATTATGAAACAAATGAAGCACTTTAATTTAGTTTTTTTAACAAAATCATTGACTACAGTGTAAATGAATAAAAATCTTGTGCCCACATTATCATTATCTTGAGCCAAGTATTATCCATATCTTTGTGTAAATGTTGTATATGTATAATAGGAAAAATAAATATTTTACTATTACTCATTATCTTTTACCATAGATATAATCAATTTTTTTTTTTTGAAAATGATAGTTTAGACCTCTATCTATCTGTATAATATATTAAAGTAAAAACTTATTTATCTATATAATATATTAAAGTAGAAGTTCATTCTCATTCCACATTAAGCCACATGAAATATGACGTGTAAAGCCATGTATCGTTCTCCTATTGGCCTAAGTGAAAAGATTTCTCATGGAAAAGATAATTCATTTAAGAAAATTATTTATATAACAAAATATCCTAATTTAAGCATAGTCAATGTTTGAATTTTGAATAATTTGAATTACAAAAAAAAAAAAAAAAAAGAGTTTAAGGAAAATCTATATAATAAATTAAAGTAGAAACTTATTCTCATTCCACATTAAGCCACATGAAATTATGACGTGTAAAGCCATGTGTAGTTATCCTATTGGCCTAAGTGAAAAGATTTCTCATGTGTTAGTGTTAACACTAGTGTTGTCATTGGTGTTATCTCATGTGTTGCCACACTAGTGTTGTCACTGGCGTTGCCTCATGTATTGTCGTCGTGCTGACAGCTTAAAATGAGGATAGTTACTACATGTTATTCATAAATTACAAAGTGACAGTTAGATGTCTGCTATTAGTTTGTTGGAAACGTGTTTGAACATGTCATGATGGTTGTTCAAGGCGTGACAAATATGTTTAAAAAGGAAGTTACACATAAATCCTCATTTATGTGTAAAAGTGGAGACCAAGTAAGAGTTGTTAGAGGCTTATCTACATAGAGGGACTGAAGATATGATGTACAAGGCTGAAGAAGCTTGGAGGTACAAGCGGTAAAGCAAGGGAAGATCTAGTCTCTCTACAAACATGGAAGGTGGATCTAAAAGTGGAACTTCTCTCCCATGGTTGTTTTTCTGGCGAGATTGAGTAGGCTCCAAGTTCTAAGAGCCTATATAAGTGCAAGCATATGACAGCTTCAAATCACCCAGTCCAGAAGTTGAGATTTGCACACAAGTTTAAACACAGCTTCACAGTGTTGTCCCATGTGTTGGCAACACTCTATTCAACACCAGTGAGTTATAGTGAATATCACTCATTCCTAGAGTGTTTCTGTGTGTGAGACAGTGAGTTCTTGTAAAGAGTGTGTTTTAGAATAGTCGTTCCACTATGCTATTGATTGATAATAATTAGGAAACTTTTCGACCTTGTAACAAAAGTTTATTCATAACAATCTCTCGAATTTCTCTCAATCAACCTTAGCCAAAAGCTCTCATACACACAATCATCTATCAAATCAACATAGCAACATGTAGCATTAATAATTTGAGGTTCTTTAATGCAATTAAAAATAGAAATTTCAACTTTTTTATCAACAACATTTATTGTAAATTTTCCCTCTTTGACATTAATGATGGTGTCGATAGTAGCTATGAAAGGATGCCCAAGGAGAATGGGTATTTCACGACTATTAATAACATCCTCTTCCATATCAAGCATAAAAAAGTCCACCGGGACAATGAGCTTGTCCACTTGTAATAGAATATCCTCCACAATACCCAAACGACGTTTGATCGAGCGGTCCCCTAGTTGAAGGGTCATTGTGGTGCATTTACGCTCTCCCAATCCTAATTTCTCATACTCCGAATAAGACATCAAATTAATGCTTGCACCTAAATTCAACATTGCCTTCACCGATTTGATATCCCCCAAAGCGATTCTTATGTTAAAACGAGACACGTCAGCAGTTTTCTGAGGTGTATTAAATCATTCTCGAGGGGTCGAACAGAGAGATTGTGTGTGTGTTTTATTTAGAGAGAGAGAGAGAGAGAGAGGTTGTTTGGTATTTTAAAAGAGGGAGAGGACGAAGTGGGTTGGGTTTGATGAGGGAGTGGAGGGTTTGGGGGAATTTTTCTCATTTAACACAATTGTTAGTATTTTTAGTATTTTGATTTTTCTTCTCAAAATTAAATAAGTTAAATTGAAAATAAATATCATAATTATGTTCATAATGAGTTAATGTAAATAAATATGACATATATTTTTAGATATACGAGCACGAGTTAATGAAAAATTTCCATTTGGGCTTGGAAATTAGGCTAAATGGAGATAGTTACTTATATTGATAATAGTCATACAATTACAATGGGGTACTAAATGGTTGCTTAACTTGCCATAACTATTTTTGCTTATTATACAATTTTTTAATAAGATAGGAATTAATTTAATTTAAAAAAAAAAGAAAAAATTAGTGAAGAAAAAAAATAATATTTTAAGGTAAAGAAATTATTATTTCAATTTAATATGGGTCATTCTTCATTTTAAGATATATTGAGTAATAAATATTGTCTCTATATTTTCTCTTTATACTAATCAATGTTTCATCTACATTGCGATTTAAATAATTTTATACCTCCCTTCATCCCAAAATGAGTTATAAAAAATTCAAAAAATTGATATTTATTTTGAAGAAATCAAAATTTTGCCATGACTAATTATATGTCACTATATCCAGAGTTAAAAGGTAAATGATTTTTAAATATTGATATGTAATGATGATAATACTGACTACTTTGATGTTTGTACTAACAATATAGTATTCAAGAAAAAATTTCACAATATATAAAAACAACTCGCTTTTCTGTTTGTTTTATTTTAATTTTCGTCTTTTGAGTATTAGTAACAGTACGTGCATCTCACGAGTGTAACACTAGTTATCTTAATATTAAGATGCTATTGATAAATCAAATTTAACTTATTTCAAACTTTAGTTTTCTTGTACAACGACATTACCTTGATACCATACTAACTTATTTCAAACTTTGTACAAATTTAAATGTTAGAATTGCAAAATTGGATTAGATTTTTTATTTTGTATAAAAATACTAGCCTAAGCCCGTGTCCAAGGCCACGTTTTGTTTTTGTTTTTTTTTTTAATTAAATTTTTTTTTAAGAGCAAAATGGGAAAGAAACAAAATAGTGAGGGTAAAATGGGAATTTCGCCAGACGGAACTGTTTATAACACTGTTCATGGGCTTAGGTGAACTTCCTTCATTTATACTATAGATTACTCCCTCCGTCTCACTTCAAGGGTTCTCCTTTCCCTTTTGGTCCTTCCCACTTCAAGAGTCCCTTCCATATATGACAAGTTTTTAATATATTTATACCCTTATAATTTAATATATTTACAAAAAAAACCATTCATTACATCCTTATAAAGTTAACATATTTACAAAAAAATCATTCATTATACCCTTATAAAGTTAACATATTTACAAAAAAAATCAATCATTAACTAATATTCCCTATCCCCCATTTAACTTTTAAATTCTCTCTCCTTTAATCATCTACCCATTTTTAAATTCTCTCTCCTCTAGTAAAAGCTCGTGTCCTCAAACACGTTTTTTTTTTTAAATTTAATTTTTTTTTTTTAAGGGCAAAATGGGGAAGGGACAACTTAGTGAGGGCAAAATGAGAAATTTGGCCATTGAAACTGCTCATTGTACTGTAGCAGTCCCGTTCTTATTTACTACTATAGATTCCCTATCCCATATTTACAAAAACAATTATTCATTATATCCTTATAAAAAGACAAAAACTTATAAAAAACGCGTTTTTTTATAAGTTAACAAAAAACGTGTTTCTCTCTCTAAGCTGAAACTAACGGACACTCCCTCTCTCTCTCTCTAAACGCAAAGAGCCCTTTTCTCTCCCTATCGTCTTCCCCAAATCCCTCACCTTTACCGTCCGCCATTGCCGTCGCTTTCCTCACCCTTCCCCTTCGCCGGCGACAACCTCCTCTGCCATCCCCAAATCAGAATCAATTTTATCGTCGCCGACAACCTCCTCAATTTTATAATTCTAATTCAACTTGATCTTCCTTGTACCTTTTCTTTCACAATCGTTATTCCCCGCAAGTTGCGTTGTTTTTCCTTTGTTGTTCGTGCTCTCTTACGTTCAGAACTTTCAAGGATTTCTCGTCTTGTTCGTGTTCGCTTGATGATAGCCATGACTGTAATTCTTTGTCTAAGCTTTCAGTGAGGAGAGGACTGTACCCTTGGTCTTTATTTTTATTTATGTACGAATTGACACTTTAGATTGAGACACGTTGGTAATTTTTGATGTGCCTGTTCAGGTTCAAACTACCGCCGCTTTTTTGTTTTTTAGTGCCAGTTCATGTATAATCAAGTGCCGGGATTGGTGTAAAATTGAGTGTCAGTTAGTGTATAATCAAGTGCCGGGTTAGTGTATAATCAAGTGCCGATCCATGTATTTTGGAGTGCCGGTTAGTGTATAATAGAGTGCCGGTAAGTGTGTAATCGAGTGTCAATGTATTTTTTGAATGCCGATTCTTGTAATTTTGAATGCCGGTCCATGTTTTTTGAATGCCGCTCATGTTTTTTGAATATCGCAAAAATAATTATCGGTGTTTTTGAGTGCCAGAAATGTGTTTTCAAATGCCACCCATGTATTTTTGAATGTCGGTGCTTGTATTTTTGAGAGCCAAGAAAATATTAGTGTAACAAAGTGCTGTTAGTGTAGCAGTGAGGTGTGAAGAGTGTCGGTTCCATGTATTTAAAAGTGTCCCAGTGTAAAAGTGCGATCGGTTTAACAAAGTGCTGCATCCGGTTACACCCGGCACTTTGTTAAACCTGCATCGACACTTTTTTTACTAAGACTTTGTTACATATTGTGACTTTGTCACACTGGCAGTTTGTTAAACACGCACTGGCATAAACGGGGGAACCATTAATTACGAAAATGCCACCGTTTATTTTGAACATGGTTGCCAGTAATTACAAAATTGTCACCGTTTATTTTGAAAACACGTTTTTCCTTATCTTAAGAAAAAACTAATTTTTTATAAGACCAACTTTTAATTCATTTTTTTAATTTTTTTTTAAGAGGCGTGAAATCAACCGAGAACCTTGGTCAGGGCAGGAGCGAGTATTTAGAACCTTGTCCGGCAGTAGCCCTAAATTTAGAATTTAAAAATATGAACAAATCCCTCTTACGATCACCATAGCCCTAAATTTAGAATTTCAAAATATGAACAAATCCCTCCGACGATCACCAAATTCGTCCTTCTGATTACATATTGTTCTTAAGAATTACCCAATTGATTACATATGGAAATCGGAAAATCTCTTAGCCAGTCGCAAAGTCCGATTCCAACAGCTGACCAGATTGACCCTTCAGGTTTGTATGTGTGTTTGTGTGTGTTTGGGATTCTGGATTTCAAAATCTTAACTCAATTGTTTGATTTTTGAGGTTAGGTTTTATTTGTTTTAACAAATTCTTTTTCTCGGAATCTGGGATTATGTTTGTGTTTTGGGATTTTGGATGGCAGAATCTTAATAAATTTCCACTCAATTGTTTGATTTTTGAGGTTAGGTTTTATTAGTTTTAGCAAATTCTTTTGTCTGGGATTGTTATAGGTATCTAATCACATTTATGTATCTTAGTTTATAATGCATATTGTTCCTTTGATTACATGTCCCAGATTGCACTGACTTATATATATTTGATTGAGGGTATATTTGGATATCTGCTAATAGAAGTACTAAAAACTCTACTTTCTTAATTTTCTTGAAACTCTGAAAATGGATGCTCGTTCAGGGATGGAGGAAGCATAAGTAGTTTAACAAGTGGTACCCTTCATTATATACTAGTAGAAAATTTCATCATGCAGTTGCTTAAAAAGCTTAATTTCTTTTTCCATGTCTTTATAGTTAACGATGTGAAGGAGAAGTGTTTTGATCAAAGAGAAGCTCTGCCAGGAGAGCCTCGATGTGTTATATGTGGTCGCTATGGTGAATATATATGCGATGAGACTGATGATGATATTTGTAGTCTTGAATGCAAGCGAAAACTCCTAGACACAATTGCTCAATCGCAGTTGCCAGTCAAACTTCCAGTGCCGGCTGTTAGATTACCCACAAATGATGAGTGCTTTTATGTAAGTGATAATGGTGTCAAATCAGAGATTCAGTCATTAACTACAGATCAAACAAAAATTCTTAGGGAAAAACTTGAAATTTTTGTGAAGGGAAAGGCTATTCCAGCACCAATCTTGTCATTTTCTTCTTGCGATATTCCTCAGAAGCTCTTGCAAAACATTGAATCTGCTGGTTTTGAAATCCCGACACCTGTTCAAATGCAAGCTATCCCTGCAGCTTTGACTGGTCAAAGCCTGCTGGTTTCAGCTGAGACCGGCTCAGGAAAAACCGCAGCTTATTTAGTTCCAATTGTTTCTTACTGTGCAAAGCTCAATCAGGGACAATCTGCTGACAAGAAGAAACCTCTAGCGATGGTTCTGACACCAACAAGAGAGCTCTGTATACAGGTGGAGGAACAAGCGACGTTACTTGGGAAGGGTTTACCCTTCAAAACTGCATTAGTGGTAGGTGGTGATGCAATGCCCAGACAAATCCACCGAATTCAGAATGGTGTTGAGTTGATTGTAGGTACTCCGGGCAGGCTTATTGATCTTTTAAGCAAGTATGATATCGAATTAGAAAGTGTCTCCGTGCTAGTTATGGATGAAGTGGATTGCATGCTTGAAAGGGGTTTCCGTGATCAGTTGATGCAGATTTTTAGGGCTCTATCGCAGCCTCAAGTGCTGTTGTATTCTGCAACAATCCCTAAAGAAGTTGAGAAGATGGCAGGTTCACTGGAAAAAGAGATGGTTGTCATCTCTGTCGGGAAGCCAAACAAGCCAAATCAGGCAGTCAAACAGCTGGCCATCTGGGTTGAGTCGAAGCATAAGAAACAAAATCTTTTCGATATATTGATGAGCACACAGCGTTTCAAGCCACCCGTTGTTGTGTTTGTGGGGTCAAGACTTGGAGCAGATCTCCTGTCTGAAGCAATTACAATCACTACTGGACTGAAGGCTCTGACTATCCATGGAGAGAAGCCCATGAAGGAGAGGAGAGAGATTTTGAAGCCTTTTTTGGTTGGAGAGGTTCCTGTGATTGTGGCAACAGGAGTATTGGGGCGAGGACTTGATCTTTTAGGTGTGAGACAGGTTATCATGTTCGACATGCCAAATTCTATAAAAGAGTGTGCACCAAATGGGTAGAGCATCCAGAATGCGGGAAAAGGGTATATACATCAATTGTGTTTGTGAATGAGGAGAATAAGAAGATGTTTCCTGAGTTGATTGAAACCTTGAAATCATCTGGGGCTGCTATCCCACGAGAGATTGCTAATTCACAGTGCATAGTGAGGTCACACCCTGAAAGCAGGAACGATAGGAAAAGGAAACATGGTTACTGAAATAATGGAGATTTTCTCTGATTTGTGATCCAGCAATCATTTTTCCCAAGAAGTGACTTGGAAAGGAACTACCCAAGATATTTTGCTCTCATTTGCTAGATGTCACCTCTAATCTACCTCTTCATAGAAGCTCCACAGAGAAAACTGATTCTTCTACTCAGCCGGTAATTTGCTTCAAGTGAGATTTGCCTCTGGTGGGTTGGGTAGACTTGTGATAATCAAGGTGTGTTTCATCCTTTTCAAGAAACGATTCTACTGATCTTTATAGCCCATAGCAGGCTTAGGCTCACCTTCACAAAGATATTCCCCGAGAAGAATAGGGATGGTGTCCATAGTCAACTTTGCATTTAACATTTTTTCGCTCGCTCTTGGATGTCACTTCCAGCGACACGACGATGCCCTAAATAAATGAGGGATGGAGTATGCACACACTAGCTTTGTTTATGTTTCAAGATAAGTTACTTAAAAGGGTCTGCCCTTCAAAACTGCATTGATGGTATGGTAGTCATAATGCCATGGCAAGAGCAATCCGTTGTGCAACCCAGGAGGGTGTGGATTGAGAGATCCAAGGGATTTATGAGTATTTTTACCTTTATTGAGCAATGATGTGTCTTTTCAATCATGTACCACATCCATTTTGTAAATAAAGATGTAAAATTTGTAAAACTAGCATTATTCAGAGTTTGCTCCGTCAAATGCAAGTCAAATTATATGAAAACACAAGACTTTAGTATCTCCTCGGCCTTCAGCTTCTCTTACCGGATTTTCTTCTCGGGTTTCAAATTGGGATTTTGGATTTGTTAGTTTCATATTTTCTGTTTCAATTTTAGTTTGGGTTTGACCAGTGATTAATATGGGGATTAAGGCGAAAAAAAGATATGGTCAAAAAACTGAAGAAGGGTTCTTCTCAATTGTCAGCTTCGGTTCGTAACGATGCTGCTGCTGATTTCTCGGTAAGTTTAAGATTTTGCATATTTTAGTTTTGGAATTTCCTCTTAATGGGTTATGGATTTTTATTTCCTATTTTTTTGTTTTTTGTAATGTGTTGTGTGAATAAAGGTCATTAGAGGGTGGTCTGGGCCGGCATCTACCAGTTAGAGAAAAGACTGAATGTAAAGCAACTGTGCTGTACATTGGCCGAATCGCACTTTATGAGAATGAAATGGAAGGTATTCTCATTTTGCTTGCTTGCAACTTTTATTTTATTATTTGCAATGTCATCTCGATATGTGAGTTTTTTCCCTACTGATTAATTGCAACAACCAAAATGAATCTTAGCATTCTTTCAGCAACCCCATCGAACTCTGCCTTTTTTTAACTATCATAAACATGGTTGAAAAAATTCAAACCATTAAGATTACTCAATCGTTGATTAACTTTAATTGCTTTCTCGAGCTCTATTGTGTTGATCACTTTTTCTTCCTCCAGAATCCAGATCCATTAGCTACTGAAATTTAAGAAAAAGATGCCACCACAACCTACAACCTCATTAATCCCTTTAATTTCTTCACCAACATTTATCTCAGTTGTCATTGTCGGCTAATAGGCCTGGAGGGGATGGAGGAGAAGAGAGCAGGTATCTCATTATGATAAACCTTTCTAATACCGATACAAATCTTGCCTGATTTATCTTAACGATCTTTTCCTTCACACGAGTATATAAAAAGTTGTGTACGGTATTGTATTTTGTTGCTAAATCCTTCAAGGTGAGCAAAGTTGCAAGTAGTTTTGTAAATGGTAGGAAAGAGAGTAAGAGAAGCTTTGATGAGGAAGACACTAAGGGCTCGTTTGGTAGTAAAAATGAGCAGTATAATTAGCGAGGGGCTAATTAAACCTCTCCATATTAATGAGGGTACAAATAATCCTAATATCCGTAAGAATATGATGTTTGGTAGGTACGGGACTAATATTCACTAATCATGTATAAATGCATTATTACTATTCCTTTTCCAACAATACCCTTAGTGCCCGTTTAATAGTCCGTCTTAGCACCAGATGAGATTAATAATTCCGAAGTCAAGTGTTTGGTAGGAAAAAAGGCAACAATATAAATTATCCTCTTCACCGGGATTAGCTTCTTATCCCCTCCTTATTTATCCCAATGGAAAGGTGGTATTATTAATGAGGGTATTAGAAGATGGTGGATAAAAATATTTTTGACAAAACTACCCCCAATATACATGTCAACTATTAAATGGCTTGACCTTCCATATTTAATTCTCTCTATACAAAATGTTAACAGGTTCTGAATTTAGAAAAAAAAGTGCTAATTTTCATTAATTGTGCCTTTGATTGTCTCTTGATAATTGTTACGGGTAATTTAGTCTTTAAAAGAACATTGTCTTCTTTTATGTTGTTTCTACCAAACCAAAGTTTATATTTTCAATCAGGATTATTAGGAATCCCCATTATTAATCCTAGGATTAACAATCCCCTCACTATTAATACGGGCTAATCCCACTCGGGTACCAAACGAGCCCTTAACCTACAATTATAAAATTCAGATTAACATTTAGCTACTCCAATTTTTTATTGAGATTAGATAATTTTCTTTTGAATGAATTGACTTAGCATTTTTCTACAAAAGAATTTCTAAATTTTATTGGAAATCTTTTCAGAAAAATATATAGGAAACAAAAAAGTAGCAGTAGTAAAATTTAGAATCAATTGAATTCCATCCATTAAACACTCCACGATTGGTCATTGAGAAACCCAAATTGCTACAATTGGACTGGTTCCATTCCAGTTCCACCCATTATATCTCTAACCTCCCTTCTTCTCTTTCCAATATCTTCTCTTTTTACCAACCATCTCTCAGACCTCATTCGCCTCAGTCTCAGTTCGTTGGAATTTCCTCCATCTGGGTTATCCAAATCGGTGGCAACGCCCTTATTGGACCCATTTTAGCATCCTTTGGCAAACTCAAAAACTTGGTTGTTCTGGGTTTGCCTTCTTTCACCCTCTCCGGTCGTATATCACCGGAGATTGGGCGACTCGTTGCGCTGAAAATTTTCATTGTGTAGGAGAATCAATTGGCAAAGTTCCATTCTGGCTGGATTAGAGAAATGTTGTATTCTTCTTGTGCTTTTTGCTGCCTTCAATAATATTTCAATGGATCAATGGGTTCATTGTTCCAGAATGATTTTCCACTTTCCGGTGCTAAGGTTTATCAAAAGATTCGATTTTCCATTGCAAAGGTTTATCAAAAGAAGAAGGGCATATTTGGGATAATATTGTAATCCGCCCTTTCATTGAGGTTGGGATTAATAATACCACCATTTAATTGGTATTATTGGTGAGGGGATAAGGCAATAATTTCTGATATGACGGCTAATTAATAGTGATCGACATTTACCAACCAAACAACAGCTAGCTTGGCTTAATTATACCAATAAAAATTATCCGGTGTTAAAACGGCATACCAAACTATCCCTAAAGGACTAGAAATAAGAGAGGCTTTGAGGGGTACTGCTGGTAAAGAAGGTGATTGCAAGGGTGGCTTCTATGGGTGGGAGCTGCATATATCAGTGAGGTGGTGTTTGCTGAAGGTTTGGACACAATTTACGAATCAAGGGAATTAAGGGAAAGGTGTGATTTGAGTGGTCTAGCTCCCTCCCCTCCCCATGGTATATAAGTCATTTAATTTTAAGTTAGATTTAGACTTTGCACAATCAACTACTGTTTGAGCATTTGCTTCAAGTAAAATAGTTAATAGTTGTTTTTCAATCCCATCTTCTCATGTTCTCGTGTTATGTATTGATCCTCTTTTCTTTCCCCCATCCTTTTATTTGATAAATAAACACTTAGCGTGAAGTAGAAAACTTGTTTTCGTTGTGCTATAACCATGATTTGTTGCCATAGTTTATGAAATAATCTTTTCAAGAAGCTATACTGAGATTTAGATACCCAGAAGAACATTGTTTAATGTGAAGATGTACTGGGATTTAGATACCCAGAAGAACAATGTTTTTTTTTCAGACAAGAAGTCTCGGGTTTAGAAGAAAGTTTATGGGTCTTTTGGAGGAGATCAAGGGAAATCTGGTGATAAACAGAATGCCAGTCAGGAAATACGAGACATACAGAGTAAAAACTCCGTATTATTAATGGTCAGCTTAATCAAGTATAGAGTGCCTATAATGCCATTGTAATTTTTGGTTGAAAATGAACAAGGCCCCATGAATTTAAAACCGCTAAAGAATACTCCCTCCTTCCCATAACAAGTGAAACTAAAATTGAATGAGAGGTGATTAAGAAAAAGTCGTATAGTATTGATAGGGAGGAGGTGTTGTGAGTATGAAAAGTAATGTAAAAGAGAGAAAGTGGGGTAAGAAATAGTAAGTGGATAGTTGTTGTGAGTACGGCGAACATGACATATTGAATAAAAATTAATAAAAGTGGACTATTTTAGGTAGTCTCACTTGTTATGGGATGGAGGGAGTATACGAGAGTATAAAGGTAAAGAACAAATAATTGAATCTTAAGAAAATATAATCAAATATACTGGAATACTTATAGAATGGATGAAACATTTTATATCAAAAAACGAAAAATTACTATGTTAACTCATCCAATTAAAATTTAATTGCCCTCTTTGAATAATAAAAGTAAATGCAAATAAGCCATGAACAAACCAATGACGAAGCAACAAGGACTTTTCAATATAATTCCCAATAATCCAACTTATCTTCAACCGAAATACATACTCCCTCCGTCCACTTACATAGTTCACAGTTACTGTTCACGCGTGGATTAAGGAAAAAAATAATGATATAAATGTTGTGAGTGTAAAAGTAAAATAGGAGAGAGAATGAGTGGAGGGAATAGTAAATTATAATGGTGTTGTGAGTATTAAAATAATGTAGGAGAGAGAATAAGTGGGGTAGGGTTAATATTTTAATAATAAAAACTTTCCATTTTAGGTAAAAAAACAAAGTGTGAAGTATGTATTTGGACACCCAAAATAGAAAATGTGAAGTATGTAAGTGGACGGAGGGAGTAATCAGAAACAAAAATCAAGAAACACTCAATATAAAGAGCGTTCCAATTCAACTCACTAAAAAAGTTATATTACATATGAAATCATGAGATTGATCACACATGTGAAACATTTATCTGATATACGCTTGATAACAACGACCTTGATATTAGGAATAGGCACCACTCCTGTGGCCTCTGCTGTTGCGTCGCTGCTGCGTGCAGCGGAGATGCCGCCACGACTCCCCATTTTGGTACTCGTCGGACGAGATGATTTTGTGTCAAACGGGTCCCACATTTTACCAAAACGATCTCAGCCGCACGAAGAGGGAGGAGGGCCTACGTGGACGAGCTCCTACTGCTCGCATCCGCGCAGCAGCAGGCGGAGGCAGGAGTGGTGCCAGATCCCTTGATATACCGGACAACGATCAAAGAAATATGATTGAGCCCAACACCCTTAAATAACTTGATCTGCTGTAATGACCATCAAGCTTGGCCTAAGAATATAAAGTTAAATAGTCAATATCAAGTACAATTGCATAGGGAAATCATATACATATATAGATAAATTGACAAATCATAAATTCTATCCATTAAAACATACTAACAACAGGACTTGGAGGCTTAAAGATCTAACCTTCCATAGAACCGGTAACAGGAAAGTTAGATCTTCGGAGATCTAAGGATTTTACCTTCCATATAAAAGCCGGCAAAAACTAGTGTTCGCCGCCCTCCCTTTGGTGGGTAGGGGGTGTTGGGCTATTTTCAAAGAGGAAGTCGTATTGGCTTATATAATACCATCAGGGTTTAATTGCTTGTTCGGTCCCCATGAATAAGGCTTGAACATAAACTTTAAAGAGTATGGGCAGTGGTTGATTAAAAAAAATTGCCCGAAAGTTTTTTGGGCCAGGCTTGGTTATTGGATGATGAAACCCGGGCCCAGTCTCACTCTCTCTCTGTATGTATACATATATGCATGCATATATATATATGTGTGTGTGTGTGTGTGTGTGGGCGTGTGCATATGTGTTTTGTCTGTTGTTCTCTTAACCGACTTGTACTTATGCTTGAAAATTGAAATTTCAGACGGGGAAATCCAAATTTTGGCTTCATTGAATTCGCGGCTCCTGAGGTTGACTTGTCTCCAATATAGAAGCTTGTTTTAATAATTTCATTGCATTATCTTTACAACCTTATAACCTATTGTCTGTTTTAAACAGGTGGTGAAAATTGTGGCGGAAACTATGCACAATCTACTGTTGTTTGATCGTTTGCTTAAAGTACAGCTTATTTTTCCCGAGCCCATTCATCCCAAGTTGTAAGCAATTTTTCTTTTTTGCTTCACAATCTTTTTATCCTTTTGTGATGAATTTCATCTTCTCATATTTTTTGCTGCAAGGGTTCTTAGTTAAAACTTTATTTCGGTACAATGGTTAACATTTGTTTGTTAATTAATCCCTTTTGTGATGAATTTCATCTTCTCATATTCTTGTGTTATGTGCTATTATTCCTTTTCTCTTTCAATTTCCTCCTATTTGATTACTCCATCTGTCCCATCCCAGAATAAATGTTGCACTTCCATATTGGTTTGTCCCAAAATAAATGTCGCATTTCTAAATAAGGAATTTAATTTTATCATTGTGCAAGTAATGTACAAACTAGTAAAACACCTTCCTTATAAACGTTGACAAGTTAACTGGCACATTTATTCTGGGAGAGAGAGAGTAATAAACTTTACCCATGAAGCATTCGAAAATTTGTTATCGGTTTGTGCCATAACTATGATTTCTTGCCATGCGTACTTTGATCCGAGTATTAAATAAGTTATTATTCAATGTGCCATAACCATGTTTTTGTGTTTGAAGGTCTGAGGCTCTTTTCAAGATTAGGGCAGTTGTGTGGCTATTTAGGGATTGATTTTCTTGTGTATCGCTTAATTGATGTGTGAATTGCAAAGAGTCGGATGGAACACATGATCGTCTCTTTCTCTAATGTAGCCTTCCTCGTTACTATGGAGTCTCACCTGTTTGAGGTGGATGAAAACGTGAGACGTTCTGTATGGAGTCACCTGTTTGAGGTGGATGAAAACTCCTTCTCTAATGTGCTCATTATGTATGGAGTCACCTGTTTGAGGTGGAAGAAAACGTGAGACATTCGTGGGATTGCAAGGTCTTTGCAGTTTATTTTTGTCTTGGATAGTAAAGAATGTCAGGATTCATAAAAATCTTCAGGCATCTCTTGCTTGCGTGAAAAAGTGATTTGATCAGCTTCTATTAGGACGTACGCTAATGGTGCCTTAAGAGGCCTATCGCTTATCAACTTGAGAAGGACCGGGTTGTTACTATAGTTTAATGCACTATTTTGTAGATGGACAATTTGTCCATTTTTTTTGTTTGTAAATTGATCCTATTACAATTTTCCTAAACACGCATGCGCGTTTAAATGAGGCTTATGAGAAGAAAGGGCCAAATTAGGTGTGCAATCTGCCACTTTCTTGGCTTGAATTTGAAGTTGTTGGCCTATGTTAGGTCGATCGTTGATGTGAAAGGAAAACTTGAAGTTTTGAAACTGTTGCCCTTGGTTAATGGTTGTACAAGTTGCAATGATATGGTGATTTCACCGGTAAGTTGCTGTACTGTTCCATTGATGCTTGACTGTAAGAGCAAAAGCACTTTCAAGTTCACTTTCGTAATAGATTAAGCCTTTCATTAAGAAAACAACCCGGTTGAAAAAAAAAGAGCAAAAGTACGCAAGGAAGCAAGTGAAGCCAGAGCAAACAGAGTATCCAACTATAAGAACAGAATTTAATGAATTTCTCATGTGCACCAGGACGGCATAGTAATTCCGTTCTCGCACCTTTAGATGTCAGTCATGTAGCCACATTCATCGTTCATTGGAGGAAATGGAGGGAAATCTGGTGATAAACAGAATCAAAGTTCGGAAATACAAGGCATACAGAGCACAATGTTACTGCTATGTACTCCCTCCGTCCCGTCCGAAGCTTCACCTTTTACCCAAATGGTGTCTCGGTAGAAGCTTCACCTTTCCTAAAATGGTAATAAATGTGGGTCCCATTTGTCAACCCCACTCACTTTTTTCTCACGTACTTAAATTGTGGGGTCCACTTGTCATATCCACTAACTTTTCCACGTCACATATTTAAATTGTGTGCCTCACTTGCCATATCCACTCACTTCTTCCATCTCACAACCCTTCTCCCACTCATCACTTTTCTTAATTTACGTGCTTCACCAAAATATGGTGAAGCATCGGGCAGGACGGAGGGAGTATTATTAATGGTCAATAACTAATAGAAGTGGCAACCTTGAACATGGAAACAAGTATTAGGAGACAAATTGAAAGTTTCGTGTAGCTAGGAAACTTAGATCACGCAATAGGCAAAGGATGTGAGTACAGATGTGTCTCACAACTGTCCACACATCCACAGATAATGCAGCGGAATAAAGTAATTAAAAGCAAATTAAATGCAATAACTCAAGAGTTATATACGCCATCGATCCGTGTGATCAGCAAACTAGGCTTACGCCCAAAAACCTTTCACTATAAAAACTTTTGTTTCTTACAAAAACAAATAAGTGAAAAACTAAAATATGAAAATACTAAACAAGTTCTAATCACCTTCTACGATATGAACAACTCCCCTTTCCCAAGTAGGACTTATTCAATCAGAAGTAAAACAAGAGAACTTTATAAAAACCTAGATGTGAGTTACGGATGTAAGCTCACAACCTAAAATCAACAAAGACGTATGCAATGAAGTATGTGTATTTTTCTCTCTAAAAACCGTAGCTTCTCATGTGCTGAATGTCTTGTATTTATAGTGCACCATGGAGAAGATCTTCATGCAATCGACCTCTTCCTTTGTGAGAATCCTTTTCCTATATGAAAACATAAACCACACTCACAAGGAAATCAAATATTAGTAGGTTAGTCCTAATATAAAACTATGTACATAAATAAAAGATATTTACTATATTTACAATTCCTAGTCAAAGTAGAATACTTATAAATCTCCATGAAAGTTCCAAAATCTTCTTACCATATAGAAGTCTTTTGAAATAAGGAAACAAGTAGTTCCCTAAAAAGCTCACGCTTTCAATCTCCCCCTATTTTGGACTTTCCGGTCAAAACCAAAGATTTATAACAATCACATTATTATGACCACAAAATATAGAAAAAAAACATAACTCCCCCTGAATGGATGTGTGTCCAGATGTGTATACACATCCACACATAAAAACTGCAAAACAAGAATTAGAACAGAATACCAGCAGTTCATTAAGCAAAAAACATTCAGCCATGTCCTAATTAAACTATTACAAACCATTGTTTAGAAACTAACAAACTAAAACAGAGAATTAAAAATTGTTTTTAACAACCATCAAAACAAAATAACCAAAAAACTTTTCTCCCCCTAAATCAAAGATCAAAATGTCTCCACTTAAATCCAGCTATAGCTTGAAAGAAGAAAGAAGTAAAGATCATCCCACTTTTTATTTCCAGAGCTATCTCCCCCTTTTTGACTAGAAAGCTTATCATGCCATCTAATGAGATTATCCTTAAGAGCTTTCAAATTGTTGGCATGGGCAATGGAGGCTTGAGCTTGAGCTTCTGCAGCTACAATTGCAGCATCCAGATCCTTCATCTGAGCAACAAAATTTTCTTCAGATGTGGCCTCAGATGTGTCCACATCTTCCATACCAATCTCAGGAACTGTACCCAAAGGAAGATCCACATGTCTTTGCTTAGGGTCAAGCAGGGTCTTGGATTCCTTAAACAGAGCAAAATTTTCAACTATTTCTTCTCCTTTCTCAGGTTTAACTCCATTGGCAATGAGGATTTGGGAGATCAAGGAAGGATAGGGTAAAGACCATTTCTTTGATGGAGACTCTCCATAATCACAAATCTTTCTAAAGATAAAGTCACCAAAATTAATGTGCCTCTTAATTCCCAATCTATAAAGAAGCAAGGCTTGCACCCTAGTAACTGAGGTTTTGTTATTGGAGGGGCAAAGATTGGCAACAAGAATGGAGTGAAGAAAACAGTAAAGGGAAGATAAAGATCCACTTCCTAAATCCTTAGGCTTCACAGGCCAAGAGGATACTTTGCCATGGGTAATGGCAGACACAAGTTCATCATCCTCAATTGAAACCAATTCATCCAAATAATCATTTAACCCAAGCAAATCATTGATGACAGAAGGGGTAAAAGGGACAAACACTCCTCTAACATAGACAGTGGGAGGAGAGGAGTAGTTTTTATCTAATCCCTTAGGCAAATTGGCATAAAACTCATAAATCATTTTAGGATAGAAGGGAAGGGGATGGTCCACAGTTAAGAATAATCCTCTTTCCTCAAAGAATTTGTCCATCCCAAGCTTAGCAAAAGTTTCCCTATCCCTTTTCATTTCTACAACAAAGGCCTTGGAAGAAATTAAGGCAAACCTATCAGATGCCTTTTTGGTTAAAAACTTCTTGGAAAAGGGTTTAGGGGTAGAGACAACAGAAATAGTAGAAGACATACCCTTTTCAACTTTCTTCCTTGTAGATGTGCGTCTGAATGTGGGCACATCCTCAGACACATCCTTTGAAGGGAATGGGACTTGGATGAATTCTATCTCAGTGTCATCAGCAGCAGAGGAGTCTAACTCTTGGTCTTCTTTTTCTTGATCAAACTCTTCTCTCCCTAACTTGTAGTTCTCATCAGATGCAGTGTCATCACTATCATAACTAGAATCAGTCTCATCATCAATGGGCTCTAAATCAGTAGCAGCCACTTTTTTCTTACCCTTTAAATCCATTAAGATTTTTGCTAAGGGCTCTTCATCACTAAAGGTTATAAGGTCCTCAACAGGACTAGAGACCAAAGGAACAGAGGGCTTAACAACAGGAGCAGAAGTATTATCCTCAGGGGGTGAAACAACAATGGGGATAATGGGATCAGATGGTATTATGGGAGAAGATGGAGCAATAGGATCAACAGAAGAAACAGAGTCAACATGGGAAGCAACCTCAACAGGAGTAATGGGATCAACATGGGGAACATTATCAGAAGGGGGAATTGCAGGGACAGGATCAACAACAACGGGAGGAATAATTGGGGGTTGAGCCTTAGTCCTAATCAGAGGAGGAATTACCTCTTCTTCTTCTTCATCTTCCTCAAGAGCAATGGCTGTAGAGGGTTTCCCGCCAGGTTTTTGTAGATTCTTGGCTTTGTCAGCTTCTGACAATTTGCGAACCCTACCAGAACGACGAAGATTTCGACGGGGCACTGGAGGATCAGCAGGCTTTGGGGGTTTAGCTTGGGAAAGCTTCCTCTTCTTGGTTGAAGAAGGTTCCACAGAGGTTGAGACAGGGGCGACATCCGATGGTGGAATCACCGGAGAGGATGGAGCCTTAGGGTTTTCAGCAACCGGTTCCAATGTGGGGGATTTTGGAGGAGCAGCTTCCATTACAGGATCAGACGAAGGCGATGGAGAAGAAAATTCAGCAAGAAATTTGGAAATCACAGGGTTTAAGACAACGGAACCCTCGCCTTTAGCTATAGAAATTGGGGCAATGTCGAGTACATCTTCTTCTCGAATATTTGAATGATCTGCCATTAATCTTGCAAAAGGTTGGTTGGGTTGAACAGTAATGTGAATTAATTGCACGGTTGTGAGGGAGAGATTCACCGAGGGAAGAACAAAGGGTTTTTGCAAAGGGTTTATGGGGGATGGGACGGATGTGAGGTATCTTAAATACTCACAGCTCCCCCTTTCCAACTGAATTTTGGAAATCTTTTTCCTAAAAGGTTTCACAAAACCTATATTCCTTAGGAGTCCTCCAACGGCTAGAACCCTTTGAGGTTACCACACACAACCACCTTCCAAGAAAATAGGGGATTAAAATAAACCAAGATTTTGTTAGATTTTTATGGAAACAAAAATATTTTGGTCATATCTTTAAATAAAACAGAATCCCAAAAGAATTTTCCAACCTTTTCAAACAAGGATTGATACACACCTTTTTCTTTCATGAAAGATATTGGAGATCAAAAACCTATATAATCAAAGAATGAACTAGGAAAGAAAATTAATTAACTAACATATTTACAAAGCTCCTATATGTCCTAAAACTGCAATATGCCTAGCATGATGCAAACACACAGGTGAAGGAAATATTCTCAGTTTATGGATGTGGCATAGGATGTGAGTCACATATTGGGACATATTTAGATCACAAAAAGTCAATGAGCAATAATCCAATCTGCACAGCCTCTAGGATGCATCCACCAATTTTTTGTTGTGGATTTTTGCATTGTGAGTAGCTTTCACTTTACTTGATCCCAAAGATAGCCCTTTTTCCCAATGATCTTATCAAGTTTGACTTCAAGTTTTCTTATGAAAATCACTTGATCACAATGGTATGGCTTCATACTAAGGGTGAAGCAGCTGTTTCTCACATATATTTTTTTTTTCTTTTATTGCACCCACTGTGAGATACCTAGGAAGGTTATACCAAGTCATCAAAAGATAACATGGACAGAAAATACTCACAATTAAGTGATCAAAAACAATGTCAAGATGAAGACTCACAAGTGACCACACTGAGAAATTTCGTGCTAATGCATGATATTTTTTTTTTGGATTTTTCTTTTTATGATTTTTTTTTTTTTTTTTTTTTCGATTAAACTAATCTACAGATGTGTTAGAGGATGTGAGACACATCACGGTCTCACGGCCTTAGATATCACACAAGCCAAGAGACTTCCTCAAGGAGGAAAATCTCTCCAAATCTAATGCCTTTGTAAATATATCACCCAATTGATTTTCGTCCCAACAAATTCCAGCATAATACGCTTTTTGTTCTACAAGATCTCTGATGAAATGATGTCTAATATCAATGTGCTTTGTTCTAGAATGTTGGACAGGATTTTTAGATATGTCCAAGACACTTTTGTTATCACAAAAAGCAGTCAAAATTTTGCTATTCAATTCATAATCTTTTAACATTTGATTCATCCAAAGTAATTGTGTGCAACAACTCCCAAGGGCAACATATTCAGCCTCAGCAGTGGACAAGGACACACAATTTTGCTTCCTACTATACCAAGACACAAGGTTATTTCCTAGATAGAAACATCCACCAGTGGTACTCTTTCTATCATCACTATTTCCAGCCCAATCAGAATCAGTGTACCCAACCAAATTGGTGTTTGTTTCTTTAGAGTAATGCAGGCCTAGGTTCACAGTCCCACTCACATACCTAATGATTCTTTTCAAGGCTTTAAGATGGGACACCTTGGGGTTGGCTTGGTATCTAGCACAGAGACATACACTGTACATAATGTCAGGTCTACTTGCAGTGAGGTAAAGCAGACTTCCTATCATGCTTCTATAAAGGGTTTGATCAACACTCTCACCATCAGAATCATGACTTAGCTTTTGGGAAGATCCCATTGGGGTTCTTTGATGTGAAGAGTGTTCAAGCTCAAACTTTTTCACAAGATTCTTGGCATACTTAGACTGTGAAATGAACATACCATCTTTGAATTGCTTAATCTGTAAGCCTAAGAAAAAGTTCAACTCACCTACCATACTCATCTCAAATGTGGAAGTCATGCTATCCACAAATTCAGCTAGCATTGGATCAGAATTTGATCCAAACACAATGTCATCTACATAGATTTGTGCCACAAGAATCTCCTTCTTATTTCTCCTTACAAACAAGGTTTTGTCAACCTCACCTCTCTTGAATCCTAGTTGAAGCAAATGGTCAGTCAATCTACCATACCAAGCTCTAGGGGCTTGCTTTAGCCCATACAGAGCTTTCTTCAGTTTATACACATGATTAGGATATTTGGAGTCCACAAAGCCTTTAGGTTGTTCAACATAGGCTTCCTCATTTAATATCCCATTTAGAAAAGCACTCTTAACATCCATTTGATGAAGAGTAATCTTGAGGTAACAAGCAATGGCTAACAAAAGCCTAATGGACTCAATTCTTGCAACAGGAGCAAATGTCTCCTCAAAATCAATTCCCTCAATTTGAGTATAACCTTGAGCAACTAACCTAGCTTTATTTCTAGTTATCACACCTTGCTCATCAGTTTTGTTCTTGAAAATCCATTTGGTTCCTATGACATTACCATGTGAGGGTCTAGGAACAAGAGTCCATACCTCATTCTTTTCAAATTGAATTAATTCATCTTGCATAGCCATGATCCAGTCAGCATCTTTTAATGCTTCAGTAACATTCTTAGGTTCAATTTTTGAAACAAAACAACAGAAACTTACATGGGAGTATGCTGAGGAGCAACTCCATAAATCAGCCATCTTTCTATAATCAACTTTGTCCTTTTGTCTAGTTCTCACTTGAGCATGCACATCTCCCACAACTTGTGAAGTGGGGGTGGTTTTTCTGGATTTTAGAAGAAATATCCTTTGATCTATCCACACACCCATTCACATTACCTTCGGAGCATCATCCCGATCGAATCGAGGAACCGTCCCTCGCTACAGGAGTTTGAGTGGATGTGGGAGCAGATGTGGGTTCAGATGTGGAGGCGTATGTGTCCACATCCTCGGTTACATCCTTATCGGGTTCAACATTTTTATCAAGATCTTGGAAGCTTCTTTTGATTTTTCAAAGACTCGTTTCTTCATCCTTCCAAATTCAAAGAAGCAACCTGAAACATCATCCTCAGCAGTCTTGAGGTTAAGATCAAGTGAGTCATCAAATTTAACATTAGCAGATTCCATAATGGTTTTAGTTTTGAGATTAAAAACTCTGTAAGCTCTACTGTTTGTGGAATAGCCCATGAAAATTGCTTTGTCACTTTTTGAATCAAACTTGGACAGTATTCTCTATCATTGAGAATATAACAAACACATCCAAACACATGAAAATATTTCACGCTTGGTTTCTTTCCAAGGAGGATTTGATATGGGGTGACAGTGCTACCAATCCTTAGAAACACCCTATCGCCAATGTGGCAAGCGGTGTTTAAAGCTTCGCCCAAAATTTCTTGGACAAGTTCTTTGAACTTAGCATGACCCTAGCCATTTCTTGCAAGGTTCTATTCTTTCTTTCGGCAATTCCATTTTGCCGTGTGTGGTGATTGGTGCGAGAAAATTCATGAGTGATTCCCTTAGAATTGCAAAAATTGGTGAACATTTGATTCTCATATTCAAGGCTACGGTCGACCTTATTCTAACGTCTTTTAAGGCCATTAAGGTTTCTCACCCTTTTGTACCAATTCTTGAATTCTCCAATTGTTTCGACTTTTCCTTAAGAACATTACCCAAGTGTACCTAGAATAATCATCAACACACACAAAGGCATACTTTTTCTTACCAAAGCTTTCTACTTCAATAGATTCCATTAAATCGTTGTGAATCATCTCCAAACATCTAGTTGTGGAGCATTGTTGGACCTTTTTATGTGATGCTTTTGTTTGTTTTCCTTTTGACATGAACCACGTACATCGTGGTTCTTGAAGTTCAGCTTAGGGAGGTCTTTAATGGCTTCAAACCTTTGAAGTTCTTCCAGAGTTCTACAAACTAGCATGCCCTAATTTTTGGTGCCACAGATTGACATCATTAGCTTTTGAGCTTAGTAAGAAAGATTGTCACCAAATTGGTAACAATTGTCACAGATCTAGGACCGGTAAACACACGGTTATTATCCTTATCAAACACTTCACACAAGTGCTTATCAAACTTCACAAATAGGTCATCATCACACGCTTGATCGATGCTTATTAGGTTGGCTTTCAACCCTTCCACATGGTACACATTGTGCAATTTTGGGAGACCCTTAACATCCAGGGTTCCTTTCCCAACAATCTTTCCTTGAGCACCTCCACCAAAATTTACTTTCCCTCCATTTATCACTTCATAATCAAGAAGGACTGTTTGGTTTCCGCCATGTGCCTAGAGCACCCACTATCAAAATACCAAGAGCCGAGACAAGATTTTGAGGGAAGAGTAAACAACATTGCAGGTGGTAATTGGTTTGGCCACCCACCGTTTAATGCTTTTCTTTTGGGTTGCAGAGGTCTCAGTATTGACAGGATGTGTGTTAGGATGTGTATACATCTTCTCACACATCTCGTGGCCGTTTGAAATTACCAGATTTTTTATCGCCTTGAGTTTGTAATGTAAGGGCCTAATGTGACCAGGAGCTAGGCAAGAATGGCAAATGTAATGCCTCTTCCTTGGTCTCTTCTCACTCGTAATGACTTTTTCTTTAAAAACTTGTTTTTTCACACTTTTTGAGGTAGAAGCCTCACATCCCTCCTTTACAAAATTATTTTCAAAACCTATACCAATTTTGTCACGTTGACCCATAGAAAAAGCTTCTTCCATTTTCATTTTACTTTTGTTTAACTTAGTAAAAGTATTTTCAAATTTTTCACATTCATTCTTGAATTTTTCAAGGTCAACTTCTCTTTTGGTCACAAGGACTTCAAGTCTTGCAATGGTATCTTTTGAGCATCATTTTCTCTTTGAAAGTACAAATTTTTCATCTTCACAAGCGACCAATTTATCGTAAAGAGATTTGTTTACCTTAACAAGTACCTCAATTTTGTCCAATCTTTTCATCCAATCAGTATGCGGCTCCTTGTATGTGGCAAAAAGTTCCTCATAGGGAATGTCCCTATCTTCATCTTCATCATCTCGAATCTCCTTTGACAGAGAAACAAGCTTCATCACCAGTCAGATGTGACACCGTATGTGTACACAACCGAGCCCACATCCAAGGAATTTTCAGGAGTATATTCTTCTATATCTCGCGTAAAAGGCATTAAACACGTAATGGCGCTTTAAGACAGACATATTAGCCACTTCTTCTTCCTCATCCTCACCGTCACTAAGGGTAGCAGCTTAAGCTCATTCCCTTCTTTTTAAGTGTATTAGCACACTCATTGGCATAATGACCAAAGCCACGACATGCCCTACATTGGACGTATTCGAGATGATTTATTTTCAAAATTGGTTTCTTGAATCCAAGTGTTAGTGCTAGGTTTTGGCTTTTCAAAGAAGATCGGAAGTAGGTCTATTGGGGAATTTGCTTATCCTTCTATTTTTCAAGATAGAACCGAATTTCTTTGAAATAAAAGCTACATCCTCATCTTCAAGATTAGACTTGTCAATTTCAGGATAATTCCACAAGCTCTTTTGGTAGAGCAAAGAAGACTTTTAAGGGAAAGACTCGTGTGTTTTGTTCTTTTTCCGAGCCTCAAGGTTAAGCTCAAACACGCTCAAGATTCCTATGATAGTGTCAAGACCTACAAGTGTTTGTGTCCTTTGTTTCTTCAATCACGCCTACTTTAATGTTAAACCTCTCGTGCAAGGTCCTTAGAATTTTACTAACAAGTCTTGCATTGGAGATAGATTCTCCTAGACTTGTGCATTCATTTGAAATCTCATGAATCTTAGCAAAGATATGACACAATATCCTCAGCTTCTTCCATTCGAAGTAACTCAAACTTATCCATTAAAATTCTAAGCCCGGTAGCCTTCACACTTGGTGCTCCTCACATTGAGTTTGCAAAATATCCCAAGCGCTTTTGGCTATACTCTCATTTGTTATAAGCTTGTACATATTCCCGTAAAACATGGCCGGAAATAGCACCTACGGCTTTTGAATTGTAATTTGCAGCTTGTATTTCATCAAGAGTCCATTGTTCTTCAGGTTTTCTTTCAAAAAGGACTCACCAACACCGAAGATGGCTTTTTCTCCACAAAGTAGGAGGTTGCCATGCAACAAGAATGCACATCCAAGCTCTTTCATCAATACTTTTGATGTAATTTCGCATCTTAGACTTCCAAAGAGAATAATTTGTGCCATCCAATACAGGAGGCCTATTTTGGTGATTTTGGCATTCCATAATGACTACACTTTTGGATCAACACTCGCAATATTTCGAGAGTTGGCTCGATACCAATTGAAAGTTTCGTGTAGCTAGGAAACTTAGATCACGCAATAGGCAAAGGATGTGAGTACAGATGTGTCTCACAACTGTCCACACATCCACAGATAATGCAGCGAAATAAAATAATTAAAAGCAAATTAAATGCAATAACTCAAGAGTTATATACGCCATCGATCTGTGTGATCAGCAAACTAGGCTTACGCCCAAAAATCTTTCACTATAAAAACTTTTGTTTCTTACAAAAACAAATAAGTGAAAAACTAAAATATGAAAATACTAAACAAGTTCTAATCACCTTTTACGATATGAACAACTCCCCTTTCCCAAGTAGGACTTATTCAATCAGAAGTAAAACAAGAGAACTTTATAAAAACCTAGATGTGAGTTACGGATGTAAGCTCACAACCTAAAATCAACAAAGACGTATGCAATGAAGTATGTGTATTTTTCTCTCTAAAAACCGTAGCTTCTCATGTGCTGAATGTCTTGTATTTATAGTGCACCATGGAGAAGATCTTCATACAATCGACCTCTTCCTTTATGAGAATCCTTTTCCTATATGAAAACATAAACCACACTCACAAGGAAATCAAATATTAGTAGGTTAGTCCTAATATAAAACTATGTACATAAATAAAAGATATTTACTATATTTACAATTCCTAGTCAAAGTAGAATACTTATAAATCTCCATGAAAGTTCCAAAATCTTCTTACCATATAGAAGTCTTTTGAAATAAGGAAACAAGTAGTTCCCTAAAAAGCTCACGCTTTCACAAATATTCCAATATACAAATGATGCTCATCCACCATCGGAGAGAGCCTCGAGAATTTTTTTTTAACAAAAGTGTACATCTAATCCACATCTTTCTGACCGCATCAAGACCGTTGAACAGCACATCTAACAGTACTCTCCCCCCTCGATCTTTTGGACAAACCAAAAAAAACTTATGTACTGATCCTTTTTTACAATGTAGTATGTATATCAAATAACAACAATATAAGTTCCCCATTGCTTAAACCATACACTAATTTTTACTGAATGCGATATTTCTTACAAGATCAAGTTCCAGGAGAGTCACTAGTGACTGCTTCTTCATGGTATAATCCTTCCCACGTGCCATACCGGAATGATCTATCAAAAGCACAAGAGAAGAGACCACTGTGTTAGTTCAGTAACTTTTCTCTCACCTGCAAAAAATCATCAAAGAAACAACCATACCAATTGACGCACAAGTTGCCGATAAATCAACTGATTTAGACAGCTTATCTTCAAACTCAAAAACCCCTCTCATGCAAACACACGCCCAATATCTTTTGCATACAAGAAAAGAAACTGTCAAACAACCCATCCAACCAAAAGAGTATGACCAATCTATATATATATAAAGGTTGAAGTGCATAGAACACTTCAACAATCTCATTTTTCCTCCAAAACATGAAAGGTTCTAGAATATTTTTTGCTTTAAATCAACTAATCAAGAAAAAACAATTAATTGTCTTTAAATTAACCTATTATCCTATTCTCTCCCCTATTAATTAAATGCAAATGAATCATTATTTTTTTTTCTCTTACTCTTAATCACTATACCTAAACTCCTTTTTTCACCAATATATAAATATCATTGTTTTGCACACTCTTAATTTTGCAAGTAAAAAATAAAATATGAAAAAACAATAGTAAAAATACATTTAGAAACACATGAAATTTTTCATTTAATGAAATGATATTTTTGAAATGTGGGTAATAGCAATAATTTTTTTTAAAAGATTTATGACAACTCCAAAACCAACAATTATTTTGTACATTGAATCCTTTCATTTAATAAAATGATATTTTTGACTTAATGTAAATTTGAAAATTCTATCTTGGATACAAATTGTATGATATTAGTATTTTGAGAAAAAAATAAAAATATATTTTATTCTTAAAATAATATAAAAATAAGTAAATTTTTATAACTCTTTGGTTAAAGTTCAATCAAATAATTGTATCTCTTTTGGTGTATAATTTTGAATTATTTGTAAGGACAAAAAAAAATATATGTTTGAACAAACATGTATGTGTAACTAATTAAGGTTTTTTTTTTTTTTTTTTGTAAATGGTTATTGGTTATGCATAACAATGATATTTAGATATTTTTTTCATTTTTTTTCTTAAAAGAAAAGTGTTCTTAAAACGAAAATAGTTATTGATTATGTTTAAAAATCTGTAATATTATTAAATTAAGGTGATGATATATTTTTGTTGAAAATTTTGTTTTTAAAATTATTTCTCTTAAATTCTTCTTTGTTTTTATTAAAACTTTTTTTTTCCTTTTTCTTCATTAATTTCTTCGAACTAAGTGATTTTTTTAGCTAATGGTAAAAAATAGGCTTGAAATCTTATTTAGCCATTTTTTTATACAACTTTTGAGTTTATTATTGATATTTTTTTTGTTCATTAAAATTCCAAAAATAAAATAAAATGAATAACTGAGATTTTAGTGTTTTATTGAACCATCTTCTTAAAAAGTGATATATAGTTAAGTTTCAATAACTGTTACTTAGATGAATTTTCATAAATTAAAAAAAAATTGTAAATACAAAGTATAAGAAAGGATTTTCAAAAATTGGGATAATTAATTTGCATTAAAATTTTTAACTAATTTTTTTTTTTGGGTTGTAAATTGTATATTTATTGCTAAAACAATAAATATGATTTCATAACTATTTCAAAATAGTTTTCTAAAAAATTCTATTTTATATGTGTTTTTCTAAATAAAAACTATAAGATAATTTTAAAAAAGAAAACTATTATATATAATATTGGTTAGAAAATATGAAGTACTACTTTATAAGATTATATTCAAAAAGATTATTTTTCGAAAGACGCAAATTAATGAAAAAACAGAGTTGTTGATAATATTAATTATTTAGAAATGAGATAATTATTTTTATTTAATGGCAGTCATGCAAATCAAATGAGATAGTTATATTAACTATATGTTTTACTTCATTTTATTTATCAAAGTTTTTTTGGTCGTGCGTTTAACGCACGGGTGTTACACTAGTTTATTACTAACACATAACAAAACACACAAGGAAGTGAAACATCAGTTTAAGAAAATAACAACCAACAATCTCACTCTCACACAAATATATAATCTCGAATAAAAGAGGTACAAACATAAACAATACAACGCAAGTAAGAACATTATTTTCAAATTAAAAGCACAAAATAATAAAACACCAGAAGATATTTCAAAAGCACAGGTCCATAGTATAAGTCTGCAAGATACAAATATTCATCTCTGGAAAGTAAGGGATGCAACCAGACATCATATACACCTAAGACTAAAATAAGAAACATAAGTTCTTATAGTAGCAGCAGCCTGACACCAAAAGAACATGTAAGGGATAATACTGGTCCATGAAGAAGAAACCCGTTAATCCCTCTCTTTCCATCAGATAAACCAAGGGATTAGAACATCTTACAAAGAAGGAATCGGGAGGGAAGACAAGCATATAGAAGAAACTCACATTAACACGTGACAAGAATTTTGTCATCGCAGTCAATGATCTTCCTCAGGACTCTTTTCCTACCCCTTCATCACTAAACTGGTTCTCTACAACTAATGCATCATAAACATGGCCCGGTTCGTCCATACAAACATCTCTACATTCTACATTCGACCTCCCCTCAGCAATAATCTCTTTTTTGTCTTCCACATGCATTACTACTCCCTTGCTTAACTTCACAGTGAACATTAACCTCGTTTTCTCTCTCTTCAACGGTCTTATTATTCTTCACTTTCTCCACTCGCATGTTCTTTTCCGTATTAACATCTTCCAAGCCTACATTATTTGGCATAACAACATTGTTCTCGACATCATTAGCTTCTTTGGATTCCACATCGTGAGCATCCTTTGCCTCCACAAGAGTGCTTTCATCATTGTTCTTGTTGTGCAATCACAGCGGAAGCAAGAACACAAAAACTCAAGAACACACAAGCAATCAATAGGGAAATCGAAAGAGAAAGAGAAGAAATTAATTTGGGGTTTAGAGCCCCAGTTTTCTGTATATAATTATGTGCTAATCTCCACACGTTTACATAGGATACAAAAGCATATATATATGTTTTACAACCCTAGCCCAACAGAGAGGAATAAAAACGACAGAAAACTCACGGCCCAAAAACCCCCCAGCTTGAGGCGTTCGCCCCAAACTGAACCAGGCGCCCGCCTGGACTTTGTGCAATGCCAGGCTGCTCCTCGGCGTGTGATGCGCCCGCCTCGGCCATCATGATGCGGCCGCCTGGCGCTAATCCAAACTACGCCAAACCTACGGCACATGAGGCGCCCGCCAAGCCAAGCCTCGTGCGCCCGCCTCAAACCAAGAACGCCAAGGCCCCATCCCTGCGTCCCAAGCGTCCGCCTCACTCTATGCGCCCGCCTCAATGCAAGGGAACCAGCCATGGAGAACAACGACGAGCCACATCCTACAATCTCCACCTTGGCGAGTGATCACCCATACCAACATAAGATATAAGGAACCGGCTCGAACCTCCCCATCTCTAACAGCTCGAGATGTGCAACAAGTCCAAACAATGCTTGAACTTGTCAGTAGTAACCGGCTTCGTCAACATATCTGCAGCATTCTCCGTAGTGTGAACCTTCTCTAGCACAACCTCACCCATATCAATCAACTCCCGAATCTTGTGAAACCGAACATCAATGTGCTTCGACCGTTGATGATAAATGTGATTCTTCGCTAGAAATATCGCGCTTTGACTGTCATAAAGCAACTTCACTCCACCTTGCTCAATGCCCAACTCGTTGACCAAACCTCGAAGCCATAAGGCCTCCTTTGCAGCTTCAACCGCTGACATATACTCTGCTTCCGTTGTAGACAATGCAATGATAGATTGGATCATAGATCTCCAACATATGGGTCCACCACCAAGAGTAAACGCATAACCCGTAGTCGACCTCCTCCGATCCAAGTCACCCGCATAATCTGAATCAACATACCCCACAACAGAAAGCTCCTCACTCTTACCTCCAAACATGATGCCATAATCCATAGTGCCCTTCAAATATACGAGAATCCACTTAGCGCTTCCCAATGTTGTTTGTCCGGATTCGCCATATACTTGCTAACCACACTAATGGCTTGCGCCAAATACGGCCTCGTGCAAACCATAGCATACATGAGACATCAGCTGCGCTTGCATAGGGAACCTTTAACATCCTCTCGAATTTCTTCGGTCGAACTCGGGAATGCGAGGCGAGATAAACTAAAATGACTCGCCAATGGTGTCTTCGCGGGTTTTGCATCCCGCATATTGAACCTCTCCAACACCTTCTCCACATATCCGGCTTGAGACAGCCACAATCTCCTAGATTTTACGTCTCGGCGAATCTCCATCCCAAGAATCTTCTTGGCTTCCCCCAAATCCTTCATGTCAAACTCTACTCAACAAGGCCTTCAACCGATTGACCTCGTTCTTACTCCTACCCGCGGTAAGCATATCATCCACATACGAATGTAAAAATACAAGAACCATCATCAAGGCTCTTCACATAAACGCAAAGAATCATACTCACAACGCTTGTAGCCAATACGTACCATGTAGGAGTCAAACCTCGTATACCACTGTCTCGGAGACTGCTTGACCCATAAAGTGACTTCTTCAATCTACAAACCAAACGCTCCCCGCCCGGGCTCCGTGAACCCATGTGTGGTTGCTCCATGAAAATCTGCTCATCCAACTCACCGTGTAGAAACGCGGTTTTCACATCCATCTCGCTCCAACACCAAATCATAGTGCGCTACAAGACCCAACACAATCCGAGATGGAAGTATGTCTCACAACAGGCGAAAAAATCTCATTATAATCCACCCCCTCTCATTGCGAATACCCCTTTGCTACCAAACGAGCCTTGAACTTTCCCCCTCTTTTCCTCGATACGCCTCCTTGCGCTTGAAGATCCACTTGCAACCAATAGCACGCTTCCCTTTAGGAAGCTCCACCAAATCCCATGTATCATTCTTGTACGGTGACTCCATCTCCTCCGCCATACAGTTACCCACTTGTCCTTTTCCTGACCGTTTATAGCCTCCTTAAAAGTACTCGGGTCTCCACTACTAAGAACAAGAACATATGAAGCCATGTCTTCAAATCCATACCGACCGGTGGCTTGATTACTCTCTTAGGTCTCCCAACCGAAGTACTAGCCACTTCTTGTGTAGGTTCCTCGACTCGGAAGAGTGAGATCCGCATCGCATTATCCTCACGTAGCTCCACCTCAATAACTCCGCTTCTCACCCTCCTTGCTTTCTGGCACCTTCTCCTTATCATCATGAGCACACTTCAACATAGCCTTTTCATCAAAGACTATATCCCTACTAATCACCACCTTGCTTGACTTGGGATCCCAAAGCTTGTATCCTTTCACACCTGTTTCATACCCGAGAAAGACACACTTGTTTTGACTTTGGGTCAAGCTTCGACCGCTCTTCACCGGGAATATGCACATAGGATGGACACCCAAACACCCTGGGATATCGGTGAAGTCTACCTCATTACCCGTCCATACCTCCTCCGCAAACCTCGTTATCCAAAGAGACTCTAGGTGATCTCGTTAATCAAGAAACATGCCATACTCACCGCACGGCCCAAAAATTCTTTGCACAACCCCGCATTGAATCGTAGACACCTAGCCCTTTCCGCAATAGTTCTATTCATCCTCTCGGCCACACCATTTCTTTGTGGTGTCTTGCGTACCGTGTAGTGCCTCTGATTCCATGCTCTCAGTAACTTCTTGAACTCGCCATCCGTGTACTGGCTGTCCCATTATCACTCCTCAAACACTTGATTTTCCGCCTGTTTGGTTTTCCACTTGACTTTCCACACCTTGAACTTCTCAAAAGTCTCTGACTTGTGCCTCATGAAGTAAACCCAAACCTTCTTCGAAAAATCATCAATGAAAGTCACGAAGTAATAATGTCCTCCTCTAGACTCTGTTCTGACCGGCCCCCACACATCTGAATGAACATAATCGAGAATGCCCTTTGTTGTATGCTTACCCGTCTTGAACTGCACCTTATTCTGCTTTCCAAGAACGCAATACTTGCAAAAATCCAGTTTACAAGTCTTCACACCCTTCAACAACTTACGTTTATGAAGTTCCCGCATTCCCCTTTCACCCATGTGACCAAGCCTCATATGCCATAGAAGGGCATCAGTATCGACCTCCGACTCAACAGATGTGACTCCACCTACAACCGTGCTCCCGAGCAACCTGTAGATGTTCTTGGAGCCTTTCTCACCTTTCATCACAACCATAGCACCCTTAACAACTTTCAGTACTCCACCTTGAGCCTTATAGTTCATGCCATTAGCATCCAAGGTACCCAATGAAATCAGATTTTTAGAGACCTCTGGAACATGTCTAACATCACATAACGTTCTAACTACACCATCATACATCTTAATTCTTATAGTTCCTATGCCAGCAATTTTACATGTAGCACCATTACCCATAGTAACTATACCAGAATTAACTGACCTGTAGGTATCAAACCAATCACGATTCGCCGTCACATGAAACGAACATGCTGAATCCAGAATCCAAACATCTGTCGGGTGCTCCACAGCTGATGAAGTTGTGAGCATATCTCCATCCACATCCTCCGAGCAATCTTCAACCACATTGACTGACTTTGAAGATCCTTCCTTGCCTTTACCGTTCCCCTTCTCCGGACAATTCTGCCTCTTATGCCCCTTCTGCCCACACTTAAACAATTCCCCTTGTACTTCTTCCTTGACTGAGAGCGAGAATTCTGCCTCTGCGAGTTATCCCGGAACTGAGATCTCCCACGTTCCTGATTTTCCTAAAAGTTCAAGGCTCGTTTGGTAGCAAAGGGGTATTCGCAGCGAGAGGGGGTGGATTATAATGAGATTTTTTCGCCTGTTGTGAGACATACTTCCATTCGGATTGTGTTGGGTCTTGTAGCGCACTATGATTTGGTGGTGGAGCAGATGGATGTGAAAACTGCGTTTCTACACGGTGAGTTGGATGAGCAGATTTTCATGGAGCAACCACATGGGTTCACGGAGCCCGGGCAGGAGCGTTTGGTTTATAGATTGAAGAAGTCACTTTATGGGCTGAAGCAGTCTCCGAGACAGTGGTATACGAGGTTTGACTCCTACATGGTACGTATTGGCTACAAGCGTTGTGAGTATGATTTCTGCGTTTATGTGAAGAGCCTTGATGATGGTTCTTGTATTTTTACATCAGTATGTGGATGATATGCTTATCGCGGGTAGGAGTAAGAACGAGGTCAATCAGTTGAAGGCCTTGTTGGGTAGAGAGTTTGACATGAAGGATTTGGGAGAAGCCAAGAAGATTCTTGGGATGGAGATTCGCCGAGACAGAAAATCTAGGAGATTGTGGCTGTCTCAAGCCGGATATGTGGAGAAGGTGTTGGAGAGGTTCAATATGCGGGATGCAAAACCTGTGAAGACACCATTAGCGAGAATTCTGCCTCTGCGAGTTATCCCGGAACTGAGATCTCCCACGTTCCTGATTTTCCTTCACAAATAACCCCTCACCCGCAGGTTCATCAACGGACTTCTTCCGTTTATGAAACGCTATAAGAGCATCTGTGACCGGTTGCAATTCCAAAGTCTCCTTCCCCCACGTCAACGTAGTAACAAGGTTTTCGTATGTTGAAGAATTGGGAACCGAATTCAACAGCATCAAAGCCTTGTCCTCATCCTCGAACTTCACCTCCACCCTAACCAAATCGTTGAGGATTTGATTAAACGTGTGTATATGAGATTCTAGGTCAGAACCCTCTACCATCTTAAGCCCATACAGCCGTTGCTTAAGATGCAATTTGTTCGAAACAGATTTCGACAAATATCTGGCCTCCAAAATCTCCCAAACCTTCGTCGGTGATTCCTCATCGATCACGTGATACACCACCTCATCTCCAAGACACTGCCGTATAGACGATACAGCCCGCTCTTGCAACTCCTTCCATGGACCTTCTTCGATATCATCAGGTTTATCCGAAGATCGAAGAACCTTTCCCAAGCCTGCTTGAATCAAGAAATCCTTCACCCTCCGTTGCCACAACGCAAAGTTTCCATGACCATCAAACTTTTGAACGTCGGACTTCACGGTGATAGAATTCCCCCCAGACATCGCAACCAGGCTCTGATACCAGTTGTTGTGCAATCACAGCGGAAGCAAGAACACAAAAACTCAAGAACACACAAGCAATCAATAGGGAAATCGAAAGAGAAAGAGAAGAAATTAATTTGGGGTTTAGAGCCCCAGTTTTCTGTATATAATTATGTGCTAATCTCCACACGTTTACATAGGATACAAAAGCATATATATATGTTTTACAACCCTAGCCCAACAGAGAGGAATAAAAAGGACAGAAAACCCACGGCCCAAAAACCCCCCAGCGTGAGGCGTCCGCCCCAAACTGAACCAGGCGCCCGCCTAACCTTTGTGCAATGCCAGGCTGCTCCTCGGCGTGTGATGCGCCCGCCTCGGCCATTATGAAGCGGCCGCCTGGCGCTAGACCACTCAACGCCAAACCTACGGCACATGAGGCGCCCGCCAAGCCAAGCCTCGTGCGCCCGCCTCAAACCAAGAACGCCAAGGCCCCATCCCTGCGTCCCAAGCGTCCGCCTCACTCTATGTGGGGCGCCCGCCTCAATGCAAGGGAACCAGCCATGGAGAACAACGACGAGCCACATCCTACAGTTATCTTCCACCACCTCCTCGTTTTCATCCATGAACCGACCATAGTCCCTACTCTCACTGTCATTTTCAGAGTCATTCTCCACCACCTCTTCATTAACTTCCTCCACAGTTGGATTCTGCCTCTCGAGGCACATCAACCTCCTCCTCAAGTCATCAAACTCTCTCTCCATCAGGAACAACCTCTCTTTCAAAATCAAATTCTCTTCTTCCAGTTGAGCTATATGGGTGTCCTGATCATCAACTCTACTCTCCAAAAGATAATGAGTACTATGCTCAGCACCTCCCGAATTTGGATAAATCATCTCAAACTGGCTCAAATCATGATCCAATCTCCTCTCGACCTCCACATGCTCCTCCACATCACTGTCAATCGATCCTCCCTCTTCATCCTCCTCGTCCTCCGCCTCATTTCCAGGCGACCTAAGCCTAATCAACCCTTTCATGGAACCATAACCATCAACCCCCCATTCTTCCTTTGCCATATCAACTAAAACCTCCCTAGTAGGCGAAAATTTTGGGGTAGCAAAGACACAGGGAGTTACCGGACACGGTGATACAAGAGATGTAATTCCACCAGATTTCTTTGCACGTATGATAAACGAAGTAGTATTGCAAGGAGCATGAGCATAAGGAGCAAACCTATTATAGGTATTGTTATTATTATTAAATTTCTTCTTAGGGAAATGTCTCCTAGCCTTCAATCGATTCTGATGTTGCAATTCTTGAAGCGTTGGTGGCTTATAACCTCCAACTCCACCTCCACCTCCACCTCCAACTCCACCAACACCACTACTGCCAATCACAGGATTATCCTTCCTAATTCTTTTGTCATTCCCCTTTTTTCCCTTCCAATTTTTATTGTTGTTATGTCCCGTAGTTTTGACAAAGAATTAGAAACAAATCCGGGAGGCGGCAGCATAGGGTTCTGAAACTTCAACTGATCGACGGGCAGTCCAGGTGGCGGCCACATCCCATAACCACCACGACCACGATTCATCATCTGTGACTGGCCGATTCCCTGCAACTGAGAAACAGACGTATTCATCAACGAACGAGAACGATTACGATTACAATTACGTCTTTGTTCGTATTTCTGGAATGATGCGTTTGTTCTGGAATGATGTGTTTGTGTGGAGACTAGCAAAGGACGAGGTAGAACAAAATATTCTTTTTTAAAAAAGAATATTTGAGAAAAAAATCCTCTCTACAGTCTACACAAACTGCCAGGAAGCTCTCAAATTTTTGACCTAATTCATGAAATAATCTCTACAAACCCTTGAAATCACACCCGATTTCAGCGTCGAATCATTTCTCGATTTCTTAGGGTTTTAAAATTTCAGTTCTTGAATTGACCGATTTCAGTAATGATCAGATAATGGTAGATTCTGTAAGGTTTGTATTGATGTTATGTTTGAATTGTATGGGTAAAGATTGCCGGAGCTGCGTAGTGGAATACGACGTGGCCGTGCTCCGGTAAATAAGAAGTAGAGTCCTCTTCCGGCATCTGCTGCTACGGAGAAGAGTTCGGAGCATTTGGTCGGTAGCTATATCAAGACTAGGGCGGCTGCAGCCAAGGAGAAGGAGGTGGAGGTGGTGGCAGTCGTGAAAGTTGTGAAGCCGCAGACGCGTAGGAGGAGAAAACATAAGGAGGTGGTTCACGAAGAGGCAATGCACAGAGCAGACGGCGACGACGCCTGGTGATTGTCATATCTCGAGGCGAGGAGGAGAGAGAGAGAAAGAAGAGATTTTTGCTGCTGCGGGGAAGAGAGAAGAACCCGTGGCTGTGAAGAAGGGAGATCTTTTAATGGCCGATGCTAGTGGTGGGTTGAGCAGCGTCACATAATTCGGCACGCGGTCCGATTCGCGACACGAATTCACATACGGAATTCGCTACCCCCAAGTGAATGTGATTCGCTTAAGTATTTTCGTTAAGAATTCGATTCATAATTCGCTTCATGTATTAGTAAGGTTAAACCAACTCTTAGTCTTCAGTTTCACTTCCCATTTTCTCGGTTAGAGAGCCCATAATATTTTTTGATAAAACAACTACGGAGTTATTAGTCTTCTTTCTCGCTTCTCACTTACTCCACAAATATTAATGATTGTTACTATTTTTGCTTATAAAACATGTTTAAAAAATAAAAAAATAGAAATAATTTAACTCTAGAACGCAACGACTTCTCAAAATCAATCAATTTCAAAATTAATCAATCATAATCAAAATGGTCAAACAATATTTTTAAAAAGTTGAAAAAAATAAATTGGTCATTTTGAGACGGAAGTTAGGTATTCATCCCAAAATAAATGTCGCGTATATTTTTTGGTCAATTGAGTAAAGTTTGACCACAAATTTCTATAAATTCAAAAAATTGTATTTATTCTCCATTAAAATTACCATTAACAATTTTCACATTTTTTATTTGGAAAAACTTCAATGGGCCTTATGTTTATCTAGTTCCATGTTAGTCCAAGTGAGTCCAAATGGCCCAAATTCCAACGACCGCTTCAAAAGCCCAAATAGATTTTAACAATTCAGTCCCCTGATTTTCCACAACTCCAAAACCCTAGACCCCTCCGATCACTTCTGCAAGCTCCCGGCGATTATAGATCCTCAATTCAGGCGAGTCATAACGACATTCGCGGTAGGGAAAATATAAGATGCCTCTTTACGATTGTATCCTGTTACTGAAGCCGCAAAACAAACGGGAAGAAATCAGATTCAATACTTTCGGCAAATCAATGCCATTTTGATCTTTGTTCTTCGATCTGCAAAACAAACGGAGAAATAAGGTATGTTTTTAATCTTCCCCCATTTTTCTCATTCAAGCGAATCTGGTTTTTTTTTTTTTTTTTCAAATTTGGAAGAACATTGAAAATCGAATTTCATAACTTTTGGGAGCGAACTCAGTCGCGAATTTGGGCGTTTTGACTGCTAATAAAGCTACTGGTCAGGAGGAAGAAGGGAATACTGCAATATGTGGGTGTAGTGTACGCTATGCAGGCTCCTATAGGATGTTTGGTTCGTCATCCAATACCATGTAATTGTGGTGCATGATTTTAGAACTTCTTGGTACAAAATTTATAATGCAAAATGTGGGGCTCAGTGGCTTCTATTATCTTGATGTGACTGGTTATCAGGTTCAAGTAGGAGGGTCGCCACAGTATAAGGTTGAGAGAAAGTTGGGTAAAGGTGGGTTTGGTCAGGTATTTGTTGGTCGACGAGTTACCGGTGGACATGAACGGGCAACCGGTTCTGCAGCCCTGGAGGTGAGGGCCTTTTAAGAGGAATTTACAATTTGAGAATTGTTATATAAACCCGTAAAATTGTTGAGTAAACCCTTAACATTAAAATCACCCCAAAAAATTAAAACAAACCCTCACTTTTCCCTTTATACCCTCACTCATCCACACACCCACACCCATTAACCCTTTCATTTACTCTCTCTCACCCACGCCACCCACCACCATTTTTAGAGAGAGAAAGAGAGAGAAAATCACTTATTATATAGTACTCCTTCTTCCCCTTGTCTTCTTCGTCTTTTTAAATCATGCCACCATAAATTCCGGTCACTCACTTCATAATTCCGGCGATTCACCATTTTTTCGGGCGAAATTTCAAAGACAAACAACTTTCCTTTGTGTCTCTCTAAGATTTCAATTTTTGCGGATCGATACACTACATCCTCACAAACCTTGCAATCTCCGCCTACTACTGCCATATCCGACTGAAAATCTAGAAAAACAAAATGGGTCACACTCGATTCGGTCGGGTGTGGCCGGTTTTCATTTTGATTTTCGATCGAGTGTGGCCGATTTTTATTTAGATTTTTCGATCGGGTGTGACCGATTTTTTTTGAGATTTTCGGCCGAAAGTGACCGATTTCTTTAAAGATTTTCGGCGGACATTGGCCGATTTTTACAAAATTTTCGTAACTGTGATGCTTGAATATGGCGGTGGTAGTTTAGTGAGAATGGCAAGATTTGGTTGGTGACTTTGGCCCTTGGTTTGGATCTAGTGCTTCATTAACATGACACTCATATTACATCATTTTCATTAACCATTTCGAAATGTTCGGCCGGGTGTGGCCGAAATAATTTAAAAATTCGGCCGACCGAAAAAACAACTCAGATTCGGCAAACCAGAGCCGAACTTTTTAAAAATTTCGGCCGGGTTTGGCCGAACTTTTTCAATATTTTCGGCCGGGTGTGGCCGAACCTGAACTGAATTTCAGTCACTACTGGCCGAATTTTTGCAAAACGAAAAAAAAAATAAAAGTTTAACAAATTTATATGTAGAAGAAAAGGGAGGTAGTGATTTTTTGATGTTTAAGAAATGAGAGTAGGAAGAAAGGGAGGGAGGTTTTTTTATGCAAAAAAAATGAAGAGGGTGAGATTAATGGTGAAAAATGGGGAAGGTGTGGAAGGTGGGTGAAAAATTGATGAGGAGGAAGGTGGGGTAATGGGTGTATGAATTAGGGGTAGAAAAGTAGTTTCATTCGATGGCATAATTGTAATTTGTATGTTACGGGTTTACTCAACAATTTTACGGGTTTATAGAACAATTCTCTTACAATTTTTATTCCTCTTGTTTTTTTTTTTTTCTGACTAAATATTTTACATGGTTTCTCTGGTTTGTCTTTTATATTGCAGGTTGCTTTAAAATTTGAGCACAGAAATAGTAAAGGCCGCAACTAGGGTCCTCCATATGAGTGGCAGGTTTACAAGTATGTGTGCTAGTTATTCTGGGTTTCAATATGTGTTCATGTTATCACAGTATTCTATGGAGACTGAATTGATTGATTCCTCCTTTTTTTTTGGCACGGTACTTTAGGTGGTAGTCATGGGGTACCTAAAGTACATTACAAGGGAAAGCAAGGAGACTACTATGTAATGGTATGATTAAGTTGGCTCACATATATTTTTGCTATTACTAATTATAAATATATTTTTTCAATATTTCCTCTGTAACTTTCTCTTTTAGCTAGTAATAACTGTATATTGTATAACATTCATCCAAGTGCTATTTTTCAGGTTATGGACATGCTTGGACCTAGCTTATGGGATGTATGGAATTCTTCGGGACAGTCGTAAGTACCTAGGCTTGTGCATCTGATAGCATTCATTTTTGTTTTACTATTATCTAGTTTTTGCACATTGATTTTTCTTAGGCTCTAGAGGAACTGAATATCCTTCCATGGGGGCATTCTTTTAGCTTCATTAAATTCTTATTCATTCTTTCTTTCATGAATTTCATTTGCTTTTGTTGAAGTCGTGTGATGGAAGTTGCACATCAACGTACTGACTAGAATAGTTTGGGGGTTGTTGGTTTGACAAATCGATATAGGACCTTAATGGGTGGTTAAAACGGGATTGTTGTTGGTGTGTGTGTGTGAACAACAACCTTTCATATATGTGCGGATTAGGTATAACTATATTGTTGCTTTACCTGAAAGGCTAGAATCTGCAGCTAAATGTTGAACAACTGTTCATGATTGGAGTTCAAAATGGTACTTGCATTCTCTAGGCGATTTATTTACAAATCGACAGACATATTATCCTCTCGTTACAGTGAGATCAATATTGTCTTTAACACACCATTGAATCACCTTATTTGACGTCATTTGCCATGGCTTAAAGCCCATAGAAGCCTAGTCATTTTTACTATTTACTCACAGCTTGTGCAAGTTGAGTTATTTGATTTTTTGCTGCTCTAACTCAGATGTACTTAGGAGCCTCTTGTTTTGAATATTCTAGTACTGCATGAATTAAAAGCATTTTCTTTCATAATAATGTGAATTACTCAATAAAAAAAAGGACCATTATTTTATAACTAAATAGACTTGTTTTTTTTCAGTTTTTGGAATCAGTTTATGGTTCGTAGTTTTTCAGAAACTAAAAAGTATGTGTTTGATTTAGTTTTGGCCCATAACTCACTTATATATACAAGACATACAATGCTCGAATAAAACCATAAACATTTGCCTTGGTGGTTATTGGTTCTATTAAAAACAAGGATGGATCGTGTTTTTTAATGAAACGTTCATAACATCCATTATACCCTTCTTTAATACCCAGACAAGGATGATTTTTTTTAATGGAACTTCCATAATTCCCATGATACCCTTCTTTATTACCCATCATAAACACTTCTGATAGACCCAAATTAAACATGACCATTTCATATCACCCATAAACCATAAAGTAGAAATTCAGCTGAAATCAAACAAGGCAAATCATATGCTCTTGAAATATGCATAATTCTCTTTTATGTACTGTTTGTTAGTTAGCTAATTTTGAGCCCATGATACTTGCACACTATATCTGCTATGGTTGAGAAGATTGAGGTTATTTTCAACCCCAAAGGATTGCTTTGCTGCATATATGCGCTGCTTTGTATATGTAGCTGGTTGAGACATGCTTAAGATTTTTCTTTAGTCAGAATTTTCTGTGGTAAATATCATTTCAGGGATGCAATTTTTTCTCACAGCATCTTAGCATATACTCCCTCCGTCCCTAAATAAATGTCCAAATTTCATTTTAAGGGACACCCTGAAAATGTGTTCTTTTTATACATTTTAATGGCAAAGATGCATAAATATTCTTGTTATCCACTTTCTAAAGATTTAGTTTTACGATAATAAAATGAATAGCGATTTTTTTTGGTAAAAAAGCGTGTAGGAACCAAGTTATTTACAAAAATGACATTTATTTTGTGACAAATTTCTTGAATTTGGACATTCATTTTGGTACAAAGGGAGTACTTCATATTACTTTATTATCATTACTCTGGATCCTTGTATTGTTTTTGGCATCTCATGTCTTTTCTTCAAATCTCTATGCTCCAGGATGTCATCCGAAATGGTAGCTTGTATTGCTGTGGAGTCTTTGTCGATCTTGGAGAAGATGCACTCGAAGGGGTATGAAATACAGCGACTAAGTGGAGAGAAAATAGCAGTGGTCAGCATGTTGAGTATGATCAACGACCTGATATGGTTAGGTAAAGTATTTTTCTATGGTGCAATTACTTAAGTTTCAACTGTTCTTTTCACAATTCTGATTCACTTATTTCTTGAATTCACGCAGAGGAACTGTTAGATACGCAAGTGTACATGCTCATTTGGGAAGGACTGCTAGTAGAAGAGATGATCTGGAGTCTCTTGCATATACATTGATTTTTCTTCACAAAGGCAGGCTGCCATGGCAAGGATATCAGGTAGTACTTGCATTTATATCTTCTTGGACGTACTTTGGCACTTCAGATAGCTTCATAGATTAACTTTTGTTGCTCTAATGAGGGAAAATCGCCTAAGGTGGTTTGGTCATGTTAGATGGAGACCGAGTGATGCTCCGGTTAGGAGGCCTGAAGTGTGGAGAAGTAATAAAATGGTGAGAGATAGGGGAAGGCCTAAGAAAACTTGGATAAAGGTGATTGGAAACGGCATGAGTTTATTGAGATTAGATGAAAATATGGCTTTGAATAGGGCGCAGTGGAGGGCTGTGGGTGATGGGGGTTGATTTCCCTTTTTATTATGTGTATTCCCTTTTACTATCATTATTTTTTTTCTTCTTTGCTTCTTCCAAATTTTATCCCCACCTTTTTCCTCTCTCTTTCTCTCATTTTTTTTACGATGACATATAAGGATTCATGTTAGCCGACCCCAATTATTTTTGGGACTAAGACTTTGTTGTTGTTGTTGCTGCTCTAATGTGTATATTTGATTTTGTTTCATAGGGTGATAATAAATCATTCCTAGTTTGTAAGAAGAAAATGGCCACATCTCCCGAAATGTTGTGCTGCTTCTGCCCTGCACCACTAAAACAATTTCTTGAGATAGTGGTGAACATGAAGTTCGATGAAGAACCCAACTATTCCAAGCTAATCTCTTTGTTTGAGGGACTACTTGGTCCCAACCCTGCCATAAGACCAATAAATACAGACGGTGCTCAAAAGTTGATCTTTTTGGATATATGACTAAAAAGAACAAAAAATTTACTGGATGCGTATTGCTGATAGATTTTTTCTGATATCCTTGTTAGATTATCTTCCAAGTTGGCCAAAAACGTGGCAGATTGAATCTTGATGAGGAAGATGATGGACAACCCAAGAAGAAAGTTCGCATGGGAGTCCCTGCAACACAATGGATATCAGTTTATAATGCCAGGCTACCTATGAAACAGAGGTACAACATTGCTTGTAGAAATTATATTAGACCTTTTTTTTGGATCATATAGTTTTTTGTGGCCTGTGTCAATTTGCAGAGTTCTCACAATAATTTAGCGTCATTAGTGCTCTTATGATTCTTTTGCTCGTCATGTACATGCATTTGCCTTCATTTTTTCCAACATGGAGTTGGTAAATTCTGTTGGTGTCTTTACTGAGTCTTGCCTGGAATATGTGAGACAAAACCCCATTTGATCCCGTGATGAATCTGCCCAATTTATCTTAGCCTGCTTCTTTATCCAAGAGCATCAGGACTTTTTGCATGCTGCTGATCATTGTCTTGCCTTTGGTTCCAAAAGAGCAATGAGCCTTGTCTTGTCCTGAATGTTTTCTCTTTATATGGATAAGTAAACTGCTCATTGTGTCCGTGAAGGTACCATTACAGTGTGGCGGATGCAAGACTGCCATTCTCCTTTCTTCTTGCACAAGGTGAAACACCTTGGCATATTATTACATAGTTTGTTCTTTCATTGATCTTAGAGTTGTATGAGATTATTAAATTCCTTATACATTAAATATTGCAGGAATGGATCATGGAACAATGGGAGAAGAACTTTTATATCAGTTCTATTGCTGGGTCTAACAATGGAAGTTCTCTTGTGGTGATGTCCAAAGGTATATTTGGTCTTGGAGTATATGAAAATGAATACGGATACTATAGTTGCTTGTGGTCGATGCTTATTTCTGATTTTCCATTTCACAAAAGCACATTTGTTGCCGCATCATCATATGAAAAGGTGGTCTAATGGGCATGTTTGTTCAATCATTTGATATTTCCGTGAATTTTGTTGACACGCAGTGCAGAGGTTTTGTTTTATACTCTCTCCGACCCATAATAAATGTCGTACTTTCCTTTTCGGTCCATCCCAGAATAATTGTCGCGTTTCTAAATAAGGGAAGAAACTCGGTGCAATTTTATCCTTGTACAGGCAATGTACAAAACTAGTAAAGCACCATCCTTAAAAATGTTGACAAGTCAAATGCGACATTTATTTTGAGACGGAGGGAGTATTATTTTATTTGTCTATCCGAATGTGTCAATTACAAATATACGAGAAACAGAATGACCAGAATTGAACATGTTGATGGTTTTTTTATGATTACAAGAAATAAGATTCATTAGTGAAGTTATACTATTGAACTCCGTATTTTGTTAGTTTCTTTCTAGAACCATGTTTTAAATATGTATTGCTGGTTCTTAGAAGCGATGGTTTGCTAAGCTCTTATCCTGACATACTTCTTAATTTATTCTCTCCGTCCCGATTTGAGTTTCTTAGTTTGACTTTACACGCTTAATTAGGAACCAATGCAAAATGGGCAACAATAGTAGTGTGTTGGGGACATAATTGTCCAAAACGCTATTCATAAAGCTAGTGGAGGAAAAGTAGATAGGCACGTAACCCTTTTTTTTATTTTTTTGTAATTTTATGAAATCTATGGAATAAAGCAAACTAAGAACCTAAAACTGGGACTGACCAAAAATGAAAGTAAAAGCCTTAAAATGGGAGGGATGGAGTATTAAACAAATCTGTTGAATCCTGATAGTGATGAATGTAATTTGTTATTGGTTTTGACAAGCCAAATTTAGTTGCTGAACTTTTTGTCTATGAACTGTTTTATGACCAAATATTGGCAGGCACCCCGTACTCTCAATAGTCGTACAAAGTAAGCGACTCATTTCCTTTTAAGTGGATTAACAAGAAGTGGAGAGAAGGGTTTCATGTGACCTCCATGTCAACAGCGGGTACCAGATGGGGCGTGGTCATGTCTCGCAATGGGTGATCAGGTTCAGTTTCTTGCTCTCATTTGTTCTTACCAGTTCTTCTAAACTCTGAAATCCCCTTCAGCTTCTTTTCTGTTTATGATACACAAGCAGAGCAACATGACTAGAGTTGGAGCATAGACTTGCACATCTGAAATAATTATTTCAAAATTTCAAACATAGAACGTATTCCCCAAAAGGGTAAGAAAGAAAACTTGTGTTGTGAACAAATGAGACCTTTGTACACAATATTGAGTCTGTGTTTAAGAAAACACTTCATCGCATTGTAGAGTGCCTTTTCAAAACATTGGACCTTTTGAGTTCATCATTACCTGTGAGACTGAGCAATAAGCCAAAAAATCTCGCATGAATCTTCTAGCTTGCCTTTTTGATGAACGAGGGTTACAATTAGATGACATCAGTGTCTGAAATTTTTATGTTAGAAAAATAATACTCCATGTGTCCCTAAATGAATGTCGATTTTCAAGAAATTTGTCCCAAAATAAATGTCATTTTTGGAAAGAACTTTGTACCTTAATTTTTTTACCAAATCTTTTTCACTAGTCACTTTATTGTTGCAAAACTAAATGTTTAGAAAGTGGAAAACAAGAAAATTTATGCATCTTTGCCATTAAAATGTATAAAAAGCACACATTTTCAGAATGTTTATTAAAATGAATTTGGGGCATTCATTTAGGGACGGAGGGAGTACTTTAAAGGAGAGATCCAAAAAATGAGAAATGGTACTGAGGGGTCAGGTTGATTCATCTGTTTAGTAGAGCACAGTTTATTTGGACGATTCTTGTTCAATTTTGTATTGTTTGCCTGGGAAATGATTTTCATTAAAAATCATTAATTATTGTGCGGCTCCATGTGAGACTTAGCGTGCAAAAGAGTATTTAACCCCCCATCCTTTTTCTCTTTCTATTCTTGGTGTGGTGTGGATGTGTATTGTGGGACAGGGGATGGATTTGTGAGAGCTCAGTCCATAGCTCGGTCCGTCTGCAGTATTATCAGATGGGGCTCGGAACAATTTAGTTGTGTACATGTAGAGAAAATAAATAAATGAAATGAAAAATGTTGGAATGATGGTAATTGATTTGTGAAAAAGTGTTCTCCCTTTAACATTTTTTGGGTAAACACCCGCTCTATTTCTGGGTGATAATGGTTTTTTGGTTGCAGTTGTGGTGCTTGATTTTCTTTATCCAAGAGAGGGCATCCATAGACTGTGGGACAGTGGTTATCGCATTACATCCACTGCTGCTACTTGGGATCAAGCTGCCCTCATCTTGAGTGTGCCCCGTCGCAAACCTGGTGACGAAACACAGGAAACCTTGCGTACTTCTCAGTTTCCAAGCACACGTGTCAAGGTATGTGTCAGATATAGTTTCACCATTAGACATTGTGATTTTCATGTTTTAAGTTAACACGAATAAATTTGTGTAATATTGGTATAATTCATTGCCCACACAGAGGTTTGGTTTCGTCTCATTTTCTCCCTTTTGTCAATTTTATGTTCGCAAAAGAACTATTTTACTCCACAATCTTTAATATATTTTGGATTTTGCATAAAATTAACAAAAGGGGCAGTGTGACTTATCCAAACCTTAGGGGGATGGGCAATTGGAAAAGAAGACATTAGCTTGTGTGTAGGTCTTAGTTTAAGGTAGGGATTATTGACATTGCTTTTGGGTTTAAATGTGCAGGAGAAGTGGGCCAAGAATCTCTATCTTGCTTGTGTTTGCTATGGAAGAACTGTGTCTTGATTATAAGGCGGGAAGGCCGATGGGAGCGAAGATTATTTCTTCTCTTTAACATTGTAATTTGTAAAACATTATTTACACCAAAATTAGCCTTTGTATTTGATACAAGTAGACGTGTCAAAATTTATGTTTTTGCTTGCCATTTATGTCGAATTCACACTGATGTTTGAACTTTGAATATAGCTGTGGGCACGAATTGGAAACTGGGCGAGCCATAAACCAAGTTAGCTAGAATTTGGGAATGATAAGTCAACACTTTTTTTTTTTTTTGGGAATGATAAGTCAACACTTCAGAGAGCAATTGAACTTCATAATTAAGACAGTTTATTTAGCTATTAATTAATGATACTACATCAAAGGTAGTATGATACATTAGGATAAACTTTGCACATGCTTGTAAAAGCAACAATTACCTACAGAATTTGCGGGTTGCAATTTTCACGTACACCCAGTCCATCAAGTCATTTGTGAAGCGGAAAAAGGCATGTCTACCACGGCGATTGAGAAGCAAAGCACCACATATTCCCCAAAATCCAGTAACGAAACCTGAAGCCATACCAATGTAGAGCCATTTCGTAAACTCATCATCATCATTCTCTCCTCTGTTATCTTCACCACCACCAACAGTTGGTGGGGATTCATCACCAAGGCATTTTGATATAAGCGGAGGCCCACAAAGTCCAACATTACCAATAAATTTGGATGCATCTTGGCTTTGGATTTGAGTGCTTGATGGTATTTTTCCCGAAAACTCGTTGTACGACAAGTCTAGAGAACTTAAGAAACTAAGCTGAGACAAACTCGTTGGTATCTTACCGAAAAATCTGTTTCTAGATAAATCGAGAGACAAAATTGACTTCAGTTGACCAACCTGTTGGGGAACCTTACCTTGCAATGCATTTCTGGATAAGTTCAGAGATACTAACTCAAACAGTTGTGTTATTTCATTAGGAATTTCTCCACTCAAGTTATTGCTTGAGAAATCAATGAGCTTCAATAGTCTCAGATTATTTCCAAATTCAAGCTCTCTACCTTGCCATCCTATCACTGAATAGTCAATATAGAATTCCTCAAGCCCCAATAAATTTTCTTTGATCCCAAAGGAAATTAAAAGTTGATGATTATTAAGTTCAATTCCTTTCTGAACCATGGCACTGAGGTTGTTTAAACATGGAGGAATGGTTCCGTGTAAATTGTTTCGAGAAAGGTCCAAGACTTGAAGTTCATTTAACTGACATAAATTTAAAGGGATGGTCCCATTAAATTTATTTGATCGCAGACCGAGAACGTGGAGCTGCGATATATTCCCCCCAATCCAAGCAGGTATATTTCCGGTTAACTTGTTCACTCCAACATTCAAGAAGATCAACCGTTCACAATTTGACAAGGACATAGGAAGCTCCCCTTCAAAGCTATTGTTGTACAAGTATAATGATTCCAAGCTAACTAAGGATCCAATAGAAGACGGGATTTTCCCAGAAAGTCTGTTGTGCGCTACGTTAACAACTTTCAGTTTTTCTAGTTTCCCCAAACAGTCAGGAAGCCCTCCGGTTAGTAAATTGTATGAGATGTCAAGAAAGAACAAGGCCTCATCACTTAATTGGCATAAGAAATCCAGATTCCCAACAAATTTATTCCTTGAAAGATTTATCGACACGGAAGTAGAAGGAAACAATGGTATTGGGCCCTCAAAATTATTTGAACTCAGGTCAAAACTTCGAGGCATCTTTGATGATAAATCAGGTATGATGCCTCCGAAATTGTTTGAAGATAAATTAAAAAATTGATCTTGTGTCCAAAGGTCCCAAAACCATGGTGGGATGCTATCTGAAATTCCATTGCTGGAAATATCAAGATAGACAACGTTTTTCTGAGTTCTAATCCAATTTGGGAAAAGTGGGCCAAGATTGCAAGATCTCAACCTGATAGTTTCTAGCTGAAAATGGGGAGACCATTGAGGGCTTACTTTTATTTGTAAAGCATTGCCGGACAAGTCGAGATCGGTTAAGAGTGAGAGATTTGAAAAGTGAGCTTCAGAGAGAGTACCAGTGAGAGAGTTGTAAGAGAGATCCAAGTGTTCAAGCTGTGAGAGTGTCCCCATGTTTTTAGTTACAGTTCCGTTCAGCTGATTGCCGGACAGGAATAACCATCGAAGGGAAGAAAACCTTATGATACCATCAGGCAATGGCCCATAAAGTTTGTTTTCGGCAAGAAACAACTCCTCTAATGCAGGCGACCCGGACAAGATATCTAGAAAGTCGGAGAGGTTCCCACTTAAGCTACAGTTAATCATAAACAGAGTAGTCAAATTGGACAGATTTCCAAAAGAGTTGGGTATCATGCTTTCTAGAAGATTATCAGAGAGATCAAGATGTTGAAGAAAGGGGCTGCTGCTCAATTTGAACCACCAGGAATACATGGATGATGTAAAACCATTAGAGGAGAGGTCAAGCTTTTTGATTGAAGTAGAAGAAGAAGAGTTTATCGAAGAAGAAGATGAAGGAGAACTGACCTTTGAGAGCTGACAACCACGAAAATCCACTTCAGAAAGAAATGGGAGGGTCTTAATTATGTCGACCCAGTGAGTTGCTCTACTGAGGTCAATGTGGTTCATGTAGAGGGATTCCAAGGAAGATAGACGAGACAACCAATCAATGTTCTCAACAGAGAGGTTAAAGCTAGGATCGGAGGAGAGATCAAGATAATTCAAGTTAGAGAGGTTTCCAAGTTGCGATGGAACTATTCCGGAGAAGTTACAGTAATGGAGGTCAAGGTGATTTAATTTGGTGAAGGAACCAAAAAACTTAGGGATTGGTCTGTTTTCAAAATCTATAAAATTAAGATCTAGATAGGTCAATTCCCGCAATACAAGCAACGAAGGACTAATTTTACCTGCTAGACCAATTGAACCCCCAAGATCAAGTTTGATTACATGACCAGTTTGATTGCTGCACTCGATTCCCCTCCATTTGCAGCAGTCTTTGGAACTCCAGGAAGGGAGACTTCCGAAATCATCTATAAGGCCAGCTCCGAAAGAAAGAAGTGCTTGTCTCTCCTTATCAATGCAACGAATGATTTCATTAGAACCATTTTTAAAACTAAGGGATGAGGAGGCACTAACACAACTCACACACAACAACACTAGAAGAACTACAACACCCAACATTGTCTTTTTTTTTTTTTTACTAAAGAAAGAAACACAAAGAACTTAATATTGATTGATTGATTGATTGATAAATAAAATTGTAATCACATAACATGTATTTATAAGTAGAAAGAAAATACTCTCACCTTTGGTCCAAATCAAATGAATTCTAAAGTTTCCACAACACTCAAACGTGTTGACCAGGAGTCAACCCCCTCCTTTATATTCTAAAGTTTCCACAACACTCAAACGTGTTGACCAGGAGTCAACCCCCTCATTTAATTATGTGAAATGAATTCTAAAGTTTCCACAAAGACTTAAAAGTGTTGACCAATAATGGAGTCAACCCCTTCATTTATAATTTATGCAGAGAGACAGACAACTACTCAAAAGAAAATATGGTCCTCATTTAATTATGTGGTACATGAAATTTGATGTGACTCTTGGCAAAAATAAAAAAGAAAAGAAAAGATCAGAATCTTGGTTGAATGTAATATGTTATTTTATATTATTATATGATTTTTCCAATTATATTTTATTTTCTCTGCCATTAGACCCTCTTAGTTTTTCTCTTTAAGTAATTATTATGAAAAAATGTAAAAAAATATAAATATAAAAACCCCTCAATATCACTTTCCCTAAGCTAGTTACACTAGCGTGGGGATCCAAGACAATAATGAAGAGGAAATATATAGTCCATTATTTTGATAGAAATGTATTTGTGTGCTCCAATGGAATAGGGTTAAATGAGACGTATGAAATATACTACAATGGTCAAACACGTTTGATAACGTACACCAAGGGAAAAGTTGGTTAAGTCGTTTTGAGTGTTCCATACAAATTAAAAAGCAGGGCCCTCAATAAATCAACCTTTCATATATGGTCCGTATTAGATCGTCGAATCGGAAATTTTCACATAAGATGTATATATAAGGAAAGATTCCCTCCTTTGGTCCCAATGAAATAAATTCCAAATTTTCCACAACGATTCAAGTGTTGACCAATAAAATTATTCCCAAATGTTAAAAATGAAAAAACTTAGTACTAAAATTGTTGGCTTGTTTATATTAATTATTTATATAGCTAGACATTTTATAGAGTAAATTTAAATGTTATATATTGAACTGATACCATATTAACCTCTATGATTGAGTATTTATTTTCTTAAAATTTTTAGGATTGAATTTTATTGCAACGTAAGGTTAAGATGAATGTTTAAAAGAAATTAATTAGGAAATGATTAATTGCAAGAGGAGAATAATTAATACAAATAGCTAAACATTTAAAATTAATTAATTGTTGTATGTGCAATTGAATTTTACTTGAGACACATAAATTTGTTAAATTAAATAACTAAAAATAAATAAATTAGGAGGTAATAATGGTACCACAAAAATCATATTTTTTCCTAATGTACCAAAAAACAATTTTTATTATAATGGTCCAAATAATATTATAAAGCATTGGCCTATAGAATGTATACAATGGTGGTGAAAAGTCCGGTTTGGGGTGGGACGGAGAGAGTATATGATAGTACAATCTAATGGTCTTGAATTGAATATGATTATTTGTCTGATCTAACAACACGTTTGAGAATGTATACAATGGGAAAGATTTTTCTAACAAATTTGATTACGTGACCTGTTTGATTGCTGCACTCGACTTTTATTTTAGGAATAAAAATGGACAACAAAGTCTCAGTGGCTCTTAATCTGACACAGTTAATTAATGCATGATTATATACCACTAATTGAAAATAAAATTATTTATTCTAACATGTTGTAGCTACTCCTTCTTGACCTATACTAAAGATGAACATAAATGATTTATAAACCGTCTTACCCATCAAATAATTGCATGATTGTGCTGTTAATGCATAATAAGAAAAGAATTATATTTTACTATTTTATTTATTTACTTATTTCCTGTTGGAATTTTAATGCAGAGATATATTAGAAAACTAGTATATCATTCGTGCATTAAACGTACGAACAATTTTTTTTAACAAATTGCAACTTTGATAAATTGCAAGGACTAAATCCAAATAATTATTATAAATGTGATATACAAAAGTGATATATAACATTTGAAGTTTGAAAGTCGCTACACATGTTCATTTTTAACCCCCAAGATGAAGTTTGACTACGTGACCAGTTTGGTTGCTGCACTCGACTTCACTCCATTTGCAGCAATCTTTGGAACTCCAGGAAGGGAGACTTTCGTAATCATGTATAACTCTAAGGCCAGCTCTGAAAGAAAGAAGTGATTTTCTCTCCTTATCAATGTATCGAATGATTTCATTAGAACCATTTTTAAAACTAAGGGATGAGGAGGCACTAACACAACTCACACACAACAATACTAGAAGAACTACGACACCCAACATCGTCTTTTTTTTTCTAAAGAAAAAAACACGAAGAATTTAATATAGGTTGATTGATAAATAAACTTTTGATTACATAAGATGTATTTATAAGTAGAAAGGAAATACTCCCTCCTTTGTTCCAAATGAAATAAATTTCAAAATTTCCACAACGACTCAAGTGTTGGCTAATAATGAAGTCATCCCCTCCTTTATAATTGATGTGACTCTTGGCAAAATTTTCACAACTACTTGATTAATAATGGAGTCATCCCTCCTTTATAATTGATGTGATTCTTGGCAAAATTTCCACAACTACTTGATTAATAATGGAGTCATCCCCTCCTTTATAATTGATGTGACTCTTAGCAAAATTTCCACAACTACATGATTAATAATGGAGTCATACTCCCTTCTTTATAACGGATGCTGACAACTATACTCAAAAGAAAATATGGTTCTCATTTAATTATGTGGTACATGAAATTTGATGCGACTCTTGGAAAAAAAAAAAAAAAAAAAAAAAAAAAGTTTAGAAAAGAAAAGATCTAAATCTTGGCGAATGTAACATGTGTTTTTAGATTATTACATTTTTTTTAATTTCGGGTACATGATTTTTTCAATTATATATTATTTTCTCTACCATTGAACCATCTTAGTTTTTCTCTGGAGTAACTATTATGAAAAATCGAAAAAAAATATAAATATAAAAACCCCTCAATATCACTTTTCCTAAATTAGTTAGACTAGCGTGGGGACCCAAGACAATAATGAAGAGGAAATATACTCCATCCGTCCCATAGAAATACGCACAGTTTGACTTTTTATGAAGTTTGACCATACAATAACGAGAAATTAGAACATTTTAATGAAATTTTAAAAGTTGTTATTGATTTATTACTAACAACACTAACAACTAAAAGTTTTAAAATTTAATTATAATATATCAATTTCTCGTAGTTGTATGGTCAAACTTCATAAAAAGTCAAACTGTGCGTATTTCTATGGGACGGAGGGAGTATAGTCCATTATTTTGATAGGAATTTATGTGTGTGCTCCAGTGGAATAGCCTTAAATGGGACGTAGAAAATATACTACAATGGTCAAACACGTTTGATAACGTACACCAAGGGAAAAGTTGGTCAAGTCGTTTTGAGTGGTCCATAAAAATTAAGAAGCAGGGCCCTCAATAAACAAACCTTGCATTTAAACACGCTATACGATTCGAATCAGGTCATCGAATCAGAAATTTTCACACAAGATGTAAATATAAGGAAATTATTGATACAGACAACTTTACTCAAAAGATATTAATTAGGAAAGAAGCAATTGCAAGAGGAGAATAATTAATACAAATAGGTAAATATTTAAAATTAACTAATTATTGTATGTGCAATTAAATTTTACTTGAGATGCATAAATTTGTTAAATTAAATAACTAAAAATAAATAAATTAGGAGGTAATAAATAAATAAATTAGGAGTTAAATTAATTAATGAGTGGAGCATGAGTTTTAGGCCGTATTTTTTTTTCACTAGAAGCTTTAAACTTTAGTTGTTTAGTAATAATATCAACCATTGTTGTTTTAATGTTATAGTAAAGATTAAATAAATAAACATTGTTCTGTTTCATTTAGAATGTTTTTGTTATTAGAGCTAGTTCTTAAAAAAAAAAATACTTTGAAATAAGATGAAGGGGTTTTATCAATAAAGAAAATAATATATTTAATAATTTGATTGATGATATTTAATGTGACTCTTGACTGAATGATCCATTTATAGGTATGGCTGAGTCTTTTTTTTTTTTTTTTTTATATATTTAGAACGTTTTTGTTATTAGGGCTAGTTCTTAAAAAAAATACTTTGAAATAAGATGAAGGGGTTTTATCAATAAGGAAAATAATATATTTAATAATGTGATTGATATTATTTAATGTGACTCTTGACTGAATGATCCATTTATAGGTATGTTTTAGTCTTTTTTTTTTTTTTTTTTTTTTTTTTTTTTTATGGCTCATGATTTTTCTTATTTTTGTTCTCCCTCGTTGGACCCTCATACTTCTTAATTTATTATTTTCTTTATCTTTCTTACATTTTTCAAGTTATTATTTGAACATTCATTTTGAAATGCAGGGAGTATATGATAGTTACACTGGCGTGGATTCCATAAACAAGGCAAAACCCATATTTTTGTTACAAAAGAAATCATGTTTTTGAAATGTCCTCATTGAAGTTTAAATATATATATATATATATTAGATAGAACCCCTTCTTCGGTCCCAATATACATTATACTTCTTGACCCACAAGTAAATAGCAAGATTCCTATTATAAAGTCACACACAGAGTAGAGAATGAAGTTGTTCCAAATCTAAGAAAATATGGCCCTTAATTATGTGTTTCACAACATTTTATAAGACTCTTGACTGAATACTACATTTTGGAGTAATACAATGGGTTAAATTAATCAAGTTTTAGTTCAAAATACTATTTTCTCTGTCCCAAATTCAATGTCAATAAATAAAATAAAAAATTTGCTCCTATCTAAGGGTAAATTTGAATTTTTTTTTTACATTTATTTTGGGACAGAGGGAGCACTGTATTAAGTCAAGGAGTTTTAGTTCAAACGGCTTATTACAAGTGAATAAAATTAAATAAATTAAAAGAGACAAGTGTACATTATCTTCAAAAGGCTTTAGCAAAATTGGCAATAAGAAAATTGAGTTACTGTTACATAAATGGACATCAGAGACTCTTCCAATACATGAAACCAAGTTATTTGGCAAGACAACTTTTTGGTAGAGCCTTTCGGGTTCTGGACAACATCATTTCCCATCATAAACGATAACCATCCATCCGCTTCTACGAATTAACTGGCTTGCCATTTAATTTTGGGAACGGGTCTTGTGCTCAGAACTACCACTTTGCTCTTATGCGCAAAGTAGCCTTTCATAAGATTCTTGTATATCAAAATGGACATAATACACTCAACACAAAGAAAATTTTATAATCAAAAGAGAATACTTCCACCTTTCGTAACCTACCGCTATACTAACTGGACAATTGAAAAAAAAACTTGGAAATAAATGAGTTACCGATCAACGCTTGTGGAATTTTGTGTTAATTTTTTTTTCTTTTTGTTATATTTATTTATTTAAAAAAAAATTGAGGGGGGGGGGGAGTGGTGATGGGGGTGTGAAGAACTACGGTAGAAAGTAAATGAAACCGTACCTCAACCAACTTATACTTGTCCAAGTGTGAATTCTTAGGCAAGATGCCTATTGAAAGCTTCACAGGTATCAGATATTTCAGGATCATCCTAATTCAACAGATCCACGGAAATACATCTTCAGTTTCGGAGATTAACGAATATCAATAGATGCACAAGACCTTTTGAAAAGTAAGGAAAGCATATTGTGCCAATACAGGGACCTAAGAGCATGACTTCTACAACAAACAAAATCGCATGAACAAGTAGATTTTCAGCAAAATTCATTTCTGATTGCTCTGCAGCTGGAAACTGGAAAGGGGCATGTGGCCTGAGGCATACGCATTTCAAGGAAACAAACTTGTCCCCGTTTTGCTGTTTATTTGAACTTTTTTATACCCTGTTTAGATTTTCATTACAATTTGATATCATTCTCTAGATTTCATAATGTCAATTGGTAGGTCAAGAAAACTTTTAGATACATAATAATAAAACAAAATAACATCAAAGGCAAACAAACTAAAGAAGGGAACAGGTTTCAGCTCTTAAATATTTACTATGAGGCCTAAAAGGACAAGAAAATTCAGGCACAGCCATCTAAAAAGCAAGTCCTAATGAGTAAATATGTGTGTCCATCTCAAATGGACACACATAAATGCAAACCACAATAGAAGTTGAGAACAAACATTGAATGAAGTTCAACTTAGCATAATTAACAAAAATTTCAGATTTGCTCTAAGTTCTATAACCTAAGGGGAAAGGTAGGGTTTGTTATTTATAGCTCACATCTTGAAATTAAAAAAAATGTAGCTACACACTCTAAATATATGAGATCTTTAATGCTGTCAGATACACTTTTAAACTGGTACCAAAATACCAAGACAGAGGTGTGTTATGCCGCGGTCTATTTGAAACCAACCCAGTATCCTTAACTCTAGTCCAACAAGCGAGTAGCTCAAGTTTAACTACAAGGACCGGGATGGAACAAAAAAGAGATACGTACATAAGAATATATCAAGTACCAATTAATCACCACTAATCCTTAAAACATGCACACCAGCACAAAATGGATACTGTTGCATGTGTCGTAACATCAAAGATGCCATCATTGTGGTGAAATGAAAAATGAGACTACTTACAGCAAGAAAGTTTTCATTGAACACTTCCAGGCGACCAGTGTAATACATATAGGTGACCTGAAATGGCATACCAAGGAAAAGATAGCTCTTATAGTTTTAAATCTAGTTTCCATGATCAAAGATTCAGACGATGAAGTCAACTCTCACCTTATCCCTGACAGGGAATTCTTCAAAATCAAATATGCGAGCAGTTTCAATACTTCTTATCACACTTCGGCAAAGATGAACTGTGCCAAGCTGCAAAAAGTAGTAGAGCACAGCAGGATCAAAGCATGTTACACAGCCAATTCGCGAATTCATAAACATTGTCGGTGGGAAAGTTTGCACATCTAAAGATTTGTTTGAACTACATAGACACAAATGCATATACATATATCATACAAACACATACTATTGCAAGTAAAATGGGTCCCTTCAATAACATGTTACTATTACTTCGCAACCTCTAGTGGAATTCATTTTTGTTTCTCAACAGAGCTTCAGGTTTCTTCATAAACTATTGATTGGTTTAAGCAAAAAACGAATCTCCACCATTTACATGCACACTTCTCAATGATAAAGCAGGTTATTGTATCAGAGTTGCCTACAATTAGAATAGGCAGGCTTCAACCGGCTGCAGAGCTAAAAAAGAAAAAAACAGATAGCTATCCATCCATGTTCTTAAGCAAGTTCAAAATAAACTGAATATCGATCATCCTTGAGTCTATAAAAAGCTCACGGTAACATCAAGAACTATAACAAATCGTGGATGATAAGTTCATTATGTGATGATCCCAGTAAAATCTCTACTACTCCCTTCGTCCCAAAATGAACGTCCAAAAAAGATTTCAAATTTGCTCTCGACAAATGCAACCTATAGAATGTGCAAACACCTGGAATGCCATTTCAAGGAAACAAACTTGCCCCCGTTTTGCTGTTTATTTGAACTATTTTATGCCCTGTTTAGATTTTCATTACCATTTGATATCATTCTCTAGATTACATAATGTCAATTGGTAGGTCAAGAAAACTTTTAGATACATAATAATAAAACAAAATAACATCAAAGGCAAACAAAATAACACCAATCATGACTAATTAATCAATCCACACTTCGAAACTAACCGATTAGTTGAAAAATTGAAATGATTTCCTCATGAAGATCATAAAACGTCAATACAAAAATATATGCAGCAAGAAGACCAGAATCGAACCTTATATTTGCCTCACTGTGGGAATTACAATTTCACAAGGCATATGATAGTTTATGATCAGCCTGCATAATGGGTGATTAATCTCAAATGGACACACATAAATGCAAACCACAATAGAAGTTGAGAACAAACATTGAATGAAGTTCAACTTAGCATAATCATCTATGTCTGCCTCTAAGTTCTATAACCTAAGGGGAAAGGTAGGGTTTGTTATTTACAGCTCACAACTTAAAATTAAAAAAAATGTATCTACACACTCTAAACTGGTACCAAAATACCAAGACAGAGATGTGTTATGCCGTGCTCTATTTGAAAGCAACCCAGTATCCTTATCCCTAACAAGCGAGTAGCTCAAGTCTAACTACAAGGACCGGGATGGAAGAAAAAAGAGATACGTACATAAGTAGTAGAGCACAGCAGGATCAAAGCATGTTACACAACCAATTCGCGAATTCATAAACAATGTAAGTGGGAAAGTTTGCATATCTAAAGATTTGTTTGAACTACATAGACACAAAGAAATATCTTCATCTTAAAGCTAATGGTGCAAATAGAAGCATATGTAACATATCCATGTCTATATCTATATCTATATTTATGTCTATATCTATATCTATTGTACTAATAGAAGCATAAACTAGCAAAATATCTCTTTTTGGACCAATCCCAACCATTTACTTTATCACTACCATATTCTCTAACTTAAATGCATTTTTTAAATTCCCTTGAAAACAACAACAATTTCTATGTCAGTGGCTACCCAGTGGCGGTTTAAATTTTCAGAATGGGCGTCAAGGCTAATTCTAAAAATATGTTATTGAGGAGTCCAAATTTAGTATAAAAGGGGTCCATGTAATAATTTAGTGCAATCTTTACCTAAAATTAAGGGGTCAAATGTATAAATCCATCATTTAAAGTAGTAAAAAACCATTTTTCTAAAACTAGAAGGAGCTAAATTAACACTATCCAATATTTTTTTGGTCTAAACTACCAGTATTCGAACACTTTCCAAAATTGAAGGAGGTCAAATGACCCCCATACCGCATACGAGGCTTCGCCACTAGGAAGCCCACTCACCATTAGATGCCTCTCTGTCTCAATAATTTCTTTATTTAAAAGACCGTCTCAATAATTTCTTCTATATTTATGATTAATGGTTGCTTAAGGTTAAGTGTATTTTGAGCAGTTGGATCTCAATTGTTTTCCGGTTTGGTCAGGAAGGGGATTCATTAGTGCTGCCTTGCATGAACTTCAGCTTAACCAACCTACATAAGTGATTTAAAGTTCATTATTCTTAAAATCATTTGTTGCTTCTAAAAATAAAATTATTAATGTGTAAATTCACTAGTAGTAGAAATAGATTGATCAGTATGCATTTGTAAAATTATTCGATAACGTGAAATTGTCAACTTACGGTACAAACCCTTGCTACAAGTGTGTATGTATACACAATAGGAAAGCTGGGAAAGGGAAGGGAATGAGACAGGAAGAAGAAAAAAGAACCACAGAAGAAATCATCACCTTGAAATAAACTTTGAACAGCTGGCAAGTGACGTATAATGCTCCAACGCGTTTTGGGCCTTTTACCTACAATGTAGAGGTCCACTGTCATACAGTTAGCTAAACAAACGCAACATGCACAATTATCTAAGATGATTTCTATGTAGTTTTCAACATCTTTCAAATATGCATCCAACTAAGTTACTTGTAAACACCTGTCATGCAACCCTGACATAGTGATCTATTCTCAATTTTATTCTCGGTCCGTGTTAAAAGGAGAAATTCTTAAAGAAAAGAGTGCTTTATGCCATGCAGTTTTAAGCTCTACATCGTCCCCTCAATTGAGAAATGCATAATCGTAGACCTTGGTGAATCAGTAGTGATAACTTCGGTACCATGCAGCACATGCGTTTTGGTCACTGAAACGGTACACACAGTTTAAATTGATCCTAATACAATTTTGTAGATGGACAATTTGTCCATTTGTTTGTAAATTGATCCTAATACAATTTTCCTAAACACACATGCGCGTTTAAATGAGGAGCATGACAAGAAATGACCAAATTGGGTGGGTGTGCAAACTGCCAATTTCTTGGCTTGAATTTGAAGTTGTTGGCCTATGTTAGGTCGATCGTTGATGTGAAAGGAAAACTTGAAGTTTTGAAACTGTTGCCCTTGGTTAATGGTTGTACAAGTTGCAATGATATGGTGATTTCACCGGTAAGTTGCCCAATAGAACAGAAAATATCCTCGTCTGATAAACAAGGAATTTGGTAGGTCAGTACAAGAATGAACCTGCAAGCGAAAATTCACATGCGGTTGGTTGACATTTCTGTGTACCCGATCGAAAAAAAAAAAAGAGCAAATGTACGCAAGAAAGCAAGTGAAGCCAGAGCAAACAGAGTATCCAACTATAAGAACAGAATATAATGAATTTCTCATGTGCACCAGGACGGCATAGTAATTCCGTTCTCTCACCTTTAGATGTCAGTCATGTAGCCACATTCATCGTTCATTGGAGGAAATGGAGGGAAATCTGGTGATAAACAGAATCTCAGTTCGGAAATCAAGACATACAGAGCATAATGTTACTGCTATGTATTATTAATGGTCAATAACTAAAAGAAGTGGCCACCTTGAACATGGAAACAAGTATTAGGAGACAAATATTCCAACATACAAATGATGCTCATCTACCATCGGAGAGAGCCTCCAGAAAAAAAAAAAAAGTGTACCTCTAATCTACATCTTTCTGACCGCATCAAGTCCGTTGAACAGCACATCTAACGGTACTCCCGCTCGCTCTTTTGGACAAACCAAAAAAACTTAGTGTACTGATCCTTTTTTCCCATGTAGTATGTATATCAAAGAACAACAATATAAGTTCCCCATTGCTTATACCATACACTAATTTTCACTGAATGCGATATTTCTTACAAGATCAAGTTCCCAGGAGAGTCACTAGTGACTGCTTCTTCATGGTATAATCCTTCCCACGTGCCATACAGGAATGATCTATCAGAAGCACAAGAGACCACTGTGTTAGTTCAGTAACTTCTCTCTCGCCTGCAAATCATCAAAGAAACAACCATACCAATTGAAGCACAAGTTGCCGATAAATCAACTGATTTAGACAGCTGATCTTCAAACTCAAAAACCCCTCTCATGCAAACACACGCCCAATATCTTTTGCATACAAGAAAAGAAACTGTCAAACAACCCATCCAACCAAAAGAGTATGACCAATTTATTACAAACACATAACAAAAGACACAAGGAAGTGAACATCAGTTTAAGAAAATAACAACCAACAATCTCACTCTCACACAAATATATAATCTCGAATAAAAGAGGTACAAACATAAACAATACAACGCAAGTAAAAACATTATTTTCAAATTAAAAGCACAAAATAATAAAACACCAGAAGATATTTCAAAAGCACAGGTCCATAGCATAAGTCTGCAAGATACAAATATTCATCTCTGGAAAGTAAGGGATGCAACCAGACATCATATACACCTAAGACTAAAATAAGAAACATAAGTTCTTATAGTAGAAGCAGCCTGACACCAAAAGAACATGCAAGGGATAATACTGGTCCATGAAGAAGAAACCCATTAATCCCTCTCTTTCCATCAGATAAACCAAGGGATTAGAACATCTTACAAAGAAGGAATCGGGAGGGAAGACAAGCATATAGAAGAAACTCACATTAACACGTGACAAGAATTTTGTCATCGCAGTCAATGATCTTCCTCAGCACTCTTTTCCTACCCCTTCATCACTAAACTGGTTCTCTACAACTACTGCATCATGCACATGCCCCGGTTCGTCCATACAAACATCTCTACATTCTACATTCGACCTCCCCTCAGCAATAATCTCTTTTTTGTCTTCCACAACTGCATTACTACTCCCTTGCTTAGCTTCACAGTGAACATTAACTTCGTTTTCTTTCTCTTCAACGGTCTCATCATTCTTCACTTTCTCCACTCGCATGTTCTCTTCCGTATTAACATCTTCCAAGCCTACATTATTAGGCATAACAACATTGTTCTCAACATCATTAGCTTCTTTGGGTTCCACATTGTGAGCATCCTTTGCCTCCACAAGAGTGCTTTCATCATTATTCTCTTCCACCACCTCCTCGTTTTCATCCATGAACCGACCATAGTCCCTGCTCTCACTGTCATTTTCAGAGTCATTCTCCACCACCTCTTCATTAACTTCCTCCACAGTTGGATTCTGCCTCTCGAGGCACATCAACCTCTTCCTCAAGTCATCAAACTCTCTCTCCATCAGGAACAACCTCTCTTTTAAAATCAAATTCTCTTCTTCCAGTTGAGCTATATGGGTGTCCTGATCATCAACTCTACTCTCCAAAAGATAATGAGTACTATGCTCAGCACCTCCCGAATTTGGATAAATCATCTCAAACCGGCTCAAATCATGATCCAATCTCCTCTCGACCTCCACATGCTCCTCCACATCACTGTCACTCGATCCTCCCTCTTCATCCTCCTCATCCTCATTTCCAGGCGACCTAAGCCTAATCAATCCTTTCATGGAACCATAACCATCAACCCCCCATTCTTCCTTTGCCATATCAACTAAAACCTCCCTAGAAGGCGAAAATTTTGGGGTAGGCAGCACAGCAGGAGTTACCGGACACGGTGATACAAGAGATGTAATTCCACCAGATTTCTTTGCACGTATGATAAACGAAGTTGTATTGCGAGGAGCATGAGCATAAGGAGCAAACCTATTATAGTTATTGTTATTATTATTAAATTTCTTTTTAGGGAAATGTCTCCTAGCCTTCAATCGATTCTGATGTTGCAATTCTTGAAGCGTTGGTGGCTTATAACCTCCAACTCCAACTCCACCAACACCACTACTGCCAATCACAGGATTATCCTTCCTAATTCTTTTGTCATTCCCCTTTTTTCCCTTCCAATTTTTATTGTTGTTACGTCCCGTAGGTTTTGACAAAGAATTAGAAACAAATCCAGGAGGCGGCAGCATAGGGTTCTGAAACTTCAACTGATCGACGGGCAGTCCAGGTGGCGGCCACATCCCGTAACCACCACCACCACCACGATTCATCATCTGTGACTGGCCGATTCCCTGCAACTGAGAAACAGACGCATTCATCAACGAACGAGAACGAGAACGAGAACGATTACGATTACAATTACGACTACGAATAATATTTCGATCAGAACGATGATTCAACAACATTTGAGAGTTACGATAACAATTATCAACAATAATTACCTTCTGTTGCTGTTGTTGATTCATCATCGGCTGTTGGTTCATGTTCATCATTTGCATCGGCGGCGCCTGTACCTGATCTTTCATAATCGCAACCTAACTCGAACTTCAATCAATAGATCAAAATACAGATATAACTGCTAAATCGAAATTAAAACCCTGCGATTGCACTCTTAAAAAAAGACGAGAAAATTAACGGCTGGATAAAATCTCAAAGAAGAAAACAAAACCCTAGCGACAAACAAGAGAAATTTGTTAGATTTCTTGATTATTCTTGAAATAATCTTCAGATCAAGGAAGAACAAATTTGCTGATTTGATTTGAATTCAGATTTGAAGGTTTTCAATTTGCTTGCTTTGGAGAATTTCGCCTTTGTTCGTATTTCCGGAATGATGCGTAACGTGTGGAGTCGAGCGAAGGACGAGGTAGAATTTATATAAGATGTAGGGTGAAGGATCGAACGGTAAAGATAATCGGCGAAAGATTTAGACGGTCATGATATGGAGTATACGCGTCCTTGATGCGTCATTCCTAAGCCACTGTCGGTTATTTGGGACCCGTGATATAGCATTGAATAGTAAACGTGGCGAGGTGTACGGTGAGATCGATCGCGATCTAATTAAACTACTACCTCCGTTCCGTTTGTTTGAAGTATCTCAATTTTTCTTTTTTTTTGGTGTACTATTTAAAATGTCTTAATTTAAAAAAAAAAAAATTATTATTTTTTTATTTGTGAAACCCATTTATCATATTCGCAATAAATATTTACTAACTATTCTCTATCTCACTTTTTCTTTTTTACATCACTTTTCATTCTCAAAATATTTATTTTACTATACACTTTTTGCATTATATATATTCATTCCTTAATTCCCGTGCATAATTAATTTTGGGACACTTCACCCAAAACGGAGGGAGTATATGAAATGACGAGCCAAATAAAAAGAATAAAATAATATTAATGATAGGCAAAAATAAGAGTCGACCAACATAACTAAAATGCAAATGGACGACAAAGATTGTAAACCCACCGGACTGTCGTGCGGTTGAACCTTGCGGACTTCGGTTTCGGAAATCTGTAACTTTTTAATCATTATTTTGAAGAATTTTGAATTTTTTTTTTAACAAGGAAATCTTTAATTTCCAAAATAAAATAAAATTAAATATTCCCACAAATTCCTAATAATAACATTACATAGATATACATAAAAAACATTACATAATGTATCTAAAGTAATATAACAACAGCACAGTCTTGGAGCCAAAATGCCAGGGGCATTTTCGTAATTTCACACAGTGGCTTTTTGGCAATAATCAAGGCTGAAGGGACACGTGTCAATCGGGGAGTGGGCGCGTGTGCCACAAGCGCCGGAAAGGCGAGTGTGACGCGTATAATTTTTTTATTTTTTTTTTTAGTCATGACACGTGGCGCGCTCTGATTGGCTGGTTTATTTTCGGATTTTTCTTTTTCCTCCTATTTTTTTGACCTCAATTATTTTATAAAAAAAAAATTTTTTTTTTAAAAAATTTTACACCAAAATTCATAATTTTTTTTCCTCTTTAATTAGAGACTAATTTCATTACATTTGGACAAAAAAAAAAATTCACTATTTTTTAAATATAAATTTCTTAATTATCCTACCTTAATTTTTCTTTTTTATTTTTCAATATCTTTTTTTTTGCAAATTAATTAAGTGTGAATTATATATTTTTATTATAAATGATAATAATAATAATCATTAGTTTACTTTTTAAATATACATTAATGTTTGTAATGTTATTTCTTTCGTTTCAAAATTTTACATTAACTTTTTAAACATATTAAGTACTATTTTATAAAATATTCCTTGGTACGAATATATTAATTTATTTTTTTACCCGAAGTAGTATTATTTTGTAAAAATTAATGTTTATAATGTTCGTATCTTCGTATCTTTGTGTCAAAAAATAAATATTACTTTTTGAGACAAGTTAATTCATTGAGGCAAAGGAAATAATTTTTTTTTATATATAGAAAGTAGTATTAATTATGGGATGAAAGTAATATTCATTTTTTGAATTGAATGAATTTTTTTTTGTTAAAAAATAGAATTTTTTTATATGTCCAAAAAAAAATTAACATTGCTTCTTTCGTCTCAATGAACATTTTAAAAAATAATACTACTTTTTTCTTCTAAAAATTTAATGTAATATTTTTAGACGAAGACACTAACATTACAAACATTAATTGCAGAGGCGAATGAAGTAGTATTAATTTTTAAAATATTCATTGGGCTGAAGGAAGCAATGCTCATTTTTTTTTGAAAAAAAATGTAGTATTATTTTTGGGTTATTCATTTCGAATCGAAAGTAATATTCATTTTTGAAATATTGTAATGTTAGTGCCTTCGTTTCAAAATATGACATTATTTTTTTTAACAACTTAAGTATATCCGAAGTGGTATTATTTTGAGAAAATTAATCTTTATAATGTTTGTATCTTCGTTTGTCAAAAAATAAATATTATTTTTTGAGACAAGTAAATTCATTGAGGCAATATAATTTTCAAATAATTGTTTTGCAATGTCAAACATCTCTACTTTCTTTTGTATTTGTTTCGATTTCAATCAGTTATGCGTTAGTAACTGTCCGTGCATCGCACGGGGGTACTGCTAGTTTATAAAATATTACCCAAGTAAAAAATTTACTCCATCCATCTCATTTATTTAAATTAACCACTAAATTTAGTTTGGTTCATCCTAAAATAAACTAAAATGAGACTAAACTCATCTTTATCACTACCAAATTTGTGTATATCATCGATATTCATCGGTTATCAAACGATTACGAATTATTATGATTGTCACTATTATGATGATAAATAATAATACTTTCTAGGTCTCACTACAAACTACACGTTTTTTTCGAATAGCGTGTCACTACAATTTTCACAATTTTTAAAATGAAAATATTTTATTATTTTTATATTAATTAATTGGGATCCACATGGTATACTCACTACAACAACTTAATTATTATTTCCTACCTCACTTTCTCTCTTTTATCTCACAACATCTACTCTACTACCATTTTTTTAATACTCACACAAATAGTAAATGTGTAGTTTGTAATGGGTCGAAGAAAATATAACATGACAATGATACAGAAGACCTTATCTCCTCTAAAAATGTAATTAGAATTAAAATAGTTTGTGCTTAACTGATGAAAATCTTTGAAATAGGAAAGTTGAAATAGAAATTCAGCTAAGTTGCCTAAGAAGTATTGCATATATTTTTTATTTATTTTTTTTAAAGAAAAGACAGTTTTTTATAAATGGTAGTAAAACAAGAGAACTCTATGAAAATCTAGATGTGAGTTACGGATGTAAGGCACAACCTTCACTCACAACCTAAAATTAACAAAGTCGAATACAATGAAGAGTATGTAATTTTCTCTCTAAAATTCCGTTACTTCTCATGTGCTGAATGCCTTGTATTTATAGTGCACCATGGAGAAGATCTTCATGCAATCGACCTCTTCCTTTGTGAGATTCCTTTTCCTATATGAAAACATAAAACACACTCACAAGAAAATCAAATATTAGTATGTTAGTCCTAATATAAAACTATGTACATAAATAAAAGATATTTACTATATTTACAATTCCTAGTCAAAGTAGGATACTTATAAATCTCCATGAAAGTCCCAAAATCTTCTTACCATAATAGAAGTATAATGAAATAAGGAAACATAAATATGTTCCCAAAAACTCACGGTTTCAATCTCCCCCTATTTTGGACTTTCTGGTCAAAACCAAAGATTTATAACAATCACATTTGTATGACCACAGAATATAGAAAAATATAACTCCCCCTGAACGGATGTGTGTCCAGATGTGTAAACACATCCACACATAAAAACTGCACAAACATAGTTAGAGCAGAAAAATAGCAGTTCATTAAAAAACTAAATAAACCATTCAGCAAACATCCTAATTAAAGCTATTACAAACCATTGTTTAAAAACAAACTAGAACAGAAATTAAAATTGTTGTTGCAACCATCAAAACATCATCAAAATAACCAAAAATTTCTCCCCCTAAATTAAAGTTCGAAATGTCTCCATTTAAAACCAAATACTTGAACAGCAAAGAAAGAAAAGAACAAGCAAAGATCCCACTTTCCATTTTCAGAGCTTGATTCTCCCCCTTTTTGACTAGAAAGTTTAGCATGCCATCGAAGGAGATTATCCCTAAGAGCTTTCAGATTATTGGCATGATTAAGGGAGGCTTGAGCTTGAGATTCAGCTTCTATAATTGCAGCTTCTAAATCCTTCATTTGAGCAACAAAGTTATCTTCAGATGTGTCCACATCTGGCATACCAAGCTCAGAAACAGTACCCAAAGGGAGATCCACATGTCTTTGCTTAGGGTCGAGCAGGGTTTTGGATTCCTTAAACAGAGCAAAATTTTCAACCTTTTCTTCTCCTTTCTCAGGTTTAACTCCATTGGCAATAAGGATTTGAGAGATCAAGGAAGGATAAGGTAAAGACCATTTTTTAGATGGTGACTCTCCATAGTCACATATCTTCCTAAAGATGAAATCACCAAAATTAATATGCCTCTTAATGCCCAATCTATAGAGAAGGAGAGCTTGCACCCTTGTAACTGAGGTTTTGTTATTGGAGGGGCAAAGATTGGCAACAAGAATATAATGGAGAAAACAGTAAAGGGAGGATAAAGATCCACTATCCAAATCCTTTGGCTTCACAGGCCAAGAGGTCACCTTTCCATGGGTGATAGCAGTCACAAGCTCATCATCATCAATGGTAACTAACTCATCCAAGTTATCATTCAAACCAAGCAAATCATTTATGACAGATGGTGAAAAAGGGACAAACACTCCTCTAACATAGACAGAGGGAGGAGAGGAGTAACTTTTATCTAATCCCTTAGTCAAATTGGCATAAAATTCATACACCATCTTAGGGTAGAAAGATAGGGGATGATCCACGCTTAAAAATGCCACCTCTTTCCTCAAAAAATTTATCCATACCAAGCTTAACAAAGGTTTCGCTATCCCTTTTCATTTCCACAATAAAAGCTTTAGAGGAAATTAGGTCAAACCTATCAGATGCCTTTTTAGTCAAGAATTTCTTGAAAAAGGGTTTTGGGGTAGGAGCAATGGTAAGAGTAGAAGACATACCCTTGTCGCCTTTCTTCCTTGTAGATGTGCGCCTGGATGTGTGCACATCCTCGTACACATCTTTTGAAGGGAATGGAACTTTGATGGATTCAATCTCGCATCATCATCAGGAGAGGAATCTATCTCTTGGTCCTCTTTCTCGATCAAGCTCTTCTCTTCCTAGCTTGTAGTTCTCATCGATGCAAGATCATCACTATCCGAACTTGAATCGCATTCATCTTCAATTGGCTCTAAATAGCAGTACCCACCTTTTTCTTTCCCCTCAAATCCATTAAAATATTTGCTAAAGGTTCTTCATCATTAAAAGAAATAAGATCCTCAACAGACTTGCAACTACAAAGGCGTAAGGATCAACAACAGGACGTAAACATTATCCACAGGGAGGTGAAACCTCAACGAAGGAGTGGTAATAGGGATAATGGGATCGAGATGAGACTATGGGAGATGGTGATGGAGCAATAGGATCAATGGGAACAGCAGCATGGGGAACAGTCTCAACAGGAATAATGGGTTCAACATGGGGAGTATCATCAGAAGGGGTAATAACAGGGACAGGATCAACAATTATGGGAGGAGGAATTGAGGATTGAGCCTTAGTCCTAACAAGAGGAGCAATTACCTCTTCTTCTTCATCATCTTCTTCAAGTGCAATGGCCGTAGAGGCTTCCCGCCGTGTTTCTTTAAGTTCTTGGCCTTGTCGATTCTGACAACTTACGAACCCTATGCGAACGGCGAAGATTGCGTTGGGGCACAGGCGTTGCAGCAGGCTTCAGGGGTTTTGCTTGGGAAAGCTTCCTCTTCTTGGTTGAAGAAGGTTCCACAGAGGTAGAGACAGGGGCGACAACCGATGGTGGAATCACCAGAGAGGTTGGAGCCTTAGGGTTTTCAGCGGTGGAAACAGGCAAGGGTTCCAATGTAGGGGATTTAGGAGACGGAGCTTCCATGATTGGGTCAGATGAGGGTGAAGGAGAGGCGAATTCAGCAAGAAATTGTGAGATCGCAGGGTTGATGACAATGGAAGCCTCACCTTTTGCTACAGAGATTGGAACTATATCAAGAACGTCTTCTTCCCTAATATTCGAATGATCGGCCATTTAATCTGAAGGATTTGGTTAGGTGGAATAGTTGAGGTAGAAATTAATGCAATATGTGTGATTGTGTGCAGAGCTTAAGGAAGAACAAGAGGTTTTAGCAAGGGTTTATGGGGGATGGGACTGATGTGAGGTATCTTAAATACTCACAACTCCCCCTTTCCAACTTAATTTTGGAAATCCTTTTCCTAAAAGGTCTCACATAACCTATATTCCTTAGGAGTCCTCCAACGGCTAGAACCCTTTGAGGTTACCACACACAACCACCTTCTAAGAAATAGGGGATTAAAATAAAATAAGATTTTGATAGATTTTTATGGAAACAAAAATATCTCGGCCATATCTTTATTTTAAAAACAGAATTCCAATTGAATTTTCCAACCTTTTCAAACAAGGATTGATACACACCTTTTTTTTTCCATGAAAGATATTGGAGATCATTAATCAAAGAATGAACTAGGAAAGAAAATTAATTAACTAGCATATTTACAAAGCTCCTATATGTCCTAAAAAATGCAATATGCCTAGCATGATGCAAACACACAGGTGATGGAAATATTCTCAGCTTATGAATGTGGCATAGGATGTGAGTCACATATGGGGACACATTTAGATCACAAAAAGTCAATGAGCAATAATCCAATCTGCACAGCCTATAGGATGCATCCACCAATTTTTTGTTGTGGATTTTTGCATTGTGAGTAGCTTTCACTTTACTTGATCCCAAAGATAGCCCTTTTTCCCAATGATCTTATCAAGTTTGACTTCAAGTTTTCTTATGAAAATCACTTGATCACAATGGTATGGCTTCATACTAAGGGTGAAGCAAATTGCTTCTCACATATATATATATTTTTTTTCTTTTAGCACCCACTGTGAGATACCTAGGAAGGTTATATCAAGTCACCAAAAGGTGACATGAACAGGAAGTGATCACAATTAAGTGATCAAAAATAATGTCAAAGATGAAGACTCACAAGTGACCACACTGAGAAATTTCATGCTAATGCATGATATTTTTTTTTAATTTTTATTTTTTTTTATAATTTTTTTTTCAGTTAAACTAATATACAGATGTGTTAGAGGATGTGAGACACATTTGGTCTCACAACCTTAGATATCACACAAGCCAAGAGACTTCCTCAAGGAAGAAAATCTCTCCAAATCTAATGCCTTTGTAAATATATCACCAATTGATTTTCGGTCCCAACAAATTCCGCATTAACACGCTTTTTGTTCTACAAGATCTCTAATGAAATGATGTCTAATATCAATGTGCTTTGTTCTAGAATGTTGGACAGATTTTTTGATATGTCCAAGGCACTTTTGTTATCACAAAAAGCAAAAAACTTTGCTATTCAATCCATAATCTTTCAACATTTGATTCATCCAAAGCAATTGTGTGCAAAGAACTCCCAAGGGCAACATATTCAAATTTCAAGAATGGATAAAGACACACAATTTTGCTTTCTACTATACCAAGACACAAGGTTATTTTCTAGGTAGAAACATCCACCAGTGGTACTCTTTCTATCATCACTATTTTCAGCCCAATCAGAATCAATGTACCCAACTAAATTGGTGTTTGTTTCTTTAGAGTAATGCAGACCTAGATTCACAGTCCCACTCACATACCTAATGATTCTTTTCAAGGCTTTAAGATGGGACACCTTAGGGTTGGCTTGGTATCTAGCACAGAGACACACACTGTACATAATGTCAGGTCTACTTGCAGTGAGGTAAAGCAGACTTCCTATCATGCTTCTATAAAGGGTTTGATCAACACTCTCACCATCAGAATCATGACTTAGCTTTTGGGAAGATCCCATTGGTGTTCTTTGATGTGAAGAGTGTTCAAGTTCAAACTTTTTCACAAGATTCTTGGCATACTTAGACTGTGAAATGAACATGCCATCTTTGAATTGCTTAATCTGTAAACCTAAGAAAAAGTTCAACTCACCTACCATACTCATCTCAAATGTGGAAGTCATGCTATCCACAAATTCAGCTAGCATAGGATCAGAATTTGATCCAAACACAATGTCATCTACATAGATTTGTGCCACAAGAATCTCCTTCTTATTTTTCCTCACAAACAAGGTTTTGTCAACCTCACCTCTCTTGAATCCTAGTTGAAGCAAATGGTCAGTCAACCTACCATACCAAGCTCTAGGGGCTTGTTTTAGCCCATACAGAGCTTTCTTCAGCTTATACACATGGTTAGGATACTTGGAGTCCACAAAGCCTTTAGGTTGTTCAACATAGGCTTCCTCATTTAATATCCCATTTAGAAAAGCACTCTTAACATCCATTTGATGAAGAGTAATCTTGAGGTAACAAGCAATGGCTAACAAAAGCCTAATGGACTCAATTCTTGCAACAGGGGCAAATGTCTCCTCAAAATCAATTCCCTCTATTTGAGTATAACCTTGAGCAACTAACCTAGCTTTATTTCTAGTTATCACACCTTGCTCATCAGTTTTGTTCTTGAAAATCCATTTGGTTCCTATGACATTACCATGTGAGGGTCTAGGAACAAGAGTCCATACCTCATTCTTTTCAAATTGAATCAATTCATCTTGCATAGCCATAATCCAACAAGATCTTTCAATGCTTCAAAGAACATTCTTAGGTTCAATTTTTGAAACAAAACAACGAAAACTTACCTCGGGAGTATGCCGAGGAGCAACTCCATAAACCACCATCTTTCTATAATCAACTTTGTCCTTTTGTCTAGTTCTCACTTGCATGCACATCTCCCACAACTTGTGAAGTGGGGTGGTTTTTCCGGATTTTTGAAGGAATATCCTTTGATCTATCCACACACCCATCCACATTACCTTCGGAGCATCATCCCGATCGAATCGTAGGAACTGTCCTCGCCACAGGATTTTGAGTGGATGTGGGAGCAGATGTGGGTTCAGATGTGGAGGCGATGTGTCCACATCCTTGGTTACATCCTTATCGTGTTCAACATGTTTATCAAAGACTGGAAGCTTCTTTTGATTTTTCAAGTACTCGCTTTCTTCATCCTTCCACCAAGAAGCAACCTCGAAACATCATCCTCAAGCAGCCTTGAGGTTAAGATCAAGTGAGTCATCAAATTTAACATTAGCAGATTCCATAATGGTCTTAGTTTTGAGATTGAAAACTCGTAAGCTCTACTATTAGTGGAATAGCCCATGAAAATTGCTTTGTCACTCTTTGAATCAAACTTGGACAGTATTCTCTATCATTGAGAATATAACAAACACATCCAAACACATGAAAATATTTCACAGTTGGTTTCTTTCCAAGGAGGATTTGGTATGGAGTGACATGCTACCAATAATCCTTAGGAACACCCTATCGCCAATGTGGCAAGCAAGTGTTTAAAGCTTCGCCCAAAATTTCTAGGACAAGTTTTTAGAACTTAGCATGACCCTAGCCATTTCTTGCAAAGTTTCTATTCTTTCTTTCAAGAATTCCATTTTGTTGTGGGGTGATTGGTGCGTAAAACTCATGAGTGATTCCCTTAGAATTGCAAAAATTGGTGAACATTTGATTCTCATATTCAAAGCCATGGTCGACCTAATCCTCACGCTTTAAGACCATAAAGATTTCTAACCCTTTTGTATCAATTCTTGAATTTTCCAATTGTTTTTGACTTTTCTCTTAAGAACATTACCCAAGTGTACCTAGAATAATCATCAACACACACAAAGGCATACTTCTTCCTACCAAAGCTTTCTACTTCAATAGGTCCCATTAAATCAAGCAGTGAATCATCTCCAAACATCTAGTTGTGGAGCATTGTTGGACCTTTTTATGTGATGCTTTTGTTTGTTTTCCCTTTTGACATGAACCACGTACATCGTGGTTCTTGAAGTTCGCTTAGGGAGGTCTTTAATAGCTTCAAACCTTTGAAGTTCTTCCAGAGTTCTACGCTAGCATGCCCTAATTTTTGGTGCCACAGATTGACATCATTAGCTTTTGAGCTTAGGCAAGAAAGATTGTCACCAAATTGGTAACAATTGTCGGCAGATCTAGGGCCGCAAACACACAGTATTATCCTTATCAAACACTTCACACAAGTGCTTATCAAACTTCACATAAAGATCATCATCACACAGCTTGATCGATGCTTATTAGGTTGGCTTTCAAGCCTTCCACATGGTACACATTGTGCAATTTTGGGAGACCCTTAACATCTAGGTTCCTTTCCCAACAATCTTTCCTCGAGCACCTCCACCAAAATTTACTTTCCCTCCATTAATCACTTCATAGTCAAGAAGGATCGCTTGGTTTCCAGTCATGTGCCTAGAGCACCCACTATCAAAATACCAAGAGCCGAGACAGTACTCTTGAGGGAAGAGTAAACAACATTGCAGTGGTAATTGGTTTGGCCACCCACTGTTTAAAAGTTTTCTTTTGGGTTGCAGAGGTCTCAGATTACTGTGATGTGTGTTAGGATGTGCATACATCTTCTCACACATCCGAGGCCGATTGAAGTGACCAGATTTTTTATCGCCTTGAGTTTGTAATGAAGGGTCTAATGTGACCAGGAGCTAGGCAGTAATGGCAAATGTAATGCCTCTTCCTAGGTCTTTTCTCACTCAAAATGACTTTTTCTTTAAAAGCTTGTTTTTTCACACTTTTTGAGGTAGAAGCCTCACATCCCTCCTTTACAAAATTATTTTCAAAACCCAAACCAGTTTTGTCACGTTGACCTACATAAAAAGCTTCTTCCGTTTTCATCTTACTTTTATTTAACTTAGTAAAAGTATTTTTAGCTTTTTCACATTCATTCTTGAACTTTTCAAGGTCAACTTCTCTTTTGGTCACAAGGACTTCAAGTCTTGCAATGATATCTTTTTGAGCATCATTTTCCTTTGAAAGTACAGCTTTTTCATCCTCACAAGCAGCCAATTTATCAGAGAGAGATTTATTTACCTTAACAAGTACCTCAATCTTGTCCAATCTTTTCATCCAATCTGTATGTATCTCCTTGTATGTTGCAAAGAGTTCTTCATAGGGAATGTCCCTTTCTTCATCTTCATCATCTGAATCTCCTTTTACAGAGAAACAGTTCAAAGAACAGTCAGATGTGACACCGGATGTGTTCACAACCGAGACCACATCCAAGGAATTTTCAGATCATCTTCTTCTATATCTCGCGAAAATGCATTAAACACAGAATGGCGCTTAAGACAGACATATTAGCCACTTCTTCTTCTTCATCCTCACCGTCACTAAGGGTAGCAGCTTAAGCTCATTCCTTCTTTTTAAGTGTGTTAGCACACTCATTTGCATAATGGCCAAAGCCACGACATGCCCTACATTGGACGTATTCTGATGATTTATTTTCAAAGCTTGGTTTCTTGAATCCAAGTGTCGTTGCTAGGTTTTGACTTTTCAAAGAAGATCGAAGTAGGTCTATTAGGGAATTTGCTTATCCTTCTATTTTTCAAGATAGAACCGAATTTCTTTGAAATAAAAGCTACATCCTCATCTTCAAGATTAGACTTGTCAATTTCGAGAGAATAATTCCACAAGCTCTTTTGGAAGAGCAAAGCAAAGACTTTTAAGGGCAAGATCGTGTGTTTTGTTCTTTTCGAGCCTCAAGGTTAAGCTCAAACACGGTCAAGATTCCTATGATTGTGTCAAGACCTACAAATGTTTGTGTCCTTTGTTTCCTCAATCACGCCCACTTTAATGTTAAACCTCTCGAGATAAGGTTCTTAAAATCTTACTTACAAGTCTTGCATTGGAGATAGATTCTCCTAGACTTGTGCATTCATTTGAAATCTCATGAATCTTAGCAAAGATATGACACAATGTCCTCGGTTTCTTCCATTCGAAGTAACTCAAACCTATCCATTAAAATTCTAAGCTGGTAGCCTTCACACTTGGTGCTCCCTCACATTGAGTTTGCAAAATATCCCAAGCGCTTTTGGCTATACTCTCATTTGTTATAAGCTTGTACATATTCCCGTAAACATGGCTGGAAATAGCACCCATAGCTTTTGAATTGTAATTTGCAGCTTGTATTTCATCAAGAGTCCATTGCTCTTCAGGTTTTCTTTCGAAAATAGACTCACCAACACCAGAAGATGGCTTTTTCTCCACAGTAGGAGGTTGCCATGCAACAAGAATACACATCCAAGCCCTTTCATCAATACTTTTGATGTAATTTCGCATCTTAGACTTCCAAAGAGAATAATTGGTGCCATCCAAGACAGGAGGCCTATTTTGGTGATTTTGGCATTCCATAATGACTACACTTTCTGGATCAACACTCAGTAATATTTCGAGAGTTGGCTCTGATACCAATTAAAAGTTTCGTGTAGCTAGGAAACTTAATCACACAACAGGCAACGGATGTGAGTACAGATGTGTCTCACAACTGTTCACACATCCACAGATAATGCAGCGGAATAAAGTAATTAAAAACGAATTAAATGCAATAATCCAAGAGTTATTTATGCTTACTGATCAATGTGATCAGCAAACTAGGCTTACGCCCAAAAACTTTTCACTATAAAAACTTTTGTTTCTTACAAAAACAAATAAGTGAAAAACTAAAATATGAAAATACTAAACGAGTTCTAATCACCTTCTACGACAAGAACAACTCCCCTTTTCCAAGTAGGATCTATTCTAGTCAGAAGTAAAACAAGAGAACTCTATGAAAACCTAGATGTGAGTTACGGATGTAAGGCACAACCTTCACTCACAACCTAAAATTAACAAAGTCGAATACAATGAAGAGTATGTAATTTTCTCTCTAAAATTCCGTTACTTCTCATGTGCTGAATGCCTTGTATTTATAGTGCACCATGGAGAAGATCTTCATGCAATCGACCTCTTCCTTTGTGAGATTCCTTTTCCTATATGAAAACATAAAACACACTCACAAGGAAATCAAATATTAGTATGTTAGTCCTAATATAAAACTATGTACATAAATAAAAGATATTTACTATATTTACAATTCCTAGTCAAAGTAGGATACTTATAAATCTCCATGAAAGTCCCAAAATCTTCTTATCATAATAGAAGTATAATGAAATAAGGAAACATAAATATGTTCCCAAAAACTCACGGTTTCATAGAAAAAACGTGTTTTGATTCCCCCGCTAGTGTCAGTGTTAGAGTAACAAAGTGTCAGTATAAAAAGTGCCAGTGCATGTATTATTAAGTGTCAGTGTAAAAAATGTCAGTGTTAGTATAACAAAAGTGTCAGTGTAAATAGTGTTAGTGCATGTATTATTAGTGTCAGTGTTAGTGTAAAATAGTGTCAGTGTTAGTGTAAAAAAGTGTCAGTGTTAGTATAACAAAGTGTCAGTGTTAGTGTAACAAAGTGCCAGTGTAAAGATTGTCAGTACATGTATTATTAAGTGTCAATGTTAGTGTAAAAAAGTGTCAGTAGTGTTAGTGTAACAAAGTGCCAGTTTAGTGTAACAAAGTGCCAGTGTAAAGATTGCCAGTGCATGTATTATTAAGTGTCAGTGTTAGTGTAAAAAAAGGTCAGTAGTGTTAGTGTAACAAAGTGTCAGTGTTAGTGTAACAAAGTGCCAGTGTAAAAAATATCATTGCATGTATTATTAAATATCAGTGTAGGATAAAAAAGTGTCAGTGTTAGTATAAAAAAAGACTTGAAGGTGCTATATTGTGCATTCTCCAATATTGAAGGGGATCGAGTGCTCTTGACACGAGTGTGGCTTCGCTATTGCCACCGGCACATTCAACACTACCACTTGTACATTGGCATTCTATAACACTAACACTGCCAACAATGTCTAGATCACCTAGTAAAAGGTATATTCCCTTCGACCCGAAAAATTTATCTCATTTTAATTTTTATAATCAATTAAATTGAACTTTAACCATAATTTAATAAAAATCTAGACATCTCAATGTAATTATAAAAATTGTTATCAATAATATTTCTAATAGTGAAAAATAACAAAGTTTAGAATTATATATGGATATCTAAATTTTATAAAATTGTGGTTAAAATTTAATTAAGTTAATCATAAAAATCAAAGGCGCGGAACGAGGGAGTATAAAAATAGCACTACTACAAAATAAAACAAAAAAAAAAAAGCAAATTAGATTAAGGAATTTAAATAGCAATTGATACCCCCATCCATGCTTAATTTGTCATACTAAATGACAAAAGAAATTTAAAATTTGCTTTTGAGAAAAAGTAAATTTGCTTTTGAGTAAAATTAAATTTGAAAAAATTTAGGTACAACAAATTTACCCATATGCCCAATCCCTTTTTTATAATAGCTTATGCTATGGGAAACAAGATTGTTCAAAAAAGGGCCGAGAACTTTAGGGTCCTTGGGAGAGACACTAAAGTTATAAAAAAGTAAAGTGAGATAAAAAATTTCACATAAATTCACGCCCTTATATACCACTCTCCCCGTCGCTCTTATACCAAAGGTATAAGAGTAAAAATAATATTATACCTACTAGGTATAAAAGTATTTTTTTTTCCACAATTTTGCATTTTTTTTCTTAAAAATAATAAAAAATACTTATATTTTATTAAACAATCTTCTCCTATACCTTTCTTTACCTAAAGGTATAAGAATATAATTACTCTTATACTTAGATATAAGGGGTAATAAAAGTGTTTTTTTTTTCACAATTTTCCATCTTTTTTTTTTAGCAAACGATAAATTCATTTTCATTCAGAATATGAAAAAAGATGGCACTACACAAAAGTCGAAGGCTCACCCCAAATGACAATAGTAGTTATATCTTTTAACCTACAACGAAGATATTTTCTATCTAAATATTGAGACGTTTGAATTTCACTACAAGTAAAACTTGAAAACTGCCTTAATCTGGCATTTAAGAAATTCCCCCTCTGGTAATATTTTGCGTCGATTACTTGATATGCAGAATTCGGGTTGACGAGAAAGCGCTCACCAGATATCTCAAAATTCACGAACCATCATTTTGCAGTAAGAACATTGACAGTCACTTCATTGTTAAAGAATTACAATATCGTCGACATTACTAGATGATAAAAACAACAAACATCAAAACAAACATAGACTCGCTCACAGATGAGAGAAAACAAAGGCTCTCACGAGGAGAGAAAACACAAGACTCTCAACGAATGGGAAAATTTTATTATACAATAAAAGGAAAAATTTCAACAACACAATTGTTTGTAATCTAAAAAAATTGAGATTAAAAACAATTGTGTTGTTGTAGAATGCGGTACAATCAAATTAACAAAGAAAATGATTTGATGAAGAATGAAGATGGAGAACCAGTCGAATTGTTGAAAAACAGGGAGATAATTACTCTTATACTTAATACGTTTTTTTCACAATTTTTCATATTTTCTTAAAAAATAATAAAATTTGATCCTATACCTAAGGATATAAGACAAGAATTGAAAAAAATCTAGGAAAACAAGAGTGGACTGAGGGGACAATCGCACCCCTCGCATGATTTAGGATTTTATGAAATTTTGATCTCGGCCTTTATTTGTGTGTGGGTTTTTGAATATCGCATCGACTTTTATGGAGAATGATTTGAGGAGAGGGAGCCTCATCTCATGAAATTAAACCTTCAAATAACTGGTAAATTTTGAAAAATACTTCCATTGTAAATACTTCAAAACATTTCTGAGGAAAAACAAAAGTCAGAATAATTTGAATATCGCATTATCAAAAAAATAATTAATAAATATAACAATATATCTGAAATAATATCAGTCATGCATTGCAAAAGTACATTAATCCAAACTACTCAAAATTGCTGCACAAATAGATAACATAATTACAATATCAGCTTCTAAGATTAAATTTGGGAAATTAACACAGAATTAAGGTAGCAGTTAACATTACTCTTTGTTACGAGAGGAGCGGTCTTTCCTATGGCCGCCAAGAATACGAGAGATTTGTAGACCTCTGCTGAATGCTTGGTTGAATAACATTCGAGTTTGGAACTCGGAAACAAAAGGAAACCAGGCAAGGAAAGCTACGGGAGTGAAAAGCAGCAATCCCATCACAATCTCATAGCCACGAGCAAGGGTACGAACAGATCCCCAGAACCCAGCTTTGTGAACAACAGGCTTGCAGGCTTGAGCAATCTGAAATAAAGTAGACAAAAGAACACTAAATAATCCCTTCTTTCTACAAAAAAAAAAAAAAAAAAGTATGCAATAGTATTCTAAACACAATCAATATAACATAAATGATGAGAAGAGACTGAAAAGCGATACTGACCAGGAGTAAGCCCCAACCAGTTGGCATGAATGCAAGAATGCACACTACGATGTCCTGCATTGTCATATGGGGCAACGCAATTAAAACAACCAGAATAGAGACAAATGTAACGAAGATCAGCCCTTTGATTAGCCGGAAGACGAGTTGAAAATCTGCACTGAATTTTCTCAGTCCAACTGAAATTGTCTGGAAAAGCAAGGAAGAAGAAAACCATAATCAGATATCAGCAGAAAAACCAATGTCATCTCATGTGTGTAACCCCAGGAAGAAAGTAAAGCTTGAATGGTCCTCAAAAAAAAAAAAAAATCAGTTTTTTCTGTAACATAAAATGCATTTAACAATAATCTCATTCGAAATAATTGGAAACAAAAAAATGCCATTCATCGAGTGTCTTACTCTACATAGAGAATAATTGCTCAGTAAGGGCGCCCTTAAATATAGTAAAAGAAAAAATAGTAGTGATGTAAGAAGAATGTGCAATCACCTTCATCACGAACAATATTAGACATATCACCAACCATGACATGCCATATACCTGTCATTAATGAAGAAAAATAAATGGCAAGTTTATAAATTTAGTCCATTTTATTTTACCAAATAATAGGATTGCAGAATTAACGTACCAAAACGCTTTTGGTTTTCTTTGTCATGTTTAAGTGATACACAAGTCCATACTGATAGATGAAGAACCGCAAAGATAGTAGGATCTCGGCTATAATACCCCGCTTCCCAGAATGACGAAGATGTTCTTGTTCCTCCTCCCACCATGATTCCCAACTTTTCTCTGGAGGCACACCAATACCACCCCTGTTGCTTATCCACTTGTTCCAGTCAGTCCAATCATCAACAATCTTTTGCCACTCAAAACCAGAAGGATTAAATAAGAATGGAGCAAAGAGCCATGTGCCCACCATAAACCATATTGATACAGTGATCAATATATAAGCAACTGTTCCTCTATATGAATTTCCAAAAATTTGGTAAACAAGAAGCAAAATCATAAGTTCCAGTCCATTGACAAAGTGACTGCGAGAATAAAGTCGATAGTTCTCTGCAAACTTTACATGAAACACCACAAATCCACGACCAGTTGCCCTATACTTTGCACCGCCATGAAGCAATGTCCTTCCATAGTAGTGGGTCTTTGTTCCAAGAGAGAATGTAAAAGAATACAGGAGCAAGCTGCAATTGCATCAAAATGAATTCACTTAACGCGGTGCGGAACCCTCTTTCCAAGCCAATCTCCATCATCATAGGCAAGGCCATCAAAAATCCAATTTGAACAAACGATTGAGAAGCAAGCGCTACTTGAAGGGTTTATTGTCACGAATAGCAGGTTCCTTACTTAAACCCTCTTCAAGCCCACTTAGAACTAGATAAAGGCGTCCATAGAGGAATACATACACAGTGAGCACAGTAATCTGCAAAGAAGAGATGTCAAAGTTCAATATGTAGGAGAAGTATCATTGAATGTAAAATACCACATAAAAGCAAGTGTTGATAGAAGATATACCAAGGTACTGAAGTAGAAACCGACAGTCGTAAAATAACATGATAACTTATCCTGAAGAAATCAAAACGATGCCCAAGTCTGTACAAATCTCGACTCAGTGTCTGCTCTCCATTGCCATTGGCTATTTTTGCTTCAAACAAAGAAATTTGATTAAGACCCACATCCCTCCCTTTCCCAACTTGTATGTATTCGTGGTGAGTTACGTTGCCCTCTCGAAGGGTTGAATTAAAGCCTGCACACAAGGTCAAAACAAATGAGGGAAATTCCAAGTCATTAATAATGACCAGAAACAACTTAACAAATGGAAACTCCAGATCGTTAAGATACCAGCAAAGATGTCCTCGCTCAAATTTATAATCTTAGAAGCTTTGCTAACACCCCCTCTGGTAAGGTGAAACAGCCTATCAAAAACATCTGGATGACCATAGTGAAAGCGAACCCTGGATGAGCAAAAACACCAAAGTCATGAAATGTTAATAGATGATCTTTAAGTGAGCTCACGTAAGCTGAAGAATCAAAAGGCAATTATGTGCAATTTGAAAAAGACAAGAACTTCCATTGCTCCTCAAGGCTCAATCTGAACTTCTAGCCAATATAATGATAAAATTACGGGAACGTCATGGTTTCTTGTTATTACTATGAACCTCAACAATATTTCATTGACTGAAATTTGAAGACCTCCAATCTTTTCACTACAGAACTTTGTTGGATATTGTCTATTCCTCAAATGATCGTAGAATTTTGACCAGAAGCCAGGAAAAATAGGCAGTAGCCTCGAAATATCTAATGTGATCAACGTGAAAAGAATGAGAACTAATTGGAACATATTTGCACTGCGCATTTGCTTCCGACATTTCATACACTCCAAACTCGGTTCAAAAGAAATGGACCAAAAATAATATGGAGGATTGGAGTCCAATAAAGGGCCCAGAAACAAGATGGGCTTCATTAATAGCAAAAAATACAACATTGGTGACATCATGCTGTTCCAATGTGGGAACTAGTCAGTATTAATATCCCGCAAGGAGCTCAATCAACATACAGCACATACAAACCATTTATAGAATCCAATGTGTTCAACTATGCATTTCAGATTTTTTTTTCATCTCATATTTTTTTTTTTGGATACCCAAGTCATAGACCGCAAAGAAGGTGTGCATCTCTGGCCCATGACAAGAGGTGCAAAAAAACAGATTGGGACCAATTCAAACAAAAAAAGAAAAAAAAAATCTTCTAATCATAGTGAATAAGATTATGCATATAAAGATTTTTTTAATCTTTATTTTTCTCACAATGTAGCCTACCATGTCTTTCCAAAACGAAATGCCCAAAAGCTTATTTATTCAAGTAACTGGGGGAGATGGGCGCAGCATGGAAGAGGAAATGCATTAGCATACAAGCCAACAAGAGGAGAGAGAGAGAGAGAGAGAGAGAGAGAGAGATTAAATCCTAATTCTAACATTTATCAGCATTACCTTGCATAATTCTACAGCTTAACAATACATGACTTAGTGCTTGCATCATCACAGAAATATTTTAAGAAGGTGGAATCATTTTCTCTTCAATGCATACATAGTGCATCATTGAGCCATATTACACAAAACAGAGAAAAAGAGATGTTACCTTAAAGGATTGGCTAACAACCTCTGACCTATAGTAACAAAACTAGTCTCTTGATTTGACATAAACCATGCAAGAGAAGAAACACTGCACCCAAAAACAAGAACCATGAGCTTCAGTAGCATGCAGAAAATATTATTGAACCGCAATTAGAAAACATGCCTTCCAGTGAATATGTGCTCCCTGAGTCCAAGAATTGTAGGAAACCTCACACCATCATGCTTTTTAAGGAATTCTTGAAGTAAATTCCTCATTTTCAATGCTTCTTCCATGTAGTTATCCTACAAATGAAGATTGTGACATGAGTTGACAGGATTGAAGTCCATATCAAATTGGTTGACGATAGTATACCTGGTTCATATCTATAGTCTGCAATCCCTCTCCACGAGTAAAGATGATGGCATGATTCTGATTTTCGGGCTTTCCCTCACCCAAAATTGCAGGTCCAGGAAGTTTTATTCGATAAATAACCTGCATATGAAGATCAAAGGGATAGTTGACAAAAGAACCTTTGAACATAAGAAGAAAGATCTTTCACTGAAAGAAGACATCAATGCGGAGTCAGTCACCCAATGTGCCAGATCACAAATATAAACAAACCTAGGCTCCATCACTATGTTAGCACCGTGGGATATTCTTAAAATATGATACATCTACGGAATACTCATCCTATCAATGACCTGAAAAAAATGGTGGCAAAGCTTGCCGGGCCACTAGACTTCGTAGGCAAGTAAGCAGAGAGATTATCATAGTCCACAGGAGTCCCGTATCCTAGCATAAGGGAAAATTCTAATGCATGTTCATAAAACGTGATTTATCTTTGAAATACTCATCTATAAATAATCTGGAGCAGTAGGGGTAAATATAGTTGGGCAACCAAATTAGGGCAAGTGATGAGAGATTGAGAGGGGACTATCATTTATCCAAGTGTAGGTGGTAACACATTGTCTTTAGCATGCTAAGGTGACCTCTAACAAGGAGTCTGACCAATAATTTATGCATCATAACATTTATTTTTTCTTAATATAATCATGTCTAAATAACGTCGCTGTTAGGCTTGATGTAAATTGTCTAGCTCAATTTATAAGAGACTTGATTAGAGAGCAAGTTACTGAAGCTCTGGGAGGTCTAGGGTTTCAACCATTTCATTGTGTTTGGTTTGGAACTGTAGTTTTTAGCATATTGAAGAACTGGACTCTCTCTCTCTCTCCCTCTCTCACACCCTCCCTCCCTCCCTCCCTCTCTCTCTCTCTCCCTCTCTCACACCCTCCCCCTCCCTCCCTCCCTCCCTCCCTCCCTCCCTCCCTCTCTCTCTCTCTCCACTCATTTGCTCAAACAGTCATCAAGCATCTGCAACAAGCAGAAAATTGATCATTACGCCCAATCAGACATATCAATCAAATAAATAGATTGATGTCTCTAGAGAATGAGCTGACCATCATGGCAAAGGGTTCATGCTTGTTTCTAAAGCAAAATTATGACAAGATCCAAAAGATGAAGTACTTGGGTCATTTATGCACTTGAATCTCCTACTTATTATTTCTTCTAATATGTGTGTTTATGAGAGAGGATGAGGAATCTAGAGGACCAAGTGACCAACATAAATTAGCTTTCCAAGTAGAACCCCCATTACTAGGCTTCTATGTTCACAACTGCAACTTAATTGCATACTGCTTTAACCCTCAAAACTTGATTGCTTTTGACGCTAGTGATCATCTATATCATTGCAATTAAGTTTTATTCTTCGTGAAACATAAAAGGCCTATTATTTTACCAAAAACAAAAAACTGAATCTTACCTGGTCCAAATTTTGCCCCCAGGCTCTGAGGAGTTTGACTTCGGCATAGCCGCCTTCACTAGAGCCGAGTAATAAACCTTCTGATTGATCTTTTTAGATGGATCTTTGTTAGGCTCCTCTACCTCATCGATGTAAGCAACTCGAAGAGATGGGTACCTGTTACAAAGGAAGAAAATCTATTAATAAAGAAAAACAGACTTGTAGAACAACATATCCTGTTCAGATCGCACACATACACTGTCATAAGCCGAAGAATGTCTAGTGCACGCTGGTCACCAGACCTCTTGTGAATACCATACTTCTGGCATGACACCACATACGTAAATTTCATATCAGCCACAGCTTGACACTGAGCCCAAAGTGATCTTTCTCCCTTCATCTGATCTTCATTTAATTCGATGGCCTTATAGCCTTCCATAAGATCTGATCAAACGCCGTAATCAGGTGACAAAACAATTAATATTAATATCAGCTTTTTAAGCATTAAAAACTAAAAGGTAGAAGTGGAAGTCAAGAGTTACCAGGAGTAACTTATTTGTGTATTGAGCGAAACTAATTACCTTCATCTTTAGCCATATCAAGGAAGGACTGAAGTTCTAATGCTTTGCGGTAGTACATCATTCCTCTAACTGACATCAGAAAACAGAGGATCAGTCCAAAACTTAAGAGATAGTATGTGGGCTTGTATTGCGAAGTGTTCACTTGGATCTACTGTACCAGTTTTAGTCAATGTTTGGCCTCTATATGACGCCCAAAGGCGTAGCTGTTCTTCTAATTCATCCAATCCCTTTAAGGTCTTCTTCATTATTGCAGTTCATGCGCTCAAGAAAATTGTTCCACTCATCTGCATTCTACCATTATTCAGTTGAATGTAGAAGCGGAAAATATTATGAAGCATTGAGCGAAAATGGCAAACCTGGAAATATTTTTTGCAAGTAAAAAGAGAATCGAGACTCCATCCTCATTCGGAACTTCCAAATCATGCAATGAGAAGAGAACCTCCTCCCGTATAATAAGGAGTCAGAACGCTACAAACAATAACACCATATCATACTTATTAAATGTGTCATAAGATGTGGTGGAAAATGGTGAAGTAACAACTAGCATCATATCGTGAACTAACCACAATAATATGCACAAGAATCTCATACACAGTCTAGAGGTCACCGAGGACCTCTGGCCTTGTGTCATCAAACACCATTTTGATTTTTAGGGGTAAATCTTTACAAGCAAAATTATCAATAATGGGGTCTTCTCCACCAGTTCTTCTAATTTCTTATTTTCAAGCCCAGAGCTGTGATCTGAAAGCTACTTGTGTGTGCCAACATGAGAGGGAAGTGAAAAAGTTACATTTGCAATAGGTTATACAAGAATGCTAGAATCGTGAGAACCAATAGCGCAAAAGAAAAAGGGAAAAAGAGTCGCACAATAGCAGGTCGCAATGGAATCATGTATATCAATATACTTTTTCCCTTTTCTCCTCTTTTCTTAAAGGCAAATATGCCCTTGTGTTTGAATCACTCTTTGACTTTTTGTTCCAAATGATAAACTTAGTTATGTGTGACCATCTAGCTTAAATCATACAATATAACTAGGAACAGCTGATACTTAAATTAGAGAGATTCATGAAGTTAAACAGCAAACTTATAATAATGAGTAACATTAAATACAAAACAATTCAAGAAAATTCACGTGAGTAATGTCTCTCTGAAACTGTGCCCCCAACAAGCAACAAGCAAGCCCCATCAGCATAATCGATTACAAAATAAACCCGACGGAATTCTAATTTCCAACTTTGACATACTACTAACTCAATGGGAACTATACCTCCTACAATTGCCAAATTGTTGACTGTAAAATTGATGACACTGATCAGACGAAAATGGGTAAAAGAGATATTGATTAAAGTTGAAAAGGCAATGTTGTACCACAAGCTCCATAACCATGTAGGTCTAAGGCTGTGAAAGTAAAAGGCACTTACTAGCTTTGTGGGAGAACTTTCAACAACCAAAATAAATAGCAACAACATAGGGCCAAATGACATTAAGGCCCCCTGCTAATATAGAATGTAGGAAAAATGAAGGGATACCAAAAGATGGATATGTGAAAGACTTACGAAAAAGAAAGCATATTGCGGACTTTAGGGGCATCAGGCATGTCCATAAACAATGAATTGGAGAAAAAGAACATGCGTCTTCTAGCTTCTAAATTTGATGGTACATCCATAGCAGACTCCTTCACCGTCAGCAGCAACAGATACAACCTCTTGATATGCAAAAACAGAGAAGATCATAAACAAATGAAAAGGGAAGTAAAAGTTGTATAGAGTATGAACAAGCCCAGAGTGACTAAAATAGACAAAAGTAGTTGACAATGATTTGTTTCCAACGTGGAAAGGTGTTTTTAGGCAGTTAATCGGGCACGTGGTCATCACTTGGCAGCTTCTGTTAAACTAAGTAGCCTATCAATCCAAAAGGTTATAGCATTACAAAAATATGAAGGTTGGTGCGTGTTAATAGAAAAGGAAAGCTATCAGCCTCCCAAATGATACCATCATAAGTACAGCGACCTTTACAGGGTACCGTATTTACTGCTGGCAACAAATTGAAGAACTATTCTTTCCAAACTACCATAACTTTTCATAACAATATAAAGCAACATTACGAACTTTTTCTTTCCAAGCTTCTGACTCTGGAGTTGGGAAATTTAATTGCTCCTGCAGATGCAAATAGCTGATACTGTTGATCTAGCGGTGTCATCCCTTCATAGCCTGGTCCACCGTGGATTGAATCTACCAAGCTGAAGATAACCGAAGGAGGGCGGAGGTAGTTCTCAGAATATCAGAACTGACACATACCAAAAAGTTCTCAAGACCGTCGCGAGAGAGGTATTTTACCTGGATATATGATCCTCCATCACTCAATGATCTCTTGTCACAACCTCTCAGCATGTCCTGGAAAAGAATCACAACTCTGATCCCTGTCTTCCTGCTTATTCTCTAACTGAATGAAATAGACAAAGTGCAGTACAGACTCCCCGTGAATCCATATTATAAATAACAGCTGCAACATAATTTACAAGAATGCATACTCAAGTGACTTGATAAGCTTGACAAAATGATCATAGAGGCTAGGAAGAGCACTCATTTTGAACGCAATTCACTAACCAAATCACCTGCAATACGTGCTTATCGGACCTCGGAGAATATGTAGTCAATAATCCCTAAAATGGAAATAATGAATAAGAGAGAAAATAACAGAGTTCAAATCTTAAGGGAAAAAATTGCACGCTTTAGAAATGCAGCATGTAAATCCTACCCATATGATTTAAGAATCACATTAATTTCTCTAGTGAAACTATTAGCCGAATGAAGTAAACCAACTTTACTCTTTCTCACGATTGCCTTCGAACCATTGAAACTTAATGATGTCTCCGAAATGAAGCATAGCATTCACGTACAGCACATGACATATTAATTGTTCTGTCTCAATTCCTTTTTTTCAGTGCCTCAAGGTCAACACTTGCCATTGCTGTCCTTTGCTACATGTCCAATGCAATAGAGAATCTCACAACGTAAATGCAAAAATGACGCATAGCATTCAGTGATCATGAGTACAATTATGTATAGTAGATTCCTTAAAATAGTCAAAAGATATATAAATATATAGCCTTGAGCTTGTAAGATGGGTGCAAACTTAGATATGCGAGATACAGAACTGATTTTCTCACTCCATATCCAAACTTGATCCCTAACCCCTAGCTGGAGCATTGCTCACCACACCCCAGGGACTGTAGAACAGCCACTTGATCTTATTATGCTGCAAGAGACCTATACAAACCTCCAACTAAATATATGCCCTAGATCTTTTTAACCCTAAAACCCGAATACTTATACGCCCCCCTTAGTTACAAACAGATGTGAAAATCATGTTATGACTGGATCATTCACACTCTAGGGAGTTAGGACTAATACAATGTAATAGTAAACTGATACTCACACTCCAAGACGTAAATTTACATGCCTCAATCCGAGAGATGGGATGAAGTGCAAAGAGTAGGTACCCGATAGCAAGGATCTCACTTTCTGTCGACACACCGATTGTCCATCTACCCTCATCTATAAGATACACTCTATTTGGATCTTCCTTGAGAAGGTAGTAGGAGGTGCCAATGTTCAAATTTGGATCTTCCCAAGGCAAGGTGTAGTAGGTGGAAAACAAAGTTTGAAGATCACAACAATTCAACCTGGGGTCCAATATGAAATAAGTTAAAAGAATATCACTCTATTGGCTTCTGTAGACAGCTATGTTGTACCTTTATCTAGCCAAGGAGAATTTTTCTCCCAAATAAGCTATTTACTAAGATTATACAACTTAGTAAATCGAGTAGCAAATAAAACAGCAAAGTACTACCTTGTCCCAAAATGAATGTCCAAAAAAATCAAATTTGCCCTTGGATCGTAGTAATTTTGGAAAACTTTTTGAACATTCATTTTGGGACTGAGGGAGTAGTAAATAGACACTAAACAAAGAACAAACCTTGCTAGCAAGTAAAAAACTGAGGCCACCTGGTGAGGCCCAAGTCACGATCACTGCCTCAATACATAATGGGACAAGTAACAGATCCATTTCCCTGAAAGTGTTTTTCAGGTTAAAAAGTTGTAACCTTGAGCACATCAGAGATGAGGATTCCTCATGCCACTTCAGAGAGCAATGATTTATGGATATATATCCGCACGTATGCAGTTACCTATTGCATAATTAAGATCTTCCTCTCGAAAACTCGTATATAATTTTGTTCCACAGTTGAGCAAATCTCAGCTGCTTCTTTCTCTTTATTAGATGGGATCTGCAAGTAGATAGTAATTATAAGAATATAACCACTCTGGAAGTTAGTGATAGTCAACATTAAGATAAAGTAATGAACATCACTTAAAGCTACCACGTATGGAGTAGGGAAAAGATATTATCGAGAAACTAGAGAAACTAAACCTCGGCAAGCAGTTTCGTGGACAAAGTAGCCTTAAGTCCTTTCTTTTTGAGTTTGCTCGCTTCTCTCCTCTGTGGGTTAAGCAGGCATTAAAACGCCCCAGGCAAAACGACTGAAAACGGGATCTGGAAACATTCCAAGAGTTCAGAATCTGGAAAAATGGAGTTGTTAGTGCAGTAATAAAGCAAAATCTTAACAAATTGTGCAAGATTCTTCTTCCTAATTTTGAAAGGAAAAAAATAAGCAAATTGAAACTCAAAGAGCCTGGAGATAGTAAGATCTCTATTAAACGATAAGTTGTATATGAGGCACATCAAGGAATTCTTGCTCAGAGTATTCTGTTACTATGAGGTTGGTCAATATATCCTTGTAAAACCAGGCTCTGGGTGCAAGAGCTATTGTCTTACAGCTAAAGCAACACGTCGAAAGGTGTAGCCTCATTGAAGCACCAATAGAAGAAGGTAAGATACGTGATGAAGCATTAGTCTAATGAATCACCTCTCCAAGTCGACGAAATGCACCTTGAAGTAGATGCCTCCAAAATGAAGGTGGAAAATATGGGCATACCTGATATCTGGGTATCCCATAAAATAGAGCCTGCAAATAATCCATTAGTGTCAGAGCTACATTACAATGAGTAATTGAGCATTAAACAATGAAATGAACACAATTTTACCAAAAGTTATTGGAGCCCCAGAGTGCAAACCACGACGCCTAATGTTGTTCTTTGCTGCAAAGCACACAATCTCATAAGAGAAAAGAAATCCTTAAAAAGAAAATGACTATTTGCAGTTAAATGCTTAGTTTGTATATTACCCTGAGGGAAAAACTCATGCCATGCGTAAGTGTTTATGTGAACACTCATAATAGCTTTTGTTGAGCGACAAGAGGCTTTATCTGCAATTTGCAGATTAGCAATGTTAACACCAATATCTGAAGAGAAACCATCTCAAACATATTCTCATCTATAGTTGTACTTTATTGTACCCAAAATTGCAGACCCAACGAGAAATCGACACTTTATGGAATACCAAGACAATCACCGAAGCAACAAATGTCCAATCAAGAAAAAAATGACTGAAACCTCAAACCTGCCTAAACCAAAAATATGAGGGAATGATTGCCCTTAATTAACAATTTGTTTCCAAACAAGCATATGCAGTACTTAAGCATAAGAACTGTACCTCTAAGTAGTAGCTAAAAGCCAGTTTTGTCATTATAAGAAGAACCCAAAACATTGTGTGTACCTGGAAATATGGAATAATAAGCCATCCAATATGGAATAAGAAAATCCATCAAATAACTTGCTTGAGGCCGAAAAACTCACTTGAATAGAGAAAATGCGCTTTCATGCATACCCCTGCCAACATAGAGCCGAGGCTGCAGCGTAATGATAATTGCAAAATTCATTCTTAAGTTGCCCAATTATTCCTCAGTTTGGGGATTAAAAGATACATCTTAGTGAGAATGAAAGTTATTTGATGTCAGTACCTGAGAACCACCACATCAGCAGCATTAACAATTCTGTAGTTTGACCTCTCAAGGAAAGTTCGACGTGAAGATGAGGGGAAAAAAGAAACAAAACTCCGGCAAGCATGTTTGGTGACAAGTAGATAAGAACAGCCAAAATAAAACAGCGATGGGAGAGCTTGAGCTATTGCACAAACCAATCCCTTAATGGTCTGGAGCAAACCCTGGTGGATTTTCCCATGAATAAGCATAGGAAACTGGTAGAATTACCACCCAAGCAGCAGCTGACAAAGCCTTCAAAATGTATCTTTAGCTTCACATATGCACAATGCAGCATGCATTGGCCTTGCTTTTCCAACTAAGTACAACATCAAGGAGAGCTGCAGAAACACAAGGTAAAAAATCACCTCCTACATAATGGGACCAATATATTCACAAGATTCAGCCATAAGTTTGCAAGTTCTTGACTATGTCTTCTCTGTTGTGCTAAGTAGTAGCCAATTACAGCATATAATAATTTAAAGAACGTAACCCAGATCCACGAGACTGTGAATGGGCCTTCAATGGTAACACTGGATGCAAGTAGCAGAATGCATAATAAATTTTACTTCTCATGCTGGGAAAGGCATGTGAAGCAAAAAAGGCAAGATATTCTACACAATTTTTTCCAAGGGTGCTATTATGATTAAAAGAACACGACAAGGCTATTCCAATCTCTATCTCATTATGATACTAAAATATGGAAATAAGAGTTTCTCATAACTATAGACAAGCCTAACTACCCAAACATGTTATGGATCAAATACTAAAGTGAATGTTCCTTCACATCTTTGCCATACAAACTGTCATCAATACAACAAAGGGAAAACAGACTTAGAAACATACTCCTCAGTTAACAATCTAAATAAAAGGGATGGCAGACTCTTTCCGCAATCGCAGAGCCAGGAGAGCTCCTGAAGCTGAACTGACTTTCTTATCCAAGTCTTAACATTATACATACACCAGTGTTCTGAACAAACTCCTTTGACGCTTCATAAGTAATCCAACTCTAAATGTAACCCATAGCTTGGCACGTGTAGCAGTATTAGATACAGGAAAAACTCACCTCTGTATGACAAGTTTTATTTTCTACCTAAGACACATAATTCTTAGTCATCAACAGTAAGGCAGTATTCCCATTCCCATTCCCATTCCCAGTATTTTATACATGCCGACATTGACTATAAGATTCCTGTTAGGCATCCTTGCATTAAATACAAATAACATACTGTGATGATAAATCGTGAAATAAGACAGCAAACCTGGAGGCTACTAAAAGTCTTTTAACAGTATTCCTTTCAGCACTTAACATGTATATGGATAGAGAACTTGAAAAAACAGGTAGCAGCGACAATGCAGTGATAGCAACTTAGATATAAATTATTCTCACACCTTGTCCAAGCTTTAATTATGGCAGCAGTAATGAAGGACGCTCAATACTTTTTTGAAAACACTTGCAGTAAAGATTGAGACTCGGTTGCCCAGAAACCATTCCAAGCAACAAATTATCATGACCTTTAACAGAAAAAGGCCACTGTCACTGATAAAGTGCTGATAGAGGATTAAAAAAAGCAACCACAACACAAATGAGTGAACAATTACCTGCAAACACAATATAAAGAAACTCCACATTCTTGCTCAAAGCTTCTAAACACATGCCTAATATGGATCGTATCTCAAACAAAAATTAACTTCTTTTCCAACCCTACCAATCTCTACCCTGATGGCTTGCTATCCTGGACAGGCCACAATTTTGGTTCTCTAGAAGCAAGATTACTATTTGAAGGTAATATTAATCTGATGAACAGAGACTGCAGAGAATCTACAAGACATTGATAGTTAAAATGCGTTACAAACATGGGCAAGAAAGTTTATGTTCGCCTCACAAGCTAAAGCTGCAAGTAGCACAGATCACAATTCACAACTCCGAATGGTGAAGTGGCATGATATTCTCATCCGATTTAAAAAAGAAAAAGGAAGGCAGGGAAACCAACACACGCACAATGGTAAGTATGCATAATTCTATATGTGTGTAATCGATTATTTCAAAAAGCGTTCTGTAGACAATGACGAGCAAGTGAGGGCTTGACATCAAATGGTGCAGTATTGTTGTATTGGCTGCAAAAATATATCACTTTAAACAATGCCGTCTCGCTAGAAGGCAAGTAAAATTCTCTTCGCATTGCCATTCTTTTTATCTTTTGATTCGCTTGTGGAGATTTGATGGATAAAATCATTCTTCTCACTTGTAAAAAAAAAAAATATGAATCTTAATCTTCCATGATTCACAAGTAATCATAAACTGGTTGAATAAATGTTTTATCTCCAGTAAAAGCATTGTTTTGCATGGAAATGTGTAAGACCTAGGTACAAGAAAGTAAATGACTGAAACCTAACAGTTATCCCTGTTAACGCATTTTTTGCATATCTAAATGTCTTAATACCAACAACAAGAAAGTAAATGAACTAAACATCTGTACAGTTATCACTTACCCCTTCTTTCTCGAACCTAAGCTGTTCTAAAGGCTGGCAGAAAAACCGCATCAGCACGCATTGGCACAACCTAACCGAAAACAATCCACAGACCTGCAACAATTACAAGAATTTCACTAACTTCATAGTTCATAACAGACAGACATATGGAGGAACTGGGTGTATCAATAAAGAGAAGTGTAATACCAGGAAGTATTCATTTAAATCATCATAGTTTCTCCACTGGGAATGTTTTGATTTTCCTTTTGCTCCTAGCAGATTCCTGTTGAACAATAGTGATGAAGGTCAAATCAATACAAAAATAATTCTACATTTGTTTGACTTAACAAAGAAAAAAATGCAATACCTTGGCAATCACATCATATTCCCATGATGGGAGTAACAACTCTTTCCCAAGAATGCCTCCTCTTCTCCTCCATAGGCTGGTTTCACATTCTCACCCGTCATGGGACTAACATTGCCAGCCAGCATACCATGCCTAGTTCAAAGGCCATCTGACAAAAAGGAATGAAATACTAAATGTTACTATACTGGAAAACCACAGAAGAAATGTTCCATGAAAATAAACTAAATATTTGACCAGAAAGAATTTTAAAGCATAAAATGATTGAAATGAAAGATAAAAGAAACAGGATGAAAAACCAGTAAAAAGAAAATCAATTTTACCAGAAGAATGCACTTGCAACTTTGTATATTATCTCACTTAGTCAGGAATAAAAAACAAGAAAGAGCACACATGAGGAGAGGGAGAGACAGAGGGAGAGAGAAAGAGGAAAGGAAGAAAGAAAGAAGAATTGGGATGTATTCTGCACATTCCCAAAAGAGCATCCATAAAAACAACCAAAGCGAATGGAGGAAGAAGGCAGGATGCTGCTATGTTCATCTCCCTATCTTCCTTGTCTAGATTAGCTCAGCCGGCCATGAAGAAAATGGTTTATTCATTTTGGGAAATTGTCTACTTCCTATAAACCTTCAAGTAAGCCTGGTGAACATAAAAGCCTTCTATTTCAACTATGAATATAAGGTTTGGTAAATACTCCTCCCATTCCACTTCAAAGTGTCCATGGTATACTGCACTGTTTTTAAGAGCCTTTTTAAAAAATGAATAAAGAATTGAAAGTGGGTAGAAGATTAGAGGAGAGAGAATGTAAAAAGCTTAAAAACATTTAATAGGAGAGAGAATGAGAGGGAGGAATAGTAAGTTAATGAATGATTATTTTTGTAAATATGTTATCATTTTATGGGTATAATGAATGGTTTTTTTTTGTAAATATAGCAAACATTATGAGGGTATAAAATGTTCTAAACACTGTTCACATATTTCCATTTATGGAATGGGCTCTTTGAAGTGGGACGTCCCAAAAGGAAAAGTGAGCGACTTTGAAGTGGGACTGAGGTGGGAGTATATAGCTTTCTGTCTTCTTCAAAGCTATGAATACGATTCAAATCTTAAGCAGTATACAAAACTAATAATGTTGACATGTTCAACTACTCTTCTTTTTATAAGAAAAGGTTGTAATATTTAATATCAGATTATATTGGATGGACAACCAGTCCATCTAAAAAAGGAAAGAAAAAATGCAAAAAACAATAAAGCTACAATTAAATGTAGCTACCCAGAACATGTTTACTACTCTTTTTTATTGGTTTTCAACTTTATATATGTTTAAGAAGCTTTAACACCACGAACAGAGTCTTAACCAGCTATAGCATGGCAGGCCATGGAGAAACTGCCGCAGCGAGGTTGGGGTGAATGCCCTGATGAAAAAAAGTGTAATAGCAGTCTATGCATCACCTTGTGCACCCATAAATTGGGGCATTTTATTTGCATTAGGATCGAGCAGGAATTAAGCCTCGGGCATAATGATTATGAAATGTGATTTCAAATCAAAGCCAAGTATGGCAAGTTGATGCTTTCTATCACAATTGGAGCAAAGCATACCTTGCTAAACTCGGAACTAGGAACACGACTTTAATTATTCATTCTAAGGGCAACCATACCTACTAATCATCTAGTTTCAAACCTCGACTAACATAATACTATGCTCTTTCTTCAACATTTAATTCGGCTTTTAAGACCTGAGCTTAGACATGCAACTACTCGCTTAGCAAAGGTCTTGGCTCATATTTCATAAGATCGGTCAACAGTGTACTTTCCCCAAGTGTCTTCTCACCAATTATAACGATAGTACATCATGCAATGACTGTGAAAATGACACATACGTATAGTATATATTCCAATATTAAGAAAATAATATCGTCTAGCTACATAACGTCCAAAAAGGGTTTATTTTTCAAGGAAATATACAGGAAAAGGCAA